>JAMPIV010004153.1:1304384-1551884 GCA_024509875.1 Oreohelix idahoensis | reverse complement strand
TTGTAATCTGTTCCACAATAGTGATCTTGTCATATGCACAGTTGACGGAAAAAGACCGAATGGAGTATTGCGTTTACAAAAACGTGTCTTTCTATGCATGTGTCATCACGTGGAAAGGTTCCACAACAACCGACTTAAACCGAATTTTAACCGACGTTAATATGAAATGCTGTCGAGCACCACAATTGCCTATATTGCGTACTTCTAATAACAGGTAGCGTCGGACCGGCAAAGCGGTTGGAGCGCTTTCCTCTCACGGTACAGTTACCGTGTTTCGGGGATCGAAACCTGGTAGCGCCATGCTCAAGTCTACTCAGGTGTAAATGGGTACCTGACTCTGCTTCAGAGTTAGGGAGGGTAGAGGCAGCGAGGAAGGGAGCTGGTTGCCCCCACCTCATAAAAAAAGCTAGATCTAGCATGGGGAAGTCTCTAACACTTAAATTCCCCACGGCAGTTTCAGCTTCCAGGCTGGACTGTGTATTCCTATTCCAAGTTCTTCATTTTCTATTTTGCACTGTTTGATACGGTATCTCATGGAATGATCTAGTGTTTGATCATTGCTTCATTCTATACTTCATGCCGGGATAAACGAAGAGGGAAAATCGAGACATGGAATAATAAATAATACACGAAAATAGTTATGTGGCAGGCAATAGTAAGAAATAAAGAAGTAGAATTCTAGACCACACTAAAAGTAACAGAAGTGATAGGCTCACCGGGAAATTAATCAGAGACCATCCAATCAGCAGAAATCCTTTGTTTAAATAATATATTATTTAAAAAAAAACACTCACACAAAGAAAGAAAGACAGAAAGACAGAAAGAAAGACAGAAAGAACGACAGAAAGAAAGACAGACAGAAAGAATGACAGAAAGAAAGACAGAAAGAAAGAAAGAGACAGGAAGAAAGAAAGACTGAAAGAAAGAAAGAAAGAAAGAAAGAAAGAAAGACAGAAAGACAGAAAGAAAGAAAGAAAGACAGAAAGACAGACAGACAGACAGAAAGAAAGACTGAAAGAAAGAAAGAAAGAAAGACAGACAGACAGACAGACAGACAGACAGACTGAAAGAAAGAAAGACAGACAGACAGACAGACAGACAGACAGACAGAAAGACAGAAAGAAAGACTGAAAGAAAGAAAGAAAGAAAGACAGACAGAAAGACAGAAAGAAAGAAAGAAAGTCTGAAAGAAAGAAAGAAAGAAAGAAAGACTGAAAGAAAGACTGAAAGAAAGAAAGAAAGAGAGAAAGAAAGAAAGAAAGAAAGAAAGAAAGAAAGAAAGAAAGAAAGAAAGAAAGACTGAAAGAAAGACAGAAAGACTGAAAGAAAGAAAGACAGAAAGAAAGAAAGACTGAAAGAAAGAAAGAAAGAAAGAAAGAAAGAAAGAAAGAAAGAAAGAAAGAAAGAAAGAAAGAAAGAAAGAAAGAAAGAAAGAAAGACTGAAAGAAAGAAAGACAGAAACAAAGAAAGACAGAAACAAAGAAAGACAGAAACAAAGAAACAAAGACAGAAACAAAGAAACAAAGACAGAAAGAAAAAGAGAAAGAAAGAAAGAAAGAAAGACAGAAAGAAAGAAAGACAGACAGAAAGAAAGACTAAAAGAAAGAAAGACAGACAGAAACAAAGAAAGACAAAAAGAAAGAAAAAGAGAAACAAAGAAAGAAAGAAACAAAGACAGAAACAAAGAAAGACAGAAAGAAAGACTGAAAGAAAGACAGAAAGAAAGACAGAAAGACAAGAAGAAAGAAAGAAAGACAGAAACAAAGAAAGACAGAAAGAAAGAAGCAAAGAAAGACAGAAAGGAAGAAAAAGAAAAGAAAGAAAGACAGACAGACAGACAAAAAGAAAGAAAGAAAGACGGAAGAAAGACAGAAAGAAAGAAACAAAAACAAAGAAAGACAGAAAGAAAGAAAAAGAGAAAGAAAGAAAGACATAAAGAAAGAATGACAGACAGAAAGAAAGACTAAAAGAAAGAAACAAAGAAAGACAAAAAGAAAGAAAAAGATAAAGAAACAAAGAAAGACAGTGTCGTAGATTTTTGATAGGAGAATTAAGACTTGGGTTGGTCCCTTCTGAATAGGTTTGAATAGGTGATAGACACAGTGAGAGTTAGTAAAAAGAAAGAGAATTTCCACAAGTGAGATGATAGACTGTGATATAGAGGCTGTCTCTGAAAAAAAATCGAGGAAATCTTCTCTCTTTCACCTATCCTCTACGACAGCTTTTAAGGCGTCAGACAGTCTAAACACAGATATATATATATCACAGCCCGTTAGGATGACAGATGATGGCCCAAAGAGTTATAGATGCATATGGTTAGGGTCTAATATTGTCCCCTTTCTTGAAGGTAAGAACTGACTTATGACAGCAGTATCTATTCTAAAGGAACAATTGAATTAAGCAGCAAGTCTTTCATAAGGAAAAATTACAAAGTGAGTGCATTAAACAACGAACATCCTTCCGTCACTTTCACTCGGTTCTTTCATCAGGGTACCCTGGCACACGTGCTTACCTATCTGTACCGCTGTTCGCCGTCTGGCGCAACCTTAGGACACTTCTCTACAGTGAATCTGTATTCTTTGGATAAAGCGAATCCCAGCTCTGCAATTACAGGTTTCTTCCACTGTTTTCGGGGAGCGTTCACTTTACCAGTTTAAATTTTAGATTTACTGTTAATGTCACTTGAATCAGTTTTGGGTAAGCGATTTTAAACGGGCACACAGAGTCTAAAACACGAGGATTCCCTTACTTTGGAAAAAGTTGACCAGTGGACAACTGCTCTCAACAGATAGTCTTGGTTCACTATCCACTCTTTCGATAATGTCGGAAATGTTAATGGTATTTCTTGAAAAATTTATTCTCGCCGCCAGGCAGCATGTATATTTCAATTTGAGAAGAAATATGAACTGGCTCAGAAGCCCAGTATAAACATTAGTCTTTAGCAACCGTTAGTGGGATTTGTATTACTGTTTATCTCTGATGGCACATGCACTGTCAGACCAGTGTTACTTGAAAAAACCCACGTGGTTAAAGATAGGAAATGTCTATGCTTCTCACAAGTTTGTCTCTTTACTAAACGCCGGCAAGTTGGGTTCACCCCCAGTATTCACTGAATGAAGAAAAACAACATATAATATACTATACAGAATATGTACTCGTTATAATCTTACATTTTAAACGGCAAGCCTACATCTTGACTTATATTTAAAGCTTCCCGTGAAATAAGTTATAAAAAAAATCCCTCATCATGAATTAGGAATATCTGCGTATTTTCGTCACCACTCATGATGCATCTAGCATTTATAAGTTTGTTTAGAAAAATATACTCGACTGAGTAGTTAGCAGTTAAATTAAATTCATTTTGGCTACATGTTTGTTAAGCTAGAAATATAATTTTTTCTGCTTTCCACTGTATGCGTCACTAGAAAATAATACAGACTTATAAATTAATCGCTCTGCACCAAATCTAACTAGGGAAATACATAAACGATTAACCACTTTAAACATTTCGCAAAATACTAGATATACTAGATATAATATTTTACCTCAAACACAACTACGTATCACAACGAAACTAAGAGACATCACTTATAAGTTTAAGTGTTCTAGAACGAAGTGACCACGTCTACTGTAAAATGGAGAATGAGTGAAGTTAGTTTCAAACTCGGGCCAATATCTTAAAATTAGACAAAAGCCCCAACTTATTTCGCAAACGAAATAATCTCTCCTTGTACGTGTAAAACACCTTACGTCAACTAGAAGACACCCATGAACTGACACTTCTACTACTTCACGCCTCACGCTGATCAGCATGCCGTAACTGCCATCAGTGACCGAGAGTGCGCGTGTCAGTTTCAAATCTCAGACAACCGTCTGCAGTGCATGGGCGATTTCCACACTCCGCCGGAGCTATTCTGACGAAAGCTCTCATAATTGCTGCAAAATGTAGACAATCCGTCTGCCGGCCATGTCTGGCGGAGTGAATTTTCACGCTACAGGCCCAGAAACTAAGCCGAAGAAACACCGTCCCAGGGGAAAACTGTAGACAGCTGTCTGCTGGGACGTGTTCTAACACTAATGTCAGTCCGCCCAGGGACTTCACGTCTTATGCAATAATTGCGTTACTAGTATTAGAAACGAAACAGGTAAACGTTTGGAATGAGGATGAAAATATTTTTCGCAAACGAATGGATGCGAAAATTACAGGAAAGAAAGTAAACAGGATAACAAAAATAGAGGATACGGGTGAAAGAAGAAAGAAGAGGATGTAGGCAATTTATGATCAATAACCTCTGTGACAGACAGAAAGAAAAAAAGACAGACAGGAACAAAGAAAGACAAAAAGAAAGAAAAAGAGAATCAAAGAAACAAAGAAACAAAGACAGAAACAAAGAAAGACAGAAAGAAAGAAAGACAGACTGAAAGAAACACTAAAAGAAAGAAAGACAGACAGAAACAAAGAAAGACAAAAAGAAAGAAAAAGAGAAACAAAGAAAGAAAGAAACAAAGACAGAAACCAAGAAAGACAGAAAGAAAAACTGAAAGAAAGAAAGAAAGAAAGACAGACAGAAAGAAAGACAGAAAGACAAGAAGAAAGAAAGAAGGACAGAAACAAAGAAAGACAGAAGCAAAGAAAGACAGAAAGAAAGACAGAAAGACAGAAAGGAAGAAAAAGAGAAAGAAAGAAAGACAGACAAAAAGAAAGAAAGACAGAAACAAAGAAAGACAGAAACAAAGAAAAAGAGAAAGAAAGACAGACAGAAAGAAAGGCAGACAGAAAGAAAGACTAAAAGAAAGACAGACAGACGGAAACAAAGAAATACAATAAGAAAGAAAAAGAGAAACAAAGAAAGAAAGAAACAAAGACAGAAACAAAGAAAGACAGAAAGAAAGAAAAAGAGAAACAAAGAAAGAAAGAAACAAAGACAGAAACAAAGAAAGACAGAAAGAAAGAAACAAAGACAGAAACAAAGAAAGACTGAAAGAAAGAAAAAGAGAAACAAAGAAAGAAAGAAACAAAGACAGAAACAAAGAAAGACAGAAAGAAAGAAAGACTGAAAGAAAGAAAGACAGAAAGAAAGAAAGACTGAAAGAAAGAAAGACAGAAACAAAGAAAGACAGAAAGAAAGAAACAAAGACAGAAACAAAGAAAGACTGAAAGAAAGAAAAAGAGAAACAAAGAAAGAAAGAAAGAAAGACAGAAAGAAAGAAAGACAGAAAGAAAGACTGAAAGAAAGAAAGACAGAAAGAAAGAAAGACAAAAAGAAAGAGAAAGATTGAAAGAAAAAGAAAGATTGAAAGAATGACAGACAGACAAACAGACAGACAGACAGAAAGAAAGAAAGAAAGAAAGACAGACAGAAAGAACGAAAGACAGAAAGAAAAAAAGAAAGAAAGAAAGAAAGAAAGAAAGAAAGAAAGAAAGAACGAAAGAAAGAAAGAAAGAAAGAAAAAGCGAAAGAACGAACGAACAAACGAAAGAACGAACGAACAAACGAACGAAAGAAAGAAAGAAAGAAATAAAGAAAGAAAGAACGAACGAACGAACGAAAGAAAGTAAGAAAGAAAGAAAGAAAGAAAACTTCCAACGAAATAACGTGAAAGCTCTTCAATATTTCAAATTTTTATGTATGTAAAAAATGCCTTTTCGCGGCACAGTAAATGCACAACTCCCCGAAATAAAAAGAGACCTCTATATGTCTCCGTATCGATTTTTCACTGCCCTTAATTGCGCCAGAAAACGTTACTGCCCTTTTTACTATGTATAAGGCGAACAGACTTACAGAATAATATTAGAATTGCTGAACGTTAAGTTAGGGATATATGCTGATAAAAGGATCGTCTGCCTATTTTAATTCCGCTGACTCGGAGCGCAAATATTTGGGCAAAACTCTTGACAAGACCTTAGAAAAGATTCCAAGCAAGTCAGAAGAAATGTTATCTGATGGAGGAGGAGCTGAGAAAGAGAATTTCTGACGTTTTTAGATATGGGGGGAGGAGGTGTTGAGGTGAAGGAAGGTGTTAAGGTGAAAGAGAATACTGGCGGGATGGGAGAAGAGGGAGAAGATTTCAAATTTGTTTCGTCCCAATTCAGCCTAAATCCGGGTTTCTTGTGAGTCCATGAATGGATTCTTTGGGGGACCGTGATCACGAAGGCCTTCATCGGACAATTAAAGGAGTCCATAGCCTTCATCAGACAATCAAAGGGGTCCATGACACACAAAAAAAAAAAAACGTTAAGAAACTCTGATCTAAATAAAATATTTGGACCTAAGCTGTAATGGGTATCATCATCATCATCATCATCACCATCATCATCATCATCATCATCATCATCATCATCATCAATCATCATCAATTTCTTTCACCTCCCCGGGAAACACAGGTCTTCAACAACAACAACAAAAAAACGTGCTGCGCCCCTCTTGTCCTGTGCTATCCGCTCAAAGCCTTTCCATCTCTTCTTAATTGCCTTCATATCTGTGTTCAGTGCTCTTCGCCATGTGTTTTATACAGTGGCGTATCCTGGTAATGCGAGCTAGGCGTGCTGCTACTTAAAATTAATATGTACGCCTACTATTTAACTTCTTCCCCTCTTAATTTAAAAACCAACTATATTCAATTACGCAACGATAGTTATTAGGGGTATATGTCAATTATCTCCGAAATACTAATTAACTTACAACTTGAAACTCACTGTCACTGTAATAATCTGCATTCCCGGCAACTAACAAAAATTAAACACAAAAAAACACTGGACGGACACAGCCGATTTTTACAACTCGAGAGCTGCAAGATCCCCCCACGCATGTTCGTATTGTATTGACGTATCTGGCCATGACCCCGATCCACATAAACCAGTCTTCAAACGTAAAACCGAAAGTTACAGCACGCATAGTGACGGAATTACCCGAGAAACTTCGGGCGATTGCTACCAACCAAAAAAACTGGACTATAAAACGCGTCTAGGAAACTGAAACTAGATATAATAGTAGATTCTATGCGGAAAAATCCGTTATCCTGATGCGTGCGGTCCGAAAGCACAACATTATAAGAGAAATATTTTATAGAATAATGCATTAAATTTTTATTTTCCTTCGGGGATAGGTGTGCGCAGCACGCACAGCACACATAGAGAATACGCCACTGGTTTTATAGCTATAAACGGTAAAGGTAGTCCAATAGCAGATGCTGTCGTAGGGTAGTTAAGTGTTGGTGATTTTACTATACTAGGTCTAACTTTCAGAGGTGGTGTGACTGCTTCCATTCCTCGCTGACTTTGCCTTCCCTAACGTATAAGCAGATCCGTGTACCCATTTACAGCTGGATAGACAGAAGCGTGATGCCACTGCGCGAAAGCCCATCGCTCTAACCACTCTACCTATCGGACGCGCTTTATGAGTTATTTCAGTATAGCCGTTTCTACAAAATTTAGCCACAATAGTGTTAAAAAATGTTTGCTTCAGAATTGACTTATACACTAAATTTAGCCACAAGTATGGCTTAACAGTTTTGCTTCGTAGTAGACTTTCCACATAATTTAACCAGATCAATGGAATACTGTGATTGTTTCAGAGTAGAGTTTCTACTACATCAGTTTTAATTCACTGTAAACTTGTCTTTCTATACTTAGACAAATAATGAGTAAATTACAGTTCCTTTACAGTTTATTTACACACTAACTTTAATCAGACCATTGGTAAATCACGTCTGCTTCAGAGTAGACTATTCTGCTAATTTTCGGATTCATCGATCTCATAATCTACTCATTTTGAATTCTACTTTGTTGTCAACGAGCACAATCTATGTAATAGAATATATGGACATTTTATTGCTGTATTGGTGCATTTGGAAACAGCAATAAAAGTGGTCCCTAAAAACCAAGGCTGTGGAGTCGGAATGAGAGTCGGAGTCGTGGGGTCGGGGTCGGTAAAATATGTCCGACTCCGAATTTTACGCGATTTGACTTGTACGAAACTGTAGATGGAGTCGGGAGTTGCAGTCGAACTTCTAAAATTTCAGGAGTCGGAAAATTTTTTGGCCGACTCTACAACCCTGCTAAAATATGTTTTTCCTTTGTATGATTTTAAGTCATAACTGAATATTAGTTGTTCGGAACGGTAGTCACTTCTGCCCAGGAACATTCATCTTTGAATAAAATATACTTTGATAACTTTAAACACTTACGGTGAAGTTCACAATACAGATGATAAAACTAGAGCTATGTTGTGTAAAACTAAAGAACAGCTAATCTTTTTTTTTTTGTCTGAAAAGCACAATGATTTAATTGGCACGTCACCATTCACCACCCGGCGCCCGCCCATTTAAATACAAAACACAATCCATATTCGCGATTCATTAGTTATCTTACTTTAAAATCCTTATAGTGGA
The DNA here is from genome assembly GCA_024509875.1 of Oreohelix idahoensis. Lineage (NCBI taxonomy): Eukaryota > Metazoa > Mollusca > Gastropoda > Stylommatophora > Oreohelicidae > Oreohelix > Oreohelix idahoensis. The sequence continues at coordinate 1,543,493 of JAMPIV010004153.1, read as the reverse complement.
GTTGTTGTTGTTGTTGTTTAACTAGCGCTGCTGAGCTTCTCGCTCTTTAGCAGCCAATACCAAGTTGAAGTCTCCTTGGTATTATCTACACTGTATATCTAGGCTTTTCCTGTGGTTTTTCTGCCATGCTGTGCTGATTTGAAGTCATGAGCTCCAGTTCTCCAGCTTGGCTTGCATTTATAGGATCGCCACATCTGATCCCAATCTAGGAGTAAGACGGGAGTGACATACTGTGCATTCACCGCTATCCAAGGGGGCTATCCAACTATGCAGAGCTAAAATACTCTGCTCTGGTTTGTGCTGTCTCAAGGAATTGTCACATCCTGCACAAAGCCAATTCTCAGCTCCCCCTGCCTATCACTGGGTCCATAGTAAGATCCTCCTGCATGCAGTCAACCAGATCAAAGCCAAAGAATCACGCCTGGGGCTCAAGTGACTTCTCCAAGCTTAGTGTGCAGTGCTGGGTTCTCAACAGGTTTCACCGCAGGGGGAATCCCTGGAAGTGTGTGGATGATTTCAAGAATCAATGAGGGTGTAATTATATTCACAGAGGTTCACTTCCGCGTATGTATATTGTAGCATTGTGCATTGTCACAGAGAGTTTATTGATCATAAATTGCCTATATCCTCTTCTTTTTCTTTCACCCGTATCCTCTATTTTATTATCACTCTTTACCTTTTTCCTATATTTTTCGCATCCATACGTTTGCGAAAAATATTTTCTTTCCCATTCTCAACTTTACCGTTTTCTTTCTCATACTGGTAAACGCATTTATGACATAACGTGTCAGAGAGAGAGAGCGTTAAAATGCATTCTATTGCATTAGGTGTCAGTGGACGAAACTGTGAACATATTCGTCTGGCCAGACATAGGAGCAGACATATTTCTACAGCATTCCCTGCACCAGACGAAATACACTGTGCCAAATTTGTCTGCATTTTCACCTGCCACAACGAGTTGCATCGGCTGAACGCTAGGTGAGGCGCGATAGCCGACATCTCCTCGGCGCAGTTTGAGACATTTGTCTAGAAATCTCAGCTGACAAGGCACTCACTGTTGGCCTGGTCAGCGTAAGGTGTGAAAACGCACGAGTGTCAGTTCATGGTAGTCTTCTAGTTGATGTAAGGTGTTTTAGACGGAAAGGGGAGATTATTTCGTTTGGCGAAATAAAGTTGGGACCCCTTTGTCTGGTAATAGATATAACCAGAATGTTAAACTTTATTTTCATTCAGTCCTCAAAATTCGCAGTAGCCAGGTTGTTCGTGAATAGAATAAGCTGTATAGCGAAGCCCTAGTTTGTTCGGAATTTTACCGAGCTCTAGACTTCAAATAAATATATCAGCGTATAATTCTAAAGTGTGCGATTACCTGTAGTTCTGTGTGTTGAGGTATATATTATATATAATATCTAGTATTTTGTGAGTGTTTAAAGTGATAATCGCTTATTTCATATTTCACTATTTAGATTTGGTGCAGAGCGCTTAATTTATGTAGTCTGTATTATTTTCTAGTGACGTGTTTCAGTGGAAAGCAGAATAAATTATAATTTCTAGCTTAAACAACAATGAATCTATTAAGGAATTTAATTTTACTGTAAATAATCAGACGAGAATAATTTTTCTAACTAACTTATAAATGCTAGATGCCTCATGAGTGTTGACGGAATACGTATGTATTCCTAATTCATGAGGATTGGTGATTTTTAAATATATAACTTATTGCACGGGAAGTTTTAAATGATAAGTCAAGCTATACGCTTGCATTTTAAAAACGTAAGTTATATTGAGTACATAATACGTAACATATTTCATATGTGTTTTTTCTTTATTCAGTGAATACTGGGGTGACCCAATCTTTGCCAGCGTTAGTACAGAGTATTCCTCAGCAAGAGAGAGGTTGGTAAGAAAACAAAGATGGCTGTATACCGCTCCACCTATGTCCCAGTCTTAACATATGGAAGCGAGTCATGGGCAATGACTACAACCCATAAAAGCCAGATCCAAACCTCAGAAATGAGGTATCTGAGGAAGGTGGTTGAAGTAACAAGAAGAGACATGGTACGCAACCAGACGATACGTCAAGGCCTAAATGCCACCCCATACAGACCCAAGTAGAACAGTCCCAACTAAGATGGTTTGGCCATGTCTGCAGAATGGGAGAAGATCGGCTACCACGACAAGCATGGGAAACAAAGAGCCAAGGATCCAGACCCCGAGGACGACCCAGAGTCCGCTGGGAGGACAACATTAGACAATCTTTGAAGGACCGAGGACTAGAATGGAACCAGGCCAGGAGGAAGACAGCCGATAGAATAGTCTGGCGCTCTCTCTTCCAAACCTCTACACCTCATGGTAGAAGGGGAACGACTAAGTAAGTAAGTACAGAGTAAATACCTGTGAAGAACTAACCCATTTTCCTTAGAGTGACTTGGTGCAAAATCTTTACGAGTACTTTAAAAGAATAAATGAAGAAACAGGCCTATCGCGCCTTATTAAATTCTTCCTGAGAAAAACTCTAGTACATTTTAGCCTGTGTGGCAAGTAACTTATTAACGTCAGTAACATTCCGACGGAGTTTGACAAGTGATGTGGTGACCGATTATAGTCCTAGCCTGAAACAACCCACCGACCTGACATTCCTTATTTCTAGAAACTAAGCTAGTGACACTGTGCCTGCTATTAAATTTGAAATCGTACCTGGAAAATTTTTATGTTAACTATTAAACAGACATTCGACATAATAAGCAGAAACCGTTATTTGACCCCCCCCCCCCCCCACAAGGAATCGTTCCCTGAAAATTAAGAATTCAACCCTCTTTTTGGAACTGGGGATTTCTTGGTCAAGGCTGCCATTGACGATTCTGTAGGTAAATGTCCTGAAAAATTGTATTTCCCAGAAGTGGCTACCAAAGCTGTGAGTATGAGCATTTGCACGTGATCACTGCTGAATGAATAGAGTGAATGCAGGACTGAGTGATTTCTTAATTGTTGTAATGTGGCACCCATTTTGCTGCCTGAATTCCTTTATACAAGTTATTGCTAACAATATGTACCCTTAGAATAAAGCCGAGTATCAAGTCGGTCCATGCCTTAAAAGGGGGAAACCATAGACTCAATCATAGGTATCTGTAACTCTTTGGGGTTATCACTTTCTTCTAACGGGACTGTGAGCTATATATCCAGGGAAGGACCATACAAACGGGTCTATCACTATTGTAGCATTCCTTGATTTTATGACTATGTGTATGCTTTTGATGTATTTTATATGTTGTGATGTAAGTTTACTATGATAAATAAACTATACCTACCTTTATTCCAGTGTGGTGGTCAGTTCGTTCCCATAATATATATATATATATATATATATATATATATATATATATATATATATATATATATATATATAATCCTTGTTATAGTTTTCCCACGTCTGTGTGTCTAACTGTCGTCAATTGTATGTGCGGGCACGTGAGTGGATAGATATATATTAATATACATATTTTTTATAGACTGTCTGACTCCTTTGGATCTGTTGTAGAAGATAGGCGGAAAGAGAGAGAGATTCTCGATTTCCGGGACAGCCTCTATAAATTTCTACCATCTCACTCGTGGAACTCTATTTCTATTATCACATCTCACTGTGGCTATCACTCATTCTAACCTATTCAGAAGGGACCAATCCAAGTCTTAATTTCCCTATCAAAAATCTACGACATGCATAACTGGTGGTCATATAAAGATGTCTCCAGATATGCATCCATCCATTTAATGGAGTTATTTTCACCATATTTTACATTGATTTAGTTATTATAGGTAAATATAAAGCCTAACAAATAAAATTAATAAAGAGAAGAGCAATGGGAAAATAACAGTGCTGTCACAAAGAATGTACTCGAAATCCCCCTTGTTTTCTGCTTCGTCTGCAAATTGTAACGCTTTCACGTTGATATAAAAGCTTACTGTATTATTACCCGCCTTCTTCAATGAAACGTGTGCTGCATTTCTAAGAAAAACATTGAGACGTACTGCGTAATGACCTAAATTAATCCTAACATTAATTATACTGCGTTACCAAAACGAACGAACAGATGGACAAAAGGATAAAGAGAGAGGGGAGGGCTGAAAATCAGGAACGCATGCAACACGCGTCGCGCGATACACAAATGCTGCCATCACGCGTGTAAGTCTACATGCACTAATTTTTTTTCAGACGGACAGTGATAAAATACACTACCCTTTCCCAGAGTTAGGTTTATAAATCATAAAAAAAAACTCTTATTAGAAAAGATAACATTAGATGGGTTTACGGTTGAAAACATAACAGTACCCAGACAGCACATCTTCGAAACAGGAGGTAGAAGAAATTGCATATTTTGAACGCAGCCACGTAGCTCCTTTAAATTTGTATTTTTGGGTTCCTTAGGGCTTGCTGACAAATAATATGTAAAACGTTACGCAAATAGTCCAGGAATTAATAAATTATACCCAAAATAAAATATTGGGGGTGCCTGACAGCATAAAATCATTTCTGCTCATAAGATTTTTTTTTAACGTGTTTGAAAAAAAATTTACGTTACAGAAATAGCCTACCATGTAAACTCCAAATTGATTGGAGCGCAACAAATGAAAGCCTAACCACGATTGGTCGGGCTATAAATACTATCTTGGTTGTTAGGGGAAACGGGAAAGGTAACATTTTTTCAAACACTTGTCGAAACGGGGCTCATTGGTCAGACTCGCTGATATACACACTTGGGAGCGTTAGTTCGAAACCACTTGTTTAAATAAGATTGATAAAGCATCAGTGCGTTGAAGCCAGCTTATATTTGGCTAAATAAAAGCCTGGAAGATAAGCAGATGGGAATTTGTGCCAGTTTGTGCCAGAATTCATTGCTAATCAACGTATCTGTGTTTATTCGTATGAATTGTGGTAAGCTTGAACCATTCAATATCTTTTAATGAAAATTGAATGTGAATTGTTGATTTATGCCTGTATATATATGTGTAGTTCAGTGGCCAACGTGAGGTAAAGCCTGTAATGCTCCAGCCTGAACAGAGGGTGTCGGAGAGAAGTAAAACGGCATGGAATGGCCAAACAGTACACTGACACCTGGATGATTGAATAGAAAGAAATAATGCTGGAATTGCAGAGGCGTAGTAACCATTAAGAAGGGTAATACTGGAATAAAGTATTTCAAATGAAGCTGACAGTTGGCCTAATGCTCTGAACTCAATGTTTGTGCTGTGTTGTGATCAGTGTAACAAGAGAGTTTAAGTTAGTTATGAAGTAGAAGGTACATCCTTCTTGATTTCAGGGACAGTGGTCTTGATGGTACTGAGCAGCACCTAGTCAGAGCTTTGCTGAATCCAGTGTCGGACAGCATACTCCTTGGTCCTTTTAGCTATCAGTGAGGTGTCTCCAGAGCCCAGAGGAGAATTCGAGCAGAGGAGTCCTTTCCTGCCGCCATCACGCCAGATAAGCTAACTTGGCCAGCTGAGCTCAACATTATGTCCCCTCATCTTGAACTGACTTTGTAAAATTAACATTAAGAGGGGAATTTACTTGTCTTAAAATCAGGAACTGTGAACATCTCCAATACTAGTCCCTAAAGACAAACTATTGAAGTCATGATGACAAATACCAACAGAGCTTGAACAAAACAAAACCAGTATTACCTCATTTTACTACTACACAACTGACACACATAGAACATTTGTAATAATATATGTCACTACAATATTCATATTAAATACATTCTGTACATAACTTGTAATTTAAATTGATTGTGATTCCTGGTTCCCTTGTAGTTGAATCAGGACACATATTCATTCATGCCAGTAATGAATACATATTGTTATTTGAAAAGTTACGAGTGACTTCTTTAAGATATTCTCATAGAGTGTTATATGTATGTGAGTGTCACAGTGTTGTTAAGAGTAGTGGATTAAATTAAATTGTTTATCTGTCTGTTGTTGTGACTTACACTTCATCATACACATACCCTAGACACATAACGTAGTCATCACACTATTCCAGAATAATTCTGACTGAGATATATAGATATGTGGTAGCAAGTAAGGTTATATATAATACACTACTCTTATTAGATATATATACCTTCACAGCTGATCTCAGTCAGTACACTAAGTCCCCTATAAATATTTATAACATCCCACTTCACCACATATATTGGGGTCTCGCTCTTGGGATTTTGAATCTTTCCCTATTAAAAATATTGGGGGTAATTCACTTCAGGGAATATAAGAATTAAAAGGTATCCTTGGGTGGAATAAAATAAGGTTGAGCTCACGGTGCCTGTGTTGTCCATTATATATATTTAGAATTTGAATTGTTGGTTAGACATTGTAGAAATTTACATGATAGACAATGGCGGACCTGGCCAAGTTTCGATCTGCTGCTGTTCAGACTGCAAAAGAGTTAGGATTAGATGGGCAAGTTATGGTTGCCTATGTTACTACGGAATGTGACAAATTTATTGAACGCGAAGAAAGAAGGTTTGAAGCCGAAAGAAAGTTAGAGGCTGACAGGGAAATTAAGAAGTTACAATTTGAAGCTGAGGCTGAGACTAAGAAGTTACAGTTTGAAGCTGAGGCTGAGACTAAGAGGTTGCAGATTGAGGCTGAGGCTAAGAAATTGGAAGCAGAAGAAAGAAGATTGACTGCAGAAAGAGAAGACAGGAAATTAGCTGCAGAGAGGGAAGCAGAAAAGGAGGAGAAAAGATTACAAAGGGAACATGAATTACGACTAAGGGAGTTTGAGTTTCAAGGCCATGCTCCTGAAAATGGTGCCAGTCCCTTTGCCTCTGATGCTACGGTTACTCAAGGAGCCTCAACCTCAGCTATGAATTTTCATTTAGATCATTTTGTTGAGAAAGACGATGATATAGAGAGCTACCTGAATAGGTATGAGCTATTAGCTACCACGTATGGGTTAGAGAGAGAAAGGTGGAGCTTAAAGTTATCTCAGGGACTTCGTGGGGCAGCTTATGAAGTTTTTGCAAAAATGAGCAGAGGTGATCAGGAAAATTATGACATGCTAAAGCAGGCTCTTTTGTTAAGGTATGAAAAGAATGCAGAGTTTTACAGGAAAAAATTTAGGAATGCTAAACTACTGTCAGGTGAAACCTATCACCAGTTCTCTGCACGAATAGAGACATACTTGGAGAAATGGACTTCTCTGGGGAAAACCCAAGATCTTAAGGAAATGGTCCTTATAGAGCAACTAAGAGAGTCCATGGCTCCAGACCTGAGAAAGTTTCTCATGGAACAAGGTGCAGAGAGGCTGGGTGAGTTGCTAAATGTTGCTGAAAGGTATCAAGCAGCTCAAGCAGAGGTAACAGGTAATAAAAAGAAACAGGTGGATAACTTTAGGGCACCACAGAACTTTAATAAATTTGATCCTAAGGATCAAAATAAAGGTAAGCACCAATTTGATAGGCCACGGTATGAAAATAAAAATAAATTCCCACAATTCGAAGAAAGGAAATATGATGAAAGAAAATCTTTCAACCAAGGAAAAAGGTGGTGTAAAAATTGTCAGATGGACAATCATGACACTGACCGTTGCAGAAGGAAACCTGTGTATATGGCAAACCTTCAGGTCAGGTCGACCTCAAGACAGGAGGAGGATATTATGTTAGATACCACTCCAGAAGAGATGAGGAAGGCACAGGCTGGGGATAAAACACTCAAGCCTTGTTTCAGAAAATTGTCAACTTGTCATACAACTCCAGGCAAGGGAGATTTTTACATGAAAAACAAGTTGATGTATAGGAAGACTGGAGCTAGATCCAAAGGTCACGGACAGCTGGTTCTTCCAAAAAGATATAGGACAGACTTAATAAGGAGCCTACATGTGAAACCAGATGGGGACCATGAGAAGATAGGTACCATCATTCAAAAGGTGGCTCACAATTATTATTGGCCCAAAGCAAGATGGGACATTGAGAACTTGTAGAAAGGTGTAGCATAGCACATGAGGGAACACCCACAAGTGGGAACATGGATCAGGACCTGGACACGCCACGGGGCAAAATTAGGCCTGATAATAAAAAGAGAAATAGATTTGATAAAGTGGACCAAATGGAATGGGAAGCCCCTTTTCACGGACAAGCTTCACTTAACTGTTTTACAATGGCCACTATGCGGAGAGTGCAAAAGGATGTCTTACCCCAGGATAAGCCGAAAATCCCTCAATCGGACTTAAACAAACTGGAGGAAGAGGATGTAGGGAGGAAATCTCTCATCAAGAATTTTAAGTGGGGAGAAAGCCCCAAAAGAAAAATTGGTAGCGGTCGTTTTGTGAATGAAAATTCTGGGAGGAAAAATCATCACTATAAAGCTTCGAGTGGAAGAGACCATACCGGTGCATGGACAAATAGGTCCACACAATTAAAGGTCCATATGTAGCTTTGTTAAGAACGTGGACTGATGAAAAGGCAGAGGAAAACATTACATCTTCATACCAATATGTGAATGAGCTGACCACTCGGTTGAAAACTGGCTGGAAACTTGCCAATGAAAATTTGAAACAAGCCAGGAAGAAACATGCTGCCTATTATAACAGGAAGGCGAAAGACAGAAATTTGGCTGTGGGAGAGAAAGTACTGCTTCTTTTGCCTGGGAGTCAGAATAAGTTACAAATTGGATGGCAGGGTCCATATACAGTTTTAGAGAAGGTGTCTAGAACAAATTATAAGATAGATAAGAAGGGGAAAGAAAAAATCTATCATGTGAATCTCCTGAAGAAATATTTGGAAAGAGAACATCAGGAAGAGACACACTTGTTGACCTTGTCCATCGCCATGGAGATGAAAAAGGAACCACTTTCATCATTTGAATATCCATTACACCCCTGTGAGACAGCAGCACAGGTGAAAATCAGTACACATTTAACGAAAACTCAGAAAGAGAGAGTGCAACAGGTTCTAAATAATCATGCAGAGGTGTTAACAGACCGACCAGGGCATACAAACCTATTGGAATATGATATGAAACTGATAGACCCCACACCTGTCTGTATGAAACCATATTCGATTCCGTTTGCTAAGGAGAAAGCTTTGAAGGAAGAGATAGACTATCTGTTGAAGGAAGGAATTATTTCGCACAGTGAGTCTTCGTATAGTTCCGGTGTTGTACTCTTAAGGAAGCCCTCTGGAGAACATAGACTCTGTATAGATTACAGGAGACTGAATGCTATTACAGAAGGACAGGTGGATCCATTGCCGGATACAAATCAGCTGTTTGCCAGACTAAATAAAGCTAAATATTTCTCAAAAGTGGATCTGAGTAAAGGATACTATCAGATTCCAGTAAAGCCTGAGGTTAGACCCTACCTAGCTTTTAGTACCTCAGAAGGACACTATGAGTTTAATAGATTGCCATTTGGATTGAAGAATGCGCCTAGTGTCTTCTCTAGAATGATGAGAAAATTATTGGATCCTCTGAATAATCCCTGTATAACAAATTTTATGGATGATATCCTTATAGCAACAGAAACATTTGAGGAACACATTGACTCTCTGAACATGCTGTTTGATCGACTTAGGGAGGCAAATTTAACAGCCCGTCCAACCAAATGTTGCGTTGGATGTAAAGAATTGGAATTTTTGGGACACACAGTTTATCAGGGAAATATGACCCCTGACCCAAAGAATTTAGAAAAACTACAGAAAGCCCCGAGACCACAAACCAAGAAGGACGTGAGATCCTTTGTCTCATTATGTGGTTTCTACCAGAAGTATATCAAGAACTTTAATTCCATATGTGCACCGTTAACTGAATTGACACGTAAAGGACTTCCAGATCGCATTACATGGACACCACAATGTGAAATGACTTACCAAGAATTGAAGGAAAAGCTCACAAGTAAACCCATTTTGAAATTACCTGACTTAAGTCAAGAATTCATAGTAAGGACGGATGCAAGTAATATTGGGTTAGGTGCAACTCTACTACAGAAATCAGATGCATTGGATGGGGAATTAAGCCCAGTGGCATATGCTAGCAGAAAGTTGAATAAAGCTGAAATCAACTACTCAACTAGCGAAAAAGAATGTCTTGCAGTAATATGGGCAATAAAGAAATTCAATATTTATCTATATGGGAAGGCATTTAAGTTGCAAACAGATCACAAACCTTTATCGTTTCTAGCACAGGCTAAGCATGAGAACTCTAGGTTACTCCGATGGTCTTTACTTCTGGCTCCATATAATTTTAGCATTGAGTATATATCTGGAAAAACCAATTTGGGAGCGGATTTTTTAAGCCGCCATCCGTGTGATGAGAATCACCGTAAACCCCAGAAATAATAATAAATTTCTCTATGTGTATATAGAATAAAGGACTGACATATAATGTCTGTTTTAAGAGGGGAGGTGTCGTGAAATATTCTAATCCACATATATAAATTATTAGGTAAATATAAAGCCTAACAAATAAAATTAATAAAGAGAAGAGCAATGGGAAAATAACAGTGCTGTCACAAAGAATGTACTCGAAATCCCCCTTGTTTTCTGCTTCGTCTGCAAATTGTAACGCTTTCACGTTGATATAAAAGCTTACTGTATTATTACCCGCCTTCTTCAATGAAACGTGTGCTGCATTTCTAAGAAAAACATTGAGACGTACTGCGTAATGACCTAAATTAATCCTAACATTAATTATACTGCGTTACCAAAACGAACGAACAGATGGACAAAAGGATAAAGAGAGAGGGGAGGGCTGAAAATCAGGAACGCATGCAACACGCGTCGCGCGATACACAAATGCTGCCATCACGCGTGTAAGTCTACATGCACTAATTTTTTTTTCAGACGGACAGTGATAAAATACACTACCCTTTCCCAGAGTTAGGTTTATAAATCATAAAAAAACTCTTATTAGAAAAGATAACATTAGATGGGTTTACGGTTGAAAACATAACAGTACCCAGACAGCACATCTTCGAAACAGGAGGTAGAAGAAATTGCATATTTTGAACGCAGCCACGTAGCTCCTTTAAATTTGTATTTTTGGGTTCCTTAGGGCTTGCTGACAAATAATATGTAAAACGTTACGCAAATAGTCCAGGAATTAATAAATTATACCCAAAATAAAATATTGGGGGTGCCTGACAGCATAAAATCATTTCTGCTCATAAGATTTTTTTTTAACGTGTTTGAAAAAAATTTACGTTACAGAAATAGCCTACCATGTAAACTCCAAATTGATTGGAGCGCAACAAATGAAAGCCTAACCACGATTGGTCGGGCTATAAATACTATCTTGGTTGTTAGGGGAAACGGGGAAAGGTAACATTTTTTCAAACACTTGTCGAAACGGGGCTCATTGGTCAGACTCGCTGATATACACACTTGGGAGCGTTAGTTCGAAACCACTTGTTTAAATAAGATTGATAAAGCATCAGTGCGTTGAAGCCAGCTTATATTTGGCTAAATAAAAGCCTGGAAGATAAGCAGATGGGAATTTGTGCCAGTTTGTGCCAGAATTCATTGCTAATCAACGTATCTGTGTTTATTCGTATGAATTGTGGTAAGCTTGAACCATTCAATATCTTTTAATGAAAATTGAATGTGAATTGTTGATTTATGCCTGTATATATATGTGTAGTTCAGTGGCCAACGTGAGGTAAAGCCTGTAATGCTCCAGCCTGAACAGAGGGTGTCGGAGAGAAGTAAAACGGCATGGAATGGCCAAACAGTACACTGACACCTGGATGATTGAATAGAAAGAAATAATGCTGGAATTGCAGAGGCGTAGTAACCATTAAGAAGGGTAATACTGGAATAAAGTATTTCAAATGAAGCTGACAGTTGGCCTAATGCTCTGAACTCAATGTTTGTGCTGTGTTGTGATCAGTGTAACAAGAGAGTTTAAGTTAGTTATGAAGTAGAAGGTACATCCTTCTTGATTTCAGGGACAGTGGTCTTGATGGTACTGAGCAGCACCTAGTCAGAGCTTTGCTGAATCCAGTGTCGGACAGCATACTCCTTGGTCCTTTTAGCTATCAGTGAGGTGTCTCCAGAGCCCAGAGGAGAATTCGAGCAGAGGAGTCCTTTCCTGCCGCCATCACGCCAGATAAGCTAACTTGGCCAGCTGAGCTCAACATTATGTCCCCTCATCTTGAACTGACTTTGTAAAATTAACATTAAGAGGGGAATTTACTTGTCTTAAAATCAGGAACTGTGAACATCTCCAATACTAGTCCCTAAAGACAAACTATTGAAGTCATGATGACAAATACCAACAGAGCTTGAACAAAACAAAACCAGTATTACCTCATTTTACTACTACACAACTGACACACATAGAACATTTGTAATAATATATGTCACTACAATATTCATATTAAATACATTCTGTACATAACTTGTAATTTAAATTGATTGTGATTCCTGGTTCCCTTGTAGTTGAATCAGGACACATATTCATTCATGCCAGTAATGAATACATATTGTTATTTGAAAAGTTACGAGTGACTTCTTTAAGATATTCTCATAGAGTGTTATATGTATGTGAGTGTCACAGTGTTGTTAAGAGTAGTGGATTAAATTAAATTGTTTATCTGTCTGTTGTTGTGACTTACACTTCATCATACACATACCCTAGACACATAACGTAGCATCACACTATTCCAGAATAATTCTGACTGAGATATAGAGATATGTGGTAGCAAGTAAGGTTATCTATAATACACTACTCTTAATAGATATAGATACCTTCACAGCTGATCTCAGTCAGTACACTAAGTCCCCTATAAATATTTATAACATCCCACTTCACCACAGTGCTTCATTGCCGGCAATGTTACAATGAGATGGGATCCACTGGATCACAACACTTTTGAATCGTTGACAAAGTTTGTGGAGCACTACTCTGAGATCATCCAGGTCTGTATTATTTTGTCTTTTCAACGTTGCAATTACTGACTGTGCATCAGTAAAGAAAGCAACTTGTCTCTCTGCCGTTTCTTCTGTCAATATAACCTCTGCTGCAGTTTTCTAGGCCTCTGCCTCTGCTCTGAAGTTGCTGGAGAATCGTCCTGTCGCCACTGACAGCCTTTTTTCTGCACCAGTGCTTAAGGTCAGAAAGACACCCCCACCTCCATTTTCTGTTGCATTTGTTGCTGATCCATCTGTGTATGCATGGGTCCAGGTGTTGCGTGGATAATGTTTCTCTATGTATTTTGTCGCTATGGATTTTCTATCTGTTGCAGTTTGGCTCTTTTTACTTTCAATTCCAGGAATGTTTTCTATCATTTTAGGGAAACGATTTTGTTTCCAAACTGGAAGCATGTGTGCAGTGTAGATGGGTTTAACAGTGGATATTTCATCTATGGATACTGCTCTCATTTGTGGTTTGGTTGATTCTACAAAATTAATTCGTTTGAGTATTTGCTTTCTAAGAGCATTTATTCTATGGCACATTGGGTGGTCTGTTAGTCTTTTGAATTTTTCGGCCTGTTGTTGAGCCCTGCAGTCTCTTCTATCCGTCATTGGCTGGAGGCATGTAATCTTTTCGAGTTCTTTTATAGGAGTTGACTTCATGCCTCTCGTTATAATTCTCATTGCTTGATTTTGGAGTCTGCTAATTTTATCGAAGTTTGTCTTAGCTGCTGTTGCCCATGCTGCTATGCCATATTCAAGAACTGGCCTCACTCGCCCTGTGTACAACGTCTTAAGCACTTTCTCATCTGCACCCCAATTTGTTCCAGCTAGTTTTTTCATAATTGCCATTCTTTGTCTTGCTCTCAGTCGATTTCTGTCAACCTGTTTTTTCCAAGTCAGACGGCGATCAAAAATAATGCCTAGATAGTTCGGATTTTCATTTAAATGAAGATTTACTCCGTTTAGTACTAGTTTGAAGCTCTGAGGTCTAGTTGAGAGGGAAAATACAGTGTACGTTGTTTTCTCTTCATTAATCTTCATGAGCCATGTTTTAGCCCACTCTTCCAGTGATGTTAGTGCTTGCTGCATCAGAATGTTGCAGTAGTGATACGTTCTTCAGAGATTCACAACGCTAAGTCATCTGCAAAGGAAGCATTGTGTGCTATTTGTTGAATATTGTCAGTTATGTCATTTATGTATGCAAGGAACAGTGTAGGTGACAGGACTCCCCCTTGTGGGACACCCTGCTCTAAGATTAAAATGTACCAAGAAAGGGAGCTGCGTTCACAGTATTAGCAGTTTACTATGAGCGGAAAGCAGAGATTTTGCACGTCAAAGATTTGAAACGTGACAAATATCAAATACGATTTTTATCTTAAAGAAAACTAGTTAAAAATTTCACATTTCCTTGTTTATGTTCGCTACCTGAAAGATGGGCTTCTGACTGGTAGAGTGATTACAGCGCTTGCCTCTCGCTGCAAACGTACAGGGTTCCCGGTTCAAAACCAGGTAGCGTCACGTTCCAGCTTACCCAGCTGTAATGAGTACCTGTCTCTTTTCTTAAGGAAGGCAAAGGCAGCGAGGAAGGGAACTGGTCAACCATCTAGTGAAGCTAGACATAGTTAAGTGAAACCTCTAACACTTAACACCGTCGTAGATTTTTGATAGGGGAATTAAGACTTGGTTTGGTCCCTTCTGAATAGATTAGAATGAGTGATAGCCACAGTGAGGGATGATAATAGAAATAGATTTCCACGAGTGAGATGGTAGAAATTTATAGAGGCTGTCCCGGAAAGCGAGAATCTTCTCTCTCTCCGCCTGTCTTCTACAACAGATCCAGAGGAGTCAGACAGTCTATAAACTATATATATTAATATATATATTACCACTCACGTGCACACACACAATTTGACGACATGTAGACGCACACACGTGGGAAAACTATAACAAATGATTATACAGATAATTTGGAACAAGCTGACCAACGCGCTGATTAAGTTCAAGAGAAATTTTAATTATCATCTTAAATCCCATCACAACACAAAAAATAACATCAAAACATATACAAATAGTCATAAGTAAATAGTAAAGATGCTACAAGAATGATAGAACCACAGTATGATCTTATCCCTCAAGGTATGCCCACAGTCCTGTGTCACGAAGCGGTTTTAATTTTTATAGAGTTTGCCGGAATGAAAACAAGACCCTAGTATGAGAAAGTCTGAGAAGATAGAATTTAGATGGAAAATGACATGCCTGTGGACAGGTGAGACTATTGGCTCAAGAGATAGACCCAGGATTTGAATCTCCCCCTGCCGCTTC
Source organism: Oreohelix idahoensis (assembly GCA_024509875.1). NCBI lineage: Eukaryota > Metazoa > Mollusca > Gastropoda > Stylommatophora > Oreohelicidae > Oreohelix > Oreohelix idahoensis. Next base: position 1,528,263 of record JAMPIV010004153.1, on the reverse strand, counting down.
GTGACTAAAAAAATGGCTATAGTCTCCCCACCTCTGCCTGCCTTGAAACACAAGGAGATAAGGTGTATAATTACGACCACAAACACCACTATACAGACAACATAGAGTAAGTATAGTAAAGAATAGAAGCTGATCCAGTAAATAATATATGTATATATTTATTTACATACAAGAAAAACATAAAATGGCATATTACGTCAACAAGTCAGTCGATAGCGTGCACTGTTGCACGGCCTGGAAAACAAGTAACAATTAAATTGAGAGACTTGAGAGACCAAAAAAAAAAAACCCAAATCACATTCGCTCTTTCTGTCACCCTGCTGAGGAACAATAAAAATGGTTAGTGATTTAAACCAAATCTAATTTGGTTTGGCTGTCAACTTTTAGCCTCCACTCTCTAACACTAATAAATTTCTACTGTCTTAGTCCTGGTGACTCTTCCTCAACGAACGGCTACACAGCTTTTTACTAGTCAGGCGATAGGCGCCGATAACTACACCACAAGAAATGCTAAAAATAATAGACTTGGTTTTTCGAACGCAGACTCAGTGTCTATCCGTCCAATGGATACTGAACAGACCCTACTGGTCCTGTCTATTTTCTCCCTCCTTCTCTATCTTCCTCTCTTGATCTCAGTGTCTCTCTAACACTCGAGGGCTGATGATGCGGCGTCTCCGTTACGCTCTTCTCTTGATTTCTATCAGGACCTAGGTATGGTAACCCTGTCACCTGTTCCTGATTTGTGATGACGATGTTCGGATATCAAGCATGAGGGACTTGATTAACTGTAGACAAAACTTCTCTGCTGCTGAATAGCTTCCCTCTTTTAACCCGCTCCGGAGTTAGAGGAAAAAACACAGCCTTGATTTCAGGCTGTACAAAATGAAACTAGTCTCCCGGCCACCTGCCGTTGCTAGAGACTATAATAGCGATGCTCTCGGCTGTATGATAAATCAACCTCGGTCCAGCTGAAGCATAGGGACTTCACTGCCATAGACCATAAGGTAATTTTCTTTTGCTCCTGACGATACTCGAGTACACTGCCCCTGAGATATGTCTTTTGCCGTGGATAATTTTATTTGACAAAATTATGCTCCCCACTGTTTCGCCGAGACTCGCTGAAATTAAAAGAAGATGCGTCTATTGTATAACAATTCCAACCTAACGCATCTCTAACCTAACTCCCCTTCACTCGTCATTTTCAACAATACAAAAAATAATATTACCCACGTGGCACTTAAATCTCTCTCCCTCTCTCGTTCTTCACACAATACATAAAATACCACTATCCCACGTGGCCTCTTCATCCCCCCCCTCCTTCTACTAAAATCTGCCAGGTAAAATAAACAAAACCTCCCGACACCGTCTGACACGTTACATGGCCGTTACGCATGGCCGATCACGTGTTCAAACTTGACAAAAATAGGGAAATCCTCTTACCCATTAACACAGGAGTTTCCTCGGCTTACTCCTATTTAAATTAAATCTCGCTATAGGAATAGTTTCCTCCCCTAAGCAGTATAATTCATTTACAACGTAAATCTGAACCCTCTGACAATATTTCTCACATTTTTAAGGCTCAGAAAAATTAACGAACACACCAGGGATTTCCCCATAAATTTACATTAGAAAATATACAGGAATAAATGGTGGTTTTACATAACATCCTACGAATATGGCACACGTGTTTCTCACAACTTCACACACTCCTATCTATTGCCAAAATCATAGAAAGAATAAGCACACTGTTGCATTACGTCGTTCTTCAAAAATATGATAATGGATGGCACTATAAAACCCACTAATAAGTAAAACGATTAATAAAATAGCTACATGCCGATTATCGTTTGTTTTTCCCACGGTGGAGAACGATAATTACGACGTCCTACGGCCAGGCAATAATTTTTCATAGAGACCGAATCCCCGTTTTCTGTCTCAATATATACAAGAGAAACCGCCCACGCGGATTTCCCTTCCTACGCAAATCGCGGACCAATGGCAGCGCTAGGAAAATCAAAATACCGCGTGTCCGCAAAATTGCGTCACATTACGTGATAACCTCGTGCTACTGACGCGTGCTTCCGGCCTCGTCATATCGCGTGCCGGAAATGGCGATTATTTTCGTAAACAACGAAATTTACGGGAATCGCGAAAAATCAGAAGAAAGTAAAACTGGCCGAGGGAAAAATAAACCTACCGACCTAAAACGAACCCATTTAAATTACCTTCCCAAAAGTACCGAACACGATATATTCACATGAGAAGAAATAAAATGGTGGAAAAGCGGGCCCGAAAATAGCGATTTCCGTAAACAACGGAAAATCGCGTGATCAGAAGAAAATAAAACTGGTGAAAATTCAAAATAAAAGAACAGGATCGGGCCGGTTGAAAGTCAGAATTACAGTGCCACATCACATAAGTCCACCCTTTCAAGTACGGGAACCGTGCTAAATCACTGAAATCTCTGGAATTCATGCTGGCCCGTATCTAGATCTACATCCCGATCTAATCACTGTCATAATTAGGATTATCATATAGGCCCATTTCCATATCCTTGAAAATCTGTGCCAGCACTGGATTGTGATGGTCCCGCCTGGTGATTTCCTCCTGGCGACTGCACCCTGAGTGGTCGCCCGTCCTCCTGCCTCTCATGTGTTTCCTTCGCCCACGAATTTTCCTGGCGGCGCGTGGTAAATACTGATTACCAGATGGTGCGACCTCCCAGTGTTTTGAAACAGTCTGACTGTCTTGGCCAGACATCGCCGTAACAGGGCGTAACTGTTTGCGGTTGACTGAAGATCCGTGCACATGTTCCTTCTTGTCAATATTTCCCTCCCTTGAGAGATGTAATACCATCGGGGGCCTAATTCCCGACGACAAAGAAGATACTTCTGAAGTAAGAGGCGTCACCACTGTTTGACCCTTAGGCTGAACAGGGCTGACAGGCGAATACGCCTCTGTAAATAACATTCCACTGTCTTTAGAGGCGTCTCTCCTCCCCATAGCAAGACAAGGATGTTTGAGCTTTCGTGGGGCTCCGTGAATTTGGGGCTTTCCCCTTTCACTTCTCTGGCCTGCAGTAGGCCCCCTTGCATTAGCAAGGATTGGTGTGGTTGGGTTTCCCAAAACTAAGTAAGGGCTTCCCAGGATGAAATCATGTGCTGGCTGTGCCATTACAGCTGCCTTGATGGTGCCAGACACAAACCTGCATTTCACCTCAATATTGGCTACAGGCAACCGTTGTGAGATACCTCTTCTCAAAACGCCACCAATCTCAACTATTTCTCCGGTCCACTGCCCTGGTTTCACCAAATGACGAGCGATGATACTGGGGTAAGTAAGCCCGCTGTCAAACAAACACGTAGTGGCTGTCCCATTCACTACGGCTGGTCCACTGTTAGAGAACAACTTCTCTGCCTGGACTGGTTCCCATTTATTCCCTTTAGTCCATCTCACCGGCCTTAAACAAGCTGCATGGTGAGCTGGGGGTTTGTTCATGCACCGGGATGTCCAGTGGGAAGTGGTTCTACAATTCTGACAATACCTCTCATTATCTCCCCTGTTCCTAGCGGGTTCCTGAGAGGTTGTTGTCGGTGCTCGGTTATGCTGCTGGGGGCGCAAGTTATAACCAGAATGAGGCTCCTTGCGAGAAGGCCCTGGTTGCTGATGAGCTGGTGAAGTAGCCGGCTGCGATGATGAAGCTCCTTTGTCTGGGGCTGGCAGGTCTGGGTTTTTCCGTTTCTGTCCCAGTACTTCGGCCTGTGCTGTCTGGTACCTTTCGGCGAACACGATAATTTGATCTAGTTGCTGGGCTCCCTGCTCCGCCAGATACCGCCTCAAGTCGGGGGACATGTTTGCCTTAATTTGCACACACAAAACTAACTCCTCCAACCCTTCAAAAGTCTTCGCCAGTCCTGACAGTTCCCTCCAGCGAGTAAGGTAATTTCTCACCCGCTCGGCAAACTGTGCGAAACTCTCTCCCTTCTCCGGCCTGCTCTCCCTGAACATGGTTTGGCATTTCCGGGGTGTCCACTGAAACCTTTGCAATAAAGCGTTTCGCAGTGCCTCGAAGTTGTTCTGATCATCTATGAGCAGCTTGTTGTAAACTTCATACGCATGACCTTTGAGCGATTGTGATAATTTTAGGCACCAAAGACTCTCATCCAACCCGTATGCCTTTGCCATTCTTTGAAATTTCTCCAGGAACACGTCAATCTTTTCATTCCAGTTAGGGAACGAGTCAAATGGGAAGCTCATGGCTGCCATCCGGGGCCCTCCGTTTCCTGAGGTGTCTCTCGCTCCTGCTCTGGGTGAATCTCCATTAGCTGAACTGCCTTCTGAAGCTCGGTACTGCAGTTCCAGAGAACGCAGGGCAAGTTCGTGTTGTCTCTCTCTCCGCTGCCTTCTCCCTCTCCTGTGCTTCCAATTTCCGAAGTTCCATCTCGGCCTGCCTCTCCGCTGCTTCTGCGGCGGCGGCCCTCTCTTCTTTCGCTGCTTCTGCTTGTCTTTCCGCTGCTTCCGCGGCGGCTATCCTTTCCTCCTTCGCTGCTTCGACGGCGGCAGCCCTGTCCTCTTTCTCTTTCTCTCGCTGAATATGCCTATCATTTTCCCTTATCAGGTAGGCCTTAGTCTCCTCCTTATCCATTCCCATGTCCTGAGCAGCCTCTCGCCAGGCAGCTCGTAACTTGGCCATATCCGCCATCTTACCTGTAAACTGCTGTAAGTTCACAAATACAGAAAATGACAGAAAAAGGAAAAGAGAAGGAACAACCTGTTACGTAATATAAAATGCTACCTCTATAACCGCTGTCTCAAAAACCCCGAACTCAGACTAGCACTAAGTCTGAATAATAACCTGAAAAAAATTTAGTTAGGAAGCTACCAAAAACCCGAAATTACCTTCCTGTTAAAGAAAAATATGTCGGTATGCCATCAATTACTAAATTTCCACCAATCTAACTGACTGTAACCTGTGGAAAAACTTGTACTGGATCAGTTCTAATAGCTCAACGTCTAGGGTATATTTAAAGAAACTCTATTCTCAGAAAACTTTCTAGAGACAATCTATGAATATAGATCACAGAATTGATCTCCACAGAATGATCCACCGGACGATTGCCGCCCACTTGTCACGAAGTGGTTTTAATTTTTATAGAGTTTGCCTGAATGAAAACAAGACCCTAGTATGAGAAAGTCTGAGAAGATAGAATTTAGATGGAAAATGACATGCCTGTGGACAGGTGAGACTATTGGCTCAAGAGATAGACCCAGGATTTGAATCTCCCCCTGCCGCTTCGTGACTAAAAAAAAAATGGCTATAGTCTCCCCACCTCTGCCTGCCTTGAAACACAAGGAGATAAGGTGTATAATTACGACCACAAACACCACTATACAGACAACATAGAGTAAGTATAGTAAAGAATAGAAGCTGATCCAGTAAATAGTATATGTATATATTTATTTACATACAAGAAAAACATAAAATGGCATATTACGTCAACAAGTCAGTCGATAGCGTGCACTGTTGCACGGCCTGGAAAACAAGTAACAATTAAATTGAGAGACTTGAGAGACAAAAAAAAAACCCCAAATCACATTCGCTCTTTCTGTCACCCTGCTGAGGAACAATAAAAATGGTTAGTGATTTAAACCAAATCTAATTTGGTTTGGCTGTCAACTTTTAGCCTCCACTCTCTAACACTAATAAATTTCTACTGTCTTAGTCCTGGTGACTCTTCCTCAACGAACGGCTACACAGCTTTTTACTAGTCAGGCGATAGGCGCCGATAACTACACCACAAGAAATGCTAAAAATAATAGACTTGGTTTTTCGAACGCAGACTCAGTGTCTATCCGTCCAATGGATACTGAACAGACCCTACTGGTCCTGTCTATTTTCTCCCTCCTTCTCTATCTTCCTCTCTTGATCTCAGTGTCTCTCTAACACTCGAGGGCTGATGATGCGGCGTCTCCGTTACGCTCTTCTCTTGATTTCTATCAGGACCTAGGTATGGTAACCCTGTCACCTGTTCCTGATTTGGTGATGACGATGTTCGGATATCAAGCATGAGGGACTTGATTAACTGTAGACAAAACTTCTCTGCTGCTGAATAGCTTCCCTCTTTTAACCCGCTCCGGAGTTAGAGGAAAAAAAAACACAGCCTTGATTTCAGGCTGTACAAAATGAAACTAGTCTCCCGGCCACCTGCCGTTGCTAGAGACTATAATAGCGATGCTCTCGGCTGTATGATAAATCAACCTCGGTCCAGCTGAAGCATAGGGACTTCACTGCCATAGACCATAAGGTAATTTTCTTTTGCTCCTGACGATACTCGAGTACACTGCCCCTGAGATATGTCTTTTGCCGTGGATAATTTTATTTGACAAAATTATGCTCCCCACTGTTTCGCCGAGACTCGCTGAAATTAAAAGAAGATGCGTCTATATGTATATAACAAATTCCAACCTAACGCATCTCTAACCTAACTCCCCTTCACTCGTCATTTTCAACAATACAAAAAATAATATTACCCACGTGGCACTTAAATCTCTCTCCCTCTCTCGTTCTTCACACAATACATAAAATACCACTATCCCACGTGGCCTCTTCATCCCCCCTCCTTCTACTAAAATCTGCCAGGTAAAATAAACAAAACCTCCCGACACCGTCTGACACGTTACATGGCCGTTACGCATGGCCGATCACGTGTTCAAACTTGACAAAAATAGGGAAATCCTTTTACCCATTAACACAGGAGTTTCCCCGGCTTACTCCTATTTAAATTAAATCTCGCTATAGGAATAGTTTCCTCCCCTAAGCAGTATAATTCATTTACAACGTAAATCTGAACCCTCTGACAATATTTCTCACATTTTTAAGGCTCAGAAAAATTAACGAACACACCAGGGATTTCCCATAAATTTACATTAGAAAATATACAGGAATAAATGGTGGTTTTACATAACATCCTACGAATATGGCACACGTGTTTCTCACAACTTCACACACTCCTATCTATTGCCAAAATCATAGAAAGAATAAGCACACTGTTGCATTACGTCGTTCTTCAAAAATATGATAATGGATGGCACTATCGTTTATTTTACAACTGAAAAGTTAATCTTTACCTAAGGGCGAATTTCTGAAAAAACCCACTAATAAGTAAAACGAAATTTCTGAAAAACCCACTAATAAGTAAAACGATTAATAAAATAGCTACATGCCGATTATCGTTTGTTTTTCCCACGGTGGAGAACGATAATTACGACGTCCTACGGCCAGGCAATAATTTTTCATAGAGACCGAATCCCCGTTTTCTGTCTCAATATATACAAGAGAAACCGCCCACGCGGATTTCCCTTCCTACGCAAATCGCGGACCAATGGCAGCGCTAGGAAAATCAAAATACCGCGTGTCCGCAAAATTGCGTCACATTACGTGATAACCTCGTGCTACTGACGCGTGCTTCCGGCCTCGTCATATCGCGTGCCGGAAATGGCGATTATTTTCGTAAACAACGAAATTTACGGGAATCGCGAAAAATCAGAAGAAAGTAAAACTGGCCGAGTGAAAAATAAACCTACCGACCTAAAACGAACCCATTTAAATTACCTTCCCAAAAGTACCGAACACGATATATTCACATGAGAAGAAATAAAAATGGTGGAAAAGCGGGCCCGAAAATAGCGATTTCCGTAAACAACGGAAAATCGCGTGATCAGAAGAAAATAAAACTGGTGAAAATTTCAAAATAAAAGAACAGATCGGGCCGGTTGAAAGTCAGAATTACAGTGCCACATCACATAAGTCCCCCCTTTCAAGTACGGGAACCGTGCTAAATCACTGAAATCTCTGGGTTTCATACTGGTCCGTATCTAGATTTACATCCCGATCAAATCACTATCATAATTAGCGTTTATCATATAGGCCCATTTCCATATCCTTGAAAATCTGTGCCAGCACTGGATTGTGATGGTCCCGCCTGGTGATTTCCTCCTGGCGACTGCACCCTGAGTGGTTGCCCTTCCTCCTGCCTCTCATGTGTTTCCTTCGCCCACGAATTTTCCTGGCGGCGCGTGGTAAATACTGATTACCAGATGGTGCGACCTCCCAGTGTTTTTGAAACAGTCTGACTGTCTTGGCCAGACATCGCCGTAACAGGGCGTAACTGTTTGCGGTTGACTGAAGAACCGTGCACATGTTCCTTCTTGTCAGTATTTCCATCCCTTAAGAGATGTAATACCATCGGGGGCCTAATTCCCGACGACAAAGAAGATACTTCTGAAGTAAGAGGCGTCACCACTGTTTGACCCTTAGGCTGAACAGGGCTGACAGGCGAATACGCCTCTGTAAATAACATTCCACTGTGTTGATTGGCGTCTCTCCTCCTGATAGCAATACAAGGATGTTTTAGCTTCCGTGGGGCTCCGTGAATTTGGTTCTTTCCCCTTTCACTTCTGCTGGCCTGCAGTAGCCCCCTTGCGTTAGCAAGGGTCGGTGTGGTTGGGTTTCCCAAAACTAAGTAAGGGCTTCCCAGGATGAAATCATGTGCTGGCTGTGCCACTACAGCTGCCTTGACTGTGCCAGACACAAACTTGCATATCACCTCAATATTGGCTACAGGCAGACGCTGTGAGATACCTCTTCTCAAAATGCCACCAATATCAACTATTCCTCCGGTCCACTGCCCTGGTTTCACCAAATGACGAGCGATGATACTGGGGTAAGTAAGCCCGCTGTCAAACAAACAAGTAGTTGTCTGTCCCATTCACTACGGCTGGTCCACTGTTAGAGAACAACTTCTCTGCCTGGACTGGTTCCCATTTATTCCCTTTAGTCCATCTCACCGGTCTTAAACAAGCTGCATGGTGAGCTGGGGGTTTGTTCATGCACCGGGATGTCCAGTGGGAAGTGGTTCTACAATTCTGACAATACCTCTCATTATCTCCTCTGTTCCTAGCGGGTTCCTGAGAGGTTGTTGGTGCTCTGTTCTGCTGCTGGGGTCGCAAGTTATAACCAGAATGAGGCTCCTTGCGAGAAGGCCCTGGTTGCTGATGAGCTGGTGAAGTAGCCGGCTGCGATGATGAAGCTCCTTTGTCTGGGGCTGGCAGGTCTGGGTTTTTCCGTTTCTGTCCCAGTACTTCGGCCTGTGCTGTCTGGACACAGAACTAACTCCTCCAACCCTTCAAAAGTCTTCGCCAGTCCTGACAGTTCCCTCCAGCGAGTAAGGTAATTTCTCACCCGCTCGGCAAACTGTGCGAAACTCTCTCCCTTCTCCGGCCTGCTCTCCCTGAACATGGTTTGGCATTTCCGGGGTGTCCACTGAAACCTTTGCAATAAAGCGTTTCGCAGTGCCTCGAAGTTGTTCTGATCATCTATGAGCAGCTTGTTGTAAACTTCATACGCATGACCTTTGAGCGATTGTGATAATTTTAGGCACCAAAGACTCTCATCCAACCCGTATGCCTTTGCCATTCTTTGAAATTTCTCCAGGAACACGTCAATCTTTTCATTCCAGTTAGGGAACGAGTCAAATGGGAAGCTCATGGCTGCCATCCGGGGCCCTCCGTTTCCTGAGGTGTCTCTCGCTCCTGCTCTGGGTGAATCTCCATTAGCTGAACTGCCTTCTGAAGCTCGGTACTGCAGTTCCAGAGAACGCAGGGCAAGTTCGTGTTGTCTCTCCGCTGCCTTCTCCCTCTCCTGTGCTTCCAATTTCCGAAGTTCCATCTCTGCCTGCCTCTCCGCTGCTTCTGCGGCGGCGGCCCTCTCTTCTTTCGCTGCTTCTGCTTGTCTTTCCGCTGCTTCCGCGGCGGCTATCCTTTCCTCCTTCGCTGCTTCGACGGCGGCAGCCCTGTCCTCTTTCTCTTTCTCTCGCTGAATATGCCTATCATTTTCCCTTATCAGGTAGGCCTTAGTCTCCTCCTTATCCATTCCCATGTCCTGAGCAGCCTCTCGCCAGGCAGCTCGTAACTTGGCCATATCCGCCATCTTACCTGTAAACTGCTGTAAGTTCACAAATACAGAAAATGACAGAAAAAGGAAAAGAGAAGGAACAACCTGTTACGTAATATAAAATGCTACCTCTATAACCGCTGTCTCAAAAACCCCGAACTCAGACTAGCACTAAGTCTGAATAATAACCTGAAAAAAATTTAGTTAGGAAGCTACCAAAAACCCGAAATTACCTTCCTGTTAAAGAAAAATATGTCGGTATGCCATCAATTACTAAATTTCCACCAATCTAACTGACTGTAACCTGTGGAAAAACTTGTACTGGATCAGTTCTAATAGCTCAACGTCTAGGGTATATTTAAAGAAACTCTATTCTCAGAAAACTTTCTAGAGACAATCTATGAATATAGATCACAGAATTGATCTCCACAGAATGATCCACCGGACGATTGCCGCCCACTTGTCACGAAGTGGTTTTAATTTTTATAGAGTTTGCCTGAATGAAAACAAGACCCTAGTATGAGAAAGTCTGAGAAGATAGAATTTAGATGGAAAATGACATGCCTGTGGACAGGTGAGACTATTGGCTCAAGAGATAGACCCAGGATTTGAATCTCCCCCTGCCGCTTCGTGACTAAAAAAAATGGCTATAGTCTCCCCACCTCTGCCTGCCTTGAAACACAAGGAGATAAGGTGTATAATTACGACCACAAACACCACTATACAGACAACATAGAGTAAGTATAGTAAAGAATAGAAGCTGATCCAGTAAATAGTATATGTATATATTTATTTACATACAAGAAAAACATAAAATGGCATATTACGTCAACAAGTCAGTCGATAGCGTGCACTGTTGCACGGCCTGGAAAACAAGTAACAATTAAATTGAGAGACTTGAGAGACAAAAAAAAACCCCAAATCACATTCGCTCTTTCTGTCACCCTGCTGAGGAACAATAAAAATGGTTAGTGATTTAAACCAAATCTAATTTGGTGGGGCTGTCAACTTTTAGCCTCCACTCTCTAACACTAATAAATTTCTACTGTCTTAGTCCTGGTGACTCTTCCTCAACGAACGGCTACACAGCTTTTTACTAGTCAGGCGATAGGCGCCGATAACTACACCACAAGAAATGCTAAAAATAATAGACTTGGTTTTTCGAACGCAGACTCAGTGTCTATCCGTCCAATGGATACTGAACAGACCCTACTGGTCCTGTCTATTTTCTCCCTCCTTCTCTATCTTCCTCTCTTGATCTCAGTGTCTCTCTAACACTCGAGGGCTGATGATGCGGCGTCTCCGTTACGCTCTTCTCTTGATTTCTATCAGGACCTAGGTATGGTAACCCTGTCACCTGTTCCTGATTTGTGATGACGATGTTCGGATATCAAGCATGAGGGACTTGATTAACTGTAGACAAAACTTCTCTGCTGCTGAATAGCTTCCCTCTTTTAACCCGCTCCGGAGTTAGAGGAAAAAAACACAGCCTTGATTTCAGGCTGTACAAAATGAAACTAGTCTCCCGGCCACCTGCCGTTGCTAGAGACTATAATAGCGATGCTCTCGGCTGTATGATAAATCAACCTCGGTCCAGCTGAAGCATAGGGACTTCACTGCCATAGACCATAAGGTAATTTTCTTTTGCTCCTGACGATACTCGAGTACACTGCCCCTGAGATATGTCTTTTGCCGTGGATAATTTTATTTGACAAAATTATGCTCCCCACTGTTTCGCCGAGACTCGCTGAAATTAAAAGAAGATGCGTCTATTGTATAACAATTCCAACCTAACGCATCTCTAACCTAACTCCCCTTCACTCGTCATTTTCAACAATACAAAAAATAATATTACCCACGTGGCACTTAAATCTCTCTCCCTCTCTCGTTCTTCACACAATACATAAAATACCACTATCCCACGTGGCCTCTTCATCCCCCCTCCTTCTACTAAAATCTGCCAGGTAAAATAAACAAAACCTCCCGACACCGTCTGACACGTTACATGGCCGTTACGCATGGCCGATCACGTGTTCAAACTTGACAAAAATAGGGAAATCCTTTTACCCATTAACACAGGAGTTTCCCCGGCTTACTCCTATTTAAATTAAATCTCGCTATAGGAATAGTTTCCTCCCCTAAGCAGTATAATTCATTTACAACGTAAATCTGAACCCTCTGACAATATTTCTCACATTTTTAAGGCTCAGAAAAATTAACGAACACACCAGGGATTTCCCCATAAATTTACATTAGAAAATATACAGGAATAAATGGTGGTTTTACATAACATCCTACGAATATGGCACACGTGTTTCTCACAACTTCACACACTCCTATCTATTGCCAAAATCATAGAAAGAATAAGCACACTGTTGCATTACGTCGTTCTTCAAAAATATGATAATGGATGGCACTATCGTTTATTTTACAACTGAAAAGTTAATCTTTACCTAAGGGCGAATTTCTGAAAAAACCCACTAATAAGTAAAACGAAATTTCTGAAAAACCCACTAATAAGTAAAACGATTAATAAAATAGCTACATACCGATTATCGTTTGTTTTTCCCACGGTGGAGAACGATAATTACGACGTCCTACGGCCAGGCAATAATTTTTCATAGAGACCGAATCCCCGTTTTCTGTCTCAATATATACAAGAGAAACCACCCACGCGGATTTCCCTTCCTACGCAAATCGCGGACCAATGGCAGCGCTAGGAAAATCAAAATACCGCGTGTCCGCAAAATTGCGTCACATTACGTGATAACCTCGTGCTACTGACGCGTGCTTCCGGCCTCGTCATATCGCGTGCCGGAAATGGCGATTATTTTCGTAAACAACGAAATTTACGGGAATCGCGAAAAAATCAGAAGAAAGTAAAACTGGCCGAGTGAAAAATAAACCTACCGACCTAAAACGAACCCATTTAAATTACCTTCCCAAAAGTACCGAACACGATATATTCACATGAGAAGAAATAAAATGGTGGAAAAGCGGGCCCGAAAATAGCGATTTCCGTAAACAACGGAAAATCGCGTGATCAGAAGAAAATAAAACTGGTGAAAGTTCAAAATAAAAGAACAGGATCGGGCCGGTTGAAAGTCAGAATTACAGTGCCACATCACATCCTGTTAGAAGAAAGTGATAGCCCCAAGGAATCAAGGATACATTAGCGGTAATCTAATGATTTTCCCCTTTTAAAGGTATGAACAGACTTAGATATTAGTTTGATCCATCCTAAGGAAAAGTATCCTGTTTGGCAACAACAACAAAAAACTTGCATAAAGAAATTACAAAGTGGGTGAAATTTGGTATACCATAAAAGAGTCACTCGTTCCTGCTTTCTCTCCGTTCATTCATCAGGGCCCTGTCTCACACAACCTTACCTACAATCGTGCTGCTATTCGCCGTCTGGCGCACGTTATGACACAATCTGTTTTATCGTTTGATGAAGCGAATACTCAGCTCTGCAGATCTTGGTTTCATCCAATTTGTCCAGGGAGCGTCCTCTTCGGGCGATAATTTTGTTCAGATTTTAAGTTAGTGTCACTTTATCAGTTCAGGTAAGAATTAGTTTTCAAGCGGGCTCACAGGATCAGAATCACGAGGTTTCCACTACTTAGGAACAATGTCAGGTTTGTAACTTCGATCAAAAGGTAAAAAAATTCTTGGTCACACCACAAGTTGACATAATTTGCGGAACGTTACTGTTTGTAATAGTTTACTCGCCACAAGGGCTGAACTGTACTTAAGTTTTCTCAGGAAGAATAAAATCTGGCGCAATAGGCCCGTTATGTCATTTCACCTTTAAAGGTCTTGTAAAGATTTTACACCGTCTTTTTAAGGAAAATGTTTTAGTTCTTCTCAGATATTACTCATCAGTACTTAACGCTGGCAAAGTTTGAGTTAACCCCAGTTTTCTTCACTAAGTAGAGGAAAAAACACATATAAAATAATTATACATACTATGTACTCGTTATAACTTACATTTTAAACTGCAAGCGTACAGCTTGACTTATCATTTAGAACTTCCGTGAAATAAGTTATATTCACAAAATCAATCATCATGAATTAGGAATACATACGTATCCCGTCAATACTCACTGATGTAGCATTTCAGTTATAAGTCAATTTTAAAATATATTCTCGTCTGATTATTTAGCAGTTAACTTAATTCCTTATAGCTACCTGGTTTTAAGCTAGAAATTATAATTTATTCTGCTTTCCACTGAAACACGTCACTAGAAAATAATACAGACTATATTTTAATTCTCTTTGCACAAAGAACTAGGGAAAAAATAGGCGATTCAACACTTAATCACTCACAAAATATTAGTTACTTAATATAATATTTACCTCCGCACATAACTACAGATTAATACCACGAACTAGAATCATTCAATATAATGGTAGTCTAGAACTCGGCAAAGATTGCCCAGAAACTAAAAGACTTTTCAATACACAAGATATTCTTCTAGCCTGGCGATCTGTCTACTGCAGATTTAGGAGTACGAATGAAAATCTAGTTAATATCTTAAACCAGACAAAAGATCCCACTATTTCCAAAAACCCGATCTCTCCCCTTTCCTAATACCTACGTACGTTAGACGCTGGACATAACATGCCAAACGCGTCTTAGACACCGCACTGCTAACGAAGCTGGCCGAGTGTGCCATGACAGAGGAAATTACCAGACAAATGTCTCATTCACGCGCCGTGCAGATGTCGGTTATCACACCTCACGCCGGAGAAACGTTCGTGTAAGGTGAAAATGCTAGACCAAAAGTCTGCTCCTATGTCTGAGTATGAAACCCAATCACACATCTCGTCTGACTGCAGCGACTGACACGTTATATAATAACATGCGGATGCGTTTCTAAATGAGAAAAGAAACAGGCGAAAGTTTGAATGGGAAAATAGTAATGTTTATAGTCGCAAACGTACGAATGCGAAAAACACAGGAAAAGGATAAAAGAGCGATAATAAAGTGGAGGACACGGATAGAAAAAGAAAGGAAATATAGAAAATTTATTGATCATAATCTCTATGCGACAGAACGTCCCCCCTTTAAGATATGGAAGCACTCCATGTCTACGTTATGGAAATAAATTTCCTATATCCGTAGCTTCAGTGTGTCTGTCCTCTTCCCTCTCATCTCCCCCCTCCATCTGTGTCCAATTCCTACTCAAGTCTACTCCCAAAGTTTCCTTTCTCTGGAATGTCTCCCATGCGCGCTTGAAAGAGCGTCGCCGCTTCTGACATTTTTGAAAGATTCCGTGTGATTGCAGTGGAATTTCCCTGCCACTATCGTCATCTTCGTCAGTTTTGGCGATCGTCAGGAGATGGTCGGAGGTTGGCACCGGTCTTTCCAAGAATCTCTTTAACAGATTTAAATGGAAAACCTTCTCCTTTCCTTGAATAGAGATCTGGTAGTTAGCCTTAGAAATCGTTTTCAGGACGTAAACGGTTTTGCCATCCGATCCTCAGTTTGTTATTTCCGGTAGGGAGTAACACCAAAACTTTATCTCCTGCTTCCAGTTCTCTTTCTTTCGCGACTTTCCTGTATCGGTTAGCGTGCTTTGTGCGTGCTCGCTTAAAGTTGGTCGTTGCTAGGTCCCATCCTAGTTTCAACCTTTCCTTTAAAACCGACGCATATTTACTTGCTGAGACAACTGTCTCATCCGCCTTCTCGTCTGTCAGAGACTGAAGTAAGGCTTCAAGTGGCCCCTTAATAGGTCTGCCGAATAAAAGCGTAGCTGGCGGAAATCCTGAGGAAGTATGAGGAGATTCTCTGTAGCTAAATAAAGCTGCAGGAATACAAAGATCCCAATCTTCAGGTTTCGCTTGTGCCAGTTTACTTAGCATCATGTTGAGGTTTCCATTAACACGTTCCACGAGCCCATTTCCGGCCGGAGTATATGGCTTAGTGTAGATGTGTTGGGTCCTCAAGATCTTCACGATCTCATCCATCAACAGGTTTCGGTATGGAGATCCGTTATCCGTCAGCACTTGCTGAGGGAATCCCAACCGAGTGAAAATCTACAAGAGGGCTTCTGCGACATGCTTGGCATCTGCGCAGGTTAGCGGGATAGCTTCTGCCCACATAGTGCATGTGTCGACTAAGGTCATGATAAACCTGTTCCTTCTTTTAGTCCTTTCGAAAGGCCCAAAACGTCGATCACAACCCGTTCGAATGGTGTTCCCATTATTGGCATTTCACCCAAAGAGACTGGGGGTGCCCGTTGCTTGGGTGGCACACGTTGGCACTGGGCACAGGAGTTGACATACCTGATAATATCAGTATTTACTCTTGGCCACCAATAATGAGTGGTTATCCGTTGGTTTGTGGCGTTCTGTCCCATATGTCCGCTAAAGGGAAGAGAGTGCCCCATTTCTAGGATTTGGCTTCTGTACTGTTTCGGTACTAGGAGCTGATTGTAACCTTGGTCAGGCTTGCCCGTTCTGCGATAAAGTACGCCATCCTTAGAAAAGATGTCCCCGTGCTGTCTGGGTTCCTTAGCCATGGGCAGTTTCCTAAAGCAGGGTGCCAAAGTAGGGTCCTTTTGTTGCGCTTCTTTAAGTTCCATAGGTAACAAATTAGGCGCAGGCTCCCGTTCCTTCTTGGTTTGCCCTCTCGTAGTTACTGCTGCCATAATCGGCTCTTCCGGTTTCCCAATAAACACGTATCTACCGCCAAGTATGACTGGGTAGATGGGGTCATCCATAACAGCCGCTTTGATCACACCTCTGACAAAGTCAGAGTGTATCTCCACCAATGCGATGGGAAGCGCTGTAGGTGCCTCACTCTTAAGAACTCCACGAAGTTCGACGGTCTCTCCTGTCTCTTGACCGGGTTTAACCAGGTGTCTGGCAACAATGCAATCATAAGAAAGCCCTGTATCAAATAAACAAAAAGTTTGAGAATCGTTCAATATAACAGTACCTCGTGTTGAGGGTCTTTCTCCCTCAGGTTGGGAATCACTGTCAATAATTCCGCCTTGCGAGACTGTTAGCAAGCATCCTATGCGTTTCGGCTCGGTGTGCTCGCTCTGATCATTAGTCCCGTGCGCAGGGGTTTTCCCTTTGTCACCTTGTCCTCGCTGGCTGCGGTGCCATGAAGAACGGTTGGGTTGATCAGACTGTTGACTGTGGTTGGGGTACTTGTTTTTGTAGAACTTGGATTTTTCAGGAGGGGGGTTTTGAGGTCCAGTTTCTCTGTGGTTATTCTGATTAGAGGCATGAGAAGATTGGTCTAGATTATTCTTTCGAAAATGATCTTCTGTCGGTTTCCGTTTTGTGGTCGGCAGTTCGGCCAGCGCATTTTGATAGCGCTCAGACTTTTCTAAGATGTCTTCAAGCTTTTCTGCGCCCTGCTCAGCTAGAAATCTCCGGGTATCAGCAGACAAAGTGTTCTTTATTTGTTCTGTTATAACAAATTCCTCAAGACCTTCATAGGTAAAGGGGAGCTGTGAAAGCTCAAGGCACTTTGTCAAGTATCCCTTCAAACGAGACGAGAACTGCTGAAAAGTTTCAGAGCTCTCCTTCCTGCTGTTGCGAAACAGTTGCAAAAATTTGTGAGCATTCATTTCAAAGCGCTCCAGTAACGCTTTCTTCAACATGTCATAGTTGTTTTGTTGGCTGCTTTCAAGTTTAGCGTAAACGTCATACGCACTGATTTTCAAAGCCTGAGAAAGCTTCATATTCCAACGCGACCTGTCTAAACCGTACAGAGTTGCAATTTTCTCAAATTTTTCTAGATACGTGTCAATCTTCTCATTAGGACAAGGGAAAGATTCTAGAGCGAAAGACATAACGGTGAGATGAGTAGATTGGGTATTAGAAGGATCAGTTAAGGAAGAATAAGGAGAAGACTCTCCATTGCTGGAGGTAGAGGCAGCACCACGGCTTTGGACTTCTAGAGCTTTGAGCGCCAGCTCGTGCTGTCTCTCCTCTCTCTTCTTCTCATGCTGTCTCTCCTTCCCTCTTTCCTCATGCTGTCTATCCTTCTCCTTCTCTCTTTCCTCATGCTGTCGCTCCTTCTCTCTTTCGTTCGCCCTGCGAATTTCCGTTTCCTCGTCCATCTTCCTCTGCTCTCTAGCTTCAGCTGCTTTCCTCTCCACATCTCTGAAGTTCGTCCCTGACAAAAGCTTTTGCATCTTCGCCGTCCAGTCCCTCTTCGATTGCTTCCTGTCTGAGGATCTGCCTAAGCTTCGCCCTTTCTGCCATAATAAGTCAGTGACTGAGACTTAGACGAGAAAGAGATAAGAAAAGGATACACTGGTTCCTTACCACTTAAGAGAAAAATACCAAACAAAAGATTATATACTTTAGCCTGGGATACAACAAAAATATAGTGTCTAACTATCGCTGCGATTAATCGGCAATAAAGCACCTAATGCAGACGACTACGCCAAATAAATGGTAGTTAAGATTACTCACTGAAAAATAAGTTGCTACAGTGAAAGCAAAATAATTATTGCAGAAAAACCTAGGAGAAAAAAAATCCCTTAATTTTTAATCCACTATAAGTTTACCCCTGAAGACAGTTCGGGTAAGGGAGGCAATTAATCTGGACGAGATAGTCCGAAACGCACTCCTTAGCTTAGCTCAAACACCTACTGCTTCAGAACCCTGTGAATGTTATACACTCACACCTTTACCAGCGTTTAGTATTACAAAATCAATATTAACATATATTCCGACAAAATCAACCTGTAACTCAAATGTATATTACTAAAAATGCTGTGGAAAAACAATTATTAATTGTGTGGTCAGCACGCCCATAAACAGATCGTTAGTCTAGGGGGAAAATTATTTTTAAAGATATAACAACTCACAAGACATCACACTCTTACTCTATATCAGAATACAGAAAATTCCAGACGAGCTGATATTTGCCGTCTCGTCTTCCTATTCTAAATTCAAAATCACGTTAGACGAGTCCACATTTGTCGTACTCGTCTTCCTATTCTAAGTTCAAAAATCCCGGACGAGCCCCCATTTGTCGTAGATTTTTGATAGGGGAATTAAGACTTGGGTTGGTCCTTTCTGAATAGATTAGAATGAGTGATAACCACAGTGAGAGATGATAGTAGAAATAGATTTCCACGAGTGAGATGGTAGAAATTTATAGAGGCTGTCCCGGAAAGCGAGAATCTTCTCTCTCTCTCTCTTATTACTTACTTAGTCGTTCCCCTTCTACCGTGAGGTGTAGAGGTTTGGAAGAGAGAGCGCCAGACCATTCTATCAGCTGTCTTCTTCCTGGCCTGGTTCCATTCTAGTCCTCGGTCCTTCAAAGATTGTCTAATGTTGTCCTCCCAGCGAACTCTGGGTAGTCCTGGAGGTCTGGATCCCTGGCTTTTTGTTTCCCATGCTTGTCGTGGTAGCCGATCTTCTCCCATTCTGCAGACATGGCCAAACCATATTAGTTGGGACTGTTCTATTTGGGTCTGCAGCGGATGGGATTTTAGGCCTTGACGGATCGTCTGGTTGCGGACCATGTCTCTTCTTGTTACTTCAACCACTTTCCTCAGATACCTCATTTCTGAGGTTTAGATCTGGCTTTTGTGGGTTGTAGTCATTGCCCACGACTCGCATCCATATGTCAAAACTGGGACATAGGTGGAGCGGTATACAGCCATCTTCGTTTTCTTACCAACCTCTTTCTTGCTGAGGAATCCACGATTTATGGCCTGAAAAAGTCTCCCAGCCGCTGCTTTTCGAGTGGCCAACTCTTCTTTGATGCCTCCCTTTCGGTCTATAATAGCTCCGAGATATTTAAAGTGGTCGACCTGCTCCAGGACCTGTTCTCCCAACTTAATCTGATGTTTTCTTTCTTCTCGTGATATCACCATGGATTTTGTTTTAGAGCTGCTTATGACCATCCCTCTCTTCTCCAGCTCTTCCTTCCAGACTTGCAGGTTGGATTGGAGATGTGCCTCTGATTTAGCAATCAGGGCAACATCATCAGCAAATGCCAGCTCCGAAATATAGACCTGTCTCATCTTCCAGTACCCCACTGAATACTTTCTTGTTCTCTCCTTACATGCCTTGATGACATCGTCCATGAGGAGTATGAAAAGATAAGGTGACAGGATATCACCTTGTCTTACACCAGTGGTGGTCCTGAACTCTTCTGACTTATGGTTTGCTGTCCTCACATAATTTCTGCAAGACTTGTAGAAGCTCTGTATAGCATGAATCAGAGGTGCTGGAATATTCTTCCTTGCCAAACAGTCCCAAAGTTTGCTCCAGGGGACTCTGTCAAACGCCTTTTCCAGATCTATGAAACAAAGATGGATCTCACTCTTATACTCAAGGGCCTTTTCACTCAGCTGTCTGAGTGTGAAGATTAGGTCTTGAGTACTTCGGTTTGCTCGGAATCCGCACTGGACCTCATCCAATTGTGGCTCAGCTAGGCGTCGGAGTCTCTGCTCTAGGATTCTAGAGTAGATTTTACCAGGGACACTGAGAAGGGATATGCCTCTATGGTTTCCACATTGTCGATTGTCACCCTTTTTGAAAATTGGTGTTATGATGGCAATCTCCCAATCCTTTGGTATGGTCTTGTTGCACCATGCTGCCTGTAGGACCTTTAAGAGTAATAGGTCGCCTGATGCTCCCATGTACTTAACCATTTCTGGTGTTATACCATCATGCCCTGCTGCTTTGCCCATCTTGATTTTCTCTAGTGCTGCCCTCAGTTCTTCCATCTTTATGTCATCTTCACCATCATTGGTTTTCTCTTCTGTGCTAGTGGTTATCATTTCTGTTGCTTCACCATGCTCACCATCCAGGAGTTCTGAGAAATATTCTTTCCATCTTTCCATTACTTCCTTCGGGGCAGTAAGCAATTTGCCTTGCTTGTCCTTTATAAATTTGAGAGGGCATTGTTTTTCCTTCCTCATGTTCTTTAGGGTCTTATAGAACAATTTCTGGTTTTCTTGTGCATCTTTTTCTAGCTTTTCTCCAAATTCTTCCCAGGACTTCTGTTTTGCTGCTAGCACTTTGTTCTTTGCTTCTGTTCTGAGTATCACATATTCTCTATATTTTTCCATTTGTCCTGTTGTGTTTTTAGCTCCTAAATATTGTTTCCATGCCATTTTCTTCTCTCTTATTTTCTCTTTGACTTCCTCTGTCCACCAAGGTGTCCTCTTTCTCTGGTTCCCAAGTCGGACTTCACCGCATGCTTCTGCAGCAGCTGTCTTTATGATATCCTTGAATTTAAGCCAGAGGGTTTCCAAGTCATCAGGTCGTTCTTCTGTGTTGCTCACTGCTGTAGCAATAAGCCCCTGATATCTGGTCTTAATTTCTGGCTCTCTCAGCTTGTAGGTCCTAATGCTCATTTCTCCTGCTCGTTTACTTGGTTTCTTGCGTGATGTTGGGCAGTTCCTAGGCTGAGCAACTCTTTCAGTTGTTCGTTTGATTGTTAGCAGGTAGTGATCACTTCCAATCTCTGGCCCCCTCCAGACTCTTGCATCTCGGACATATCTGAATGAGCTTCTCCGAACAATGGCATAGTCGATCACTGACTTCTCATTCTTGGTTGGTTCACATCTAGTGTATGCATGTATGCGCTTATGGGGGAACTTTGTGTTTGTAATGATCAGATTCTGCTCACTGCAGAATCTAAGGAGTCGCTTTCCATTGTCATTGAGAGTATCTTCTCCATATCTTCCGATAACGCCACCCCATCTAGCATGGTCATTTCCAACTCTGGCATTAAAATCTCCGAGCATGATAACTTCATCTAGGCAGTCATCCACTGTCCTTTGAAGCAGCTCGAAGAATTCCTCCTTGACCTCTGCTCTCTCATCCTCATTTGGCCCATACACTATGACCAGGTTGACTATGGTTTCTCCTTCTTTTAGTTTTACAACCATAATGCGCTCCGAGACAAAGTTCCATCCCTTGATACTATCTTTTTGATTTTGGGCCACAATGCAACCCACGCCCCCTTTAGCTCTTTCAGATATGGGTACACCACTGTAGAGCAACGTGTTGCCATCGAGATCCATGACTCCTTGTCCTTTTTTCTTCGTTTCCGTTATAGCCAGGATTTCTAGTTTTGCTTTCCTCATCTCTTCCACCAGCTCCTCTTCCTTCCCATTTATACTTCTGTGTTCCAAGTTCCATAAGTCGTAGTCCGTAGTCCGTTCCAGTTCGTCGCCTTTAGAATCAGTCCGATTTTCTCTCTTGTATTTCTCGTAATCATAGTTTAAGACAAACAGGTGATTGGCCTGTTGTGCCTTTGCATGGTGGAGGGGCTGCGTCCTTACGGCCTCCATGCAGGCCGCCCTCCTCCTTTTTCATCCGGGCTTGGGACCGGCATGGGCGGAGTTTATAAACTATATATATTAATATATATATTACCACTCACGTGCACACACACAATTTGACGACATGTAGACGCACACACGTGGGAAAACTATAACAAATGATTATACAGATAATTTGGAACGAGCTGACCAACGCGCTGATTAAGTTCAAGAGAAATTTTAATTATCACCTAAAATTCCATCCCAACACAAAAATAGCATATACAAATAGTCATAAAGTCAAGAAAGATGCTACAAGAATGATAGACCCACAGTATGATCTTATCCCTCAAGGTATGCCCACAGTCCTGTTAGAAGAAAGTGATAGCCCCAAGGAATCAAGGATACATTAGCGGTAATCTAATGATTTTCCCCTTTTAAAGGTATGAACAGACTTAGATATTAGTACGATCTATCCTAAGGAAAAGTATCTTGTTTGCAACAACAAAAAACTTACATAAAGAAATTACAAAG
Source organism: Oreohelix idahoensis (assembly GCA_024509875.1). NCBI lineage: Eukaryota > Metazoa > Mollusca > Gastropoda > Stylommatophora > Oreohelicidae > Oreohelix > Oreohelix idahoensis. The sequence continues at coordinate 1,505,517 of JAMPIV010004153.1, read as the reverse complement.
TGGGTGAAATTTGGTATACCATAAAAGAGTCACTCGTTCCTGCTTTCTCTCGGTTCATTCATCAGGGCCCTGTCTCACACAACCTTACCTACAATCGTGCTGCTGTTCGCCGTCTGGCGCACGTTATGACACAATCTGTTTTATCGTTTGATGAAGCGGATACCCAGCTCTGCAGATCTTGGTTTCTTCCAATTTGTCCGGGGAGCGTCCTCTTCAGGCAATAATTTTGTTCAGATTTTGAGTTAGTGTCACTTTATCAGTTCAGGTAAGAATTAGTTTTCAAGCGGGCTCACAGGATCAGAATCACGAGGTTTCCACTGCTTAGGAACAATGTCAGGTTTATAACTTCGATCAAAAAGTAAAAAAATTCTTGGTCACACCACAAGTTGACATAATTTGCGGAACGTTACTGTTTGTAATAGTTTACTCGCCACAAGGGCTGAACTGTACTTAAGTTTTCTCAGGAAGAATAAAATCTGGCGCAATAGGCCCGTTATGTCATTTCACCTTTAAAGGTCTTGTAAAGATTTTACACCAAGTCTTTTTAAGGAAAATGTTTTAGTTCTTCTCAGATATTACTCATCAGTACTTAACGCTGGCAAAGTTTGGGTTAACCCCAGTTTTCTTCACTAAATAGAGGAAAAACACATGTGAAATAATTATACATACTATGTACTCGTTATAACTTACATTTTAAACTGCAAGCGTACAGCTTGACTTATCATTTAAATCTTCCGTAAAATAAGTTATATTCACAAAATCAATCATCATGAATTAGGAATACATACGTATCCCGTCAATACTCACTGATGTAGCATTTCAGTTATAAGTCAATTTTAAAATATATTCTCGTCTGATTATTTAGCAGTTAACTTAATTCCTTATAGCTACCTGGTTTTAAGCTAGACTTACTTACTTACTTAGTCGTTCCCCTTCTACCGTGAGGTGTAGAGGTTTGGAAGAGAGAGCGCCAGACCATTCTATCAGCTGTCTTCTTCCTGGCCTGGTTCCATTCTAGTCCTCGGTCCTTCAAAGATTGTCTAATGGTGTCCTCCCAGCGGACTCTGGGTCGTCCTGGAGGTCTGGATCCCTGGCTCTTTGTTTCCCATGCTTGTCGTGGTAGCCGATCTTCTCCCATTCTGCAGACATGGCCAAACCATCTTAGTTGGGACTGTTCTATTTGGGTCTGCAGCGGATGGGATTTTAGGCCTTGACGTATCGTCTGGTTGCGGACCATGTCTCTTCTTGTTACTTCTTAATTCTCTATGCACAAAGAACTAGGGAAAAATAGGCGATTCAACACTTAATCACTCACAAAATATTAGATACTTAATATAATATTTACCTCCTCACATAACTACAGATTAATACCACGAACTAGAATCATTCAATATAATGGTAGTCTAGAACTCGGCAAAGATTGCCCAGAAAGTAAAGACTTTTCAATACACAAGATATTCTTCTAGCCTGGCGATCTGTCTACTGCAGATTTAGGAGTACGAATGAAAATCTAGTTTCAAACTCTTGTTAATATCTTAAACCAGAAAAGATCCTACTATTTCCAAAAACCCGATCTCTCCCCTTTCCTAACACCTACGTACCTTAGACGCTGGACATAACATGCCAAACGCGTCTTAGACACCTCACTGCTAACGAAGCTGGCCGAGTGTGCCGTGACAGAGGAAATTACCAGACAAATGTCTCATTCACGCGCCGTGCAGATGTCGGTTATCACACCTCACGCCGGAGAAACGTTCGTGTAAGGTGAAAATGCTAGACCAAAAGTCTGCTCCTATGTCTGAGTATGAAACCCAATCACACATCTCGTCTGACTGCAGCGACTGACACGTTATATAATAACATGCGGGTGCGTTTCTAAATGAGAAAAGAAACAGGCGAAAGTTTGAACGGGAAAATAGTAATGTTTATAGTCGCAAACGTACGAATGCGAAAAACACAGGAAAAGGATAAAAGAGCGATAATAAAGTGGAGGACACGGGTAGAAAAAGAAAGGAAATATAGAAAATTTATTGATCATAATTTCTATGCGACAAACACCTCTACGGCAGTATCTGCTATTGGACTACCTTTACCACTGCCTTTAACGTGAAAGGTGACTACATGAGAGAGACATTTTTTAAATTTAAATTTTGACCACCAATGCCTGCCCATAAGAAGTTTGTAGAATGCCACATAATTGTATCCCTGGTAGCTTGAGTGAACATAGTTATTTATGTAAACTTAAGTTCGACCCAGCCTGGTTTCGAAGTCGGTAACTCTAGCCACTCTGCCAAATAGACGCTCATGGTTGAATACTACTTTATAAATAAGTCCCAAAACTCAGGGCATACACACACACACACACACACACACACACACAATATATATATATATATATATATATATATATAAGGTGGTGGGTTGGGGTCGGTTGGGCCCTGTTTTCGGGGGAGGGGGTCTGGTGGGTGGTATATATATATATATATATATATATATATATATATATATATATATATATATATATATATATATATATATATACACACATAAATTTACACACAGAAATAATAAAAAAATGCTGCATAACACAGCATAATATATATACGTAAAATTTGCATATTCGTGACGTAATTTCTATATTTTTCAAATACTGCACAGTACTATAATTCTATCTTCTTCTTCTTCTCGTTCGCCAGTTGTTTATATACACAATATATATTAGGGCTGCACCGAATATTCGATTCGGTAATAGTGCATTCATAACTATATATATCGAATAGTATATCATATAATATGTCGTAAATAATATATTGCCGACAACACGCAGATAATTGTTGATATATTTTATATTTGTTTAATGCATGTTTCATGCAACATATAATGGCTAGTTAGTAACATTAAATATATTTGTTCTATTTTTTGTAACGTTGTATAATAATAAACATGTCAGTGTTTATAAAGTCGCTCTGCAGTGAATAGTTATTTACGCCCGGGCGAGACTACTGTTCAAAAAAAGAAACGCATAGCTATCCGAGGGCGCTTTTTATCAATTGGTAAACTTTTGGTGTTAGGGTATATAAAAACCTGCCTCAAAATGTTGGTTTTCAAGTTGGGGCTTGCACGTGTTGCTGAATTGCGTCGTTTTTGAATCGTTACACAGCATAGTGGAACACAAATATCATGACGTAAATTTGCATCATTCGTGAACTGAAATTTTCTAAAATATTTTTCCAAATTCACTGCAGGCGAAAGTCAGTGACTTTATCAAACACAGTCGACTTTTGGCACCGGTTTATATCCATTGCCAGTCGTCTGATCGAATGCAAGGGCTGCCACCGACTATACTTAACGGGAAAGCCCATACGCCAAAAAACTCTCGTGACCCAGATGCAAAACAATGTCAATTTATATTGGTTGAACCCTAAGGTATTCTTTTGTGCAATTTGACAATTAACTCATTAAATTAAAAAAGTTATTGAATGTCAAAATTATGGCTATGTGTGTGAATTCAGTAGCTATGCGTTTCTTTTTTTGAACAGTATAGAATGATTAACTAAGTTTAAAACTGTAAAGGTTACGATTTCTGTAGAGTCAGAGAAATTCCCAACAAAATTGCCCATTTGAAAAAATACAAAAAACGCAGAAAAATGTTGAGAGACTCTTTTTTTTATTTTTAATTGTTTGCAAAAAGCCAATGTGTTCATGTTGTTTTGCAAAAAAACCTGAATTAACGAGAGTTTTTGGCGTACGGGCATAAAAATTTAGTAGTGTGTTTAATGGCAAAGGTCCACTTTTAATGCATTAGATCATTAAACTATTCTATTGTTCATTGCTTTTGTAAACGCCAAAGTGTGATAATTAATAAACATTGTTCCCTCAGTAGCACCTATTGAAGAGACACAAAATTAACTTTTTTTGTGTGTATGCCCATACATTCACTCACACCAAATATTCGTATTCGGCCGAATAGTTAAAAAACCAGGCCATCTATTCCACCCACTGCATTACGAAGCGCAATTCAGGTCAACACGTGCATAGTAAAAAAACATTTGACAGGCTGGTTTTTTATATACCCTTAACACCAATTACAAACTCAAGAATAAAAAACAATTCACTATTAAGCGCCTTTATATATATTTCTTTTTTTGAACAGCATATATACGATATGCCATGTTTAGTGAATAGGATCATTGCTCCCGCAGGCGTGTCACAAGAGGCAACCAATATGAGATAGTATATGCGGCTGTCAACTTCATCATATGAAACAAACAGCTACAGGTACCACCGCCACTAGAGCACATGAATGCTACGGTCACATTTCCTGCAATGGGGACCAACAACTACAGTAGTAACCCAATGATCCACACGGAACGAAGAGTTCAATGACGCTGAAATGATTCAAGGTTCTAGGCTCATTTAAAACCACAGTACCAGTCTCGTTTTGCAGACCATTATATCTTCTTCTTCTTCTTCTTTCTCGTTCGTCCTGAAAATGACGTTTGTTGCATTGTATCCGTTTACACACAGCGAAGCTGCGATATTTGCGCCTTTCGGCAGACTTCAGCACGACATGTTTTTGTGTGACCATGTTTGCCTTCCCTCTTCGATCCCTACTCTCTCAGCCAGACTGCAGTGATGCAGCCTGTTTCCAGGACCACCACTTGGAAGTGGAGTAGGGTCTTGGCCAGCTCTGGTTCGCTGACTCTGACGCAAGCAGTCAAGCTATGGGTCGCTGACTGCAATCATCACTTTTGATGCGTCTGCCCCTTATACTTTATCTCAAGTATATCCTTTGTCCTCTTCCGCAATGTCTCTACTAGTTGAGTTTTTAGGTCTTTTAATATTTCTCTCTGTTATAATAGGGAACGCGATTTTAAATGATTGGCTGATGTGTTGAGATTAAAGATAGATTTTCCCAGTGCACGTTTAATGCATCACCTCTAATATTTGCTCATTTCTTTATGTTGCTCGCTTATCGCACTCTTCTACCCGACAGGTTTTCATGCTCTCGTGCTTCTAAAATTTCATGAATCCTTAAAATAAGTGCCACAATTATCTGCGTCCTCTTCTCTTTACTGTTATCTGCATCTATCCAAGCCCTACGAGAAGTAAGATCGACAAGGGCATTTGACCCGGGTGTCACCGCACAACGGGGCTTCACATCACGCCAGGATGCATGAATGTTTAATTCTGCATATTTATGTGCACTTTAGTATACAAACTAGTTAATCCTGAGTAATCATCATCATCATGACTAGTGGGTCAGAGTGGCTAAGACGTATGGCATCCGCCTCGAATTATAAAGGTACGGCGTTTGATTCCCAGCAGAGTGAATATAATTTATGGAAATTTTTTTCAGACCCAGTGGTCCTAGTGATGTCATACTCCCCCCTGGTCTCCTGGGCAGTGAGATCGGATGCCTAGCCTTCTCGGATAAGGGCGAAAAATTGGAGGTCCCGTGTGTAAGTTGCGCATGTTAAAAATCCCTTGTCAGTTGAAAATCGTAAAGAGTAGGCCACACGAGCGCTGCCCTGGCAAAAATTTAAAAATTAGGAAACCTACCCACCACAAAAATATTTATAGAATGTGTGATTCCTATATCCGAAGAAGAAGAAGAAGAAGGAGTAGAAGAAGAAGAAGAAGAAGAAGAAGAAGAAGAAGAAGAAGAAGAAGAAGAAGAAGAAGAAGAAGAAGAAGAAGAAGAAGAAGAAGAAGAAGAAGAAGAAGAAGAAGAAGAAGAAGAAGAAGAAGAAGAATAGAAGAAGAAGAAGAAGAAGAAGAAGAAGAAGAAGAAGAAGTAGATGCTCGCCGGTGATACGGAGTTCGTGGACTGTGCTGAGATCCTCTTTGTATGATCTAAGGGAGGAGATCGGAGCACTAATGGAGTTGTCCGTGTGCAGTAAAGATGGTCCTTCACACCAAACCAACCAAACCATCATCATCATTACCCTTAAACGCCCCAAGGAGCACCGGCGTTCAACAAAATTATACCAAGAGTTCATGTCCTGTGCCGTCCGCGCATGATCTTTCCGTATAGAACTGCTAGTAATGCTATAAAGAAGTGTGGGGTGATGAATGAGTAATATGTCTAGGCCCCGAATGTGATATATTGAGGCAAACCCACTGGCCCAGAGAAACAACACTGGAAGCAAAACTATACGGACCTCTGTATGAACTACAAAAGACAGTGAAGTTTATACAAGAAACAACATTTCAGATATAGACAATATATTTCAAGCGAACGAAAGAAGAAGAAGTCTAGGTCCCAAGTCCGGATGAACCTACAAAACTTTCTCAGACGTATAACTGACCAACTGTGCCAACGACATCGAGATATCCTAAGTCATCGTTCCACATATACATATTTAATACGATTCCACATGACATAGCGCATTGTACGATTCCTGTATCGATTAATAATATTGATGCACACACTTTATCTTTCATAAGAACATAATTAGTATATTATGTATTAGACTGTAAGTTCCTGTGGAACGCCTTCCTTAACTGCAAGACATGCAGCATACACTTCCAATATACACAGCTGAATAAACAAAACAATGTCGCTTGGCCAAACAAAAACCCACGTCATCTGCGACTTACACATAGCGACCACAAAATGTGCCAACACTTGTGAGCACTACATTTACTTCAATTATGAAACTCACATGTGGCGTGCAAAAGGCATTCGCCACAAGAGGTTTCCTCAGGGTGTGTCCTATCCGTCTGTAATGTTGTCTTCTCATGTCTTGTTCCACTGGCACTTGTCTGGTTCTTGTCACCAGTTCTACATTAGTGATCCAGTAACACCACATCAATCCTTCTATCCTATACAAGCCCCCATTTATGACATGTGGTTGCGTGTGTGGTTTTTTGGAGAGGTTTCTCTCCATGTTTCACAGCCATGCAATAGGAGTGACGACATTTCAATTGAAGATTCGAGCCTGATTGCCACAAACTAAAGTTATACTGTCATGCATTGCACGGGAAAAAAAAAAAAAACTATACATGCCTCTCTTTACATCAGCACATGTTTTTTACCTCTCTCCCCAAAAATTGAGGGGGTCTCACAAGGTGAAATGGCCATGCCTCCTCTGAACTCTCTGAGGCCTTGCATCTATCACTCTATTTCTCGACCCAAGTGAAACAAAGGGATATAACTGTTGTTAGCTAAGGTTTTCTATTTTTAGATCCCTGTTGCCCTGGCTTCCCCTGCTAACGATATTCTTCAGGCCGTTTGTTTTTTAAGAACATCATTAACATAATATTTTAAAGAATCGGTTTTATATTTCCCTCCGTCTGACCTGATTTCGACTGACTCTCTCTCTCTCTCTCTCTCTCTCTCTCTCTCTCTCTCTCTCTCTCTCTCTCTCTCTCTCTCTCCTCCTCCTCCTCCCCCCCCCCCCCCCCCCCCCCCCCCCTTAATGAATGATTTTCTTATACGTTGATGACTTTGAGACATCTTCAATGACTTTTATGACTGAACTTCATTTTTCTTCTATTAGCTCATTGTGCAATTTGGGACCATCACTAACAGCTGGTCTGCTCGCAGGATGTCTGCACCAAACATTCACGTGCTATTGTAGAGGTGGTTTCTGTAGCAACGTATTTTACACGATGAGGTTGCCAGCCTCATGCACAACCTCTTGTTCTTCGCCTCTTACGTCATGCCTGAGGGAGTAGCAGACATATTCTTTCTGTGTAAACCTAGAGGGAAACCCCCCCCACCCCTTACCCCCTCCCCTGGTGAACTTCATAAGGCAGCAATGAACTTTAGGAAATCGTAAAATTTGTTCTGGTAACATCGTGTGTCTTCACTATCAAATGCGTACTCTCAAACTGTCGGTTGCATGAGAGGAACAGGGTGGCAGCATGATCTTCTCCAACCTAGTTGAGGGATAAACTTTATGGTCCGCGAGAAACCTGAGACGGACTGCCAACTTTATAATAGAGATAGATGTGGTTATTTGAGGGCGAATGACGATGACGACAAAAGAGAAAAAGAAGAATAGAAGAAGAAGAATAGGAGAAGAAAAGAAGAATAAGAATAAGAAGAAAAGAAGAAGAAGAAGAAAAATAGAAGAAAAAGAAGAAGAAGAATAGAAGAAGAAGAATAGAAGAAAAAGAAGAATAGAAGAGAAAGAATAGAAGAAAAATAAGAATAGAAGAAGAAGAAGAAGAAGAAGAAGAAGAAGAAGAAGAAGAAGAAGAAGAAGAAGAAGAAGAAGAAGAAGAAGAAGAAGAAGAAGAAGAAGAAGAAGAAGAAAGAAGGAAGATTCTCCTGAAGAAGGGACTGGAAGAAGACATTTTAAGAAGAAGAAGAAGAAGAAGAAGAAGAAGAAGAAGAAGAAGAAGAAGAAGAAGAAGAATAGGAGAAGAAGAAGAAGAAGAAGAAGAAGAAGAGAAAGCAGAAGAGAATTGTAGAAGAATTTGCGTGCCACCGCGCACGATTGTTTGAATTGCAAGAATCCTTGAATGAAGAATGAAGAGGCAGATCCCGATATTAAGATAGACGTGATTTGTTGATGAGAATCAGAAGAAAAGGTATAGGAAGACAGAGTTGAAGATTGCTAAGAAAAGAAGAATTGAAAGATGAAGAAGACGAGAGAAGAAGAAAGTACATTACGATGAAGAAGAATTGCAGAATAGAAGATAATAGAAGGAAGAAGAATAGCCAGAGAAGAATATTAGCTCGAAGAAGAAGAAGACGTTTTTTTTTTGATGTATCCCGCCTCAGGTATAGGCTATCTCCTGCAGAATGCTACAAGAAGATCTTCGGAATTGACTCGATAAGTCAAGCCGCGAGAAGAAGAACCAGGAAGCGGATTGGAATCTTAAAACATAACGTGTAGAACGGCTAAAGAAGAAGAAACATGGCTAATTCGATAGACCGATATATTCTCAAGGTAACTCCTAGGGACTGGAGGCAACCGACAGGCTATGGTGTCAACATGTCAAGGCCAGTGTTGCCTGTCTAAGAAGGAGGAATGCTATTTGAACATAAGTGTAGACTAGAGAAGAAGAAGAAAGGATTGCCAACTATACCTACGCATGTGGAGTTAAGTGACTGACCACTAACCTCATCATGATATAACTATCAATTCGTAATTTTATAGATCGTCATGTAAGATTGCAACAATGGGTCCAGCATTTGTTCATAACGCCATTTTTGCATACGATTTTTGCCCATTATGCCAACGTTTTCTGAATTTAACTATGCCATGAAGATGCCATGAGTTTGAGTTTGATCCTATATTTAGAAGAAGAATAGAAGACGTGAGTTGATGAAGAAGAAAGAAGGAATAAACAGAAGGAAGATAGAAGCAAAGAAGAATAGCTATTTTGTTCAGCCGGGAATTTGAGAAAATAGATAAGACTGAAAAAAAGAACAAGAATAGACCAACGTTTTCTGAATTGTTGAGAATAGAAAAGAAGAAAGACCAGAAGAATAGAAGAAGAAGAATATGAATAGAAGAAGGAGAATAGGAGAAGAATAATAAGAAAGAGAAGAATAGAAATAGAAGAAAGAAGAAGGAATAATGAGTAGAATAGAAGAAGAGAGAAGAAGAAGTTTGAAGAAGAAAATAGAAATGAAGAAGAAGAATAGAAGAAGTCCCTCATAGAATAGAAGAGAAAGAAGAATAAGAAGAAGCAAGCAAGAATGGAGAAGAAGAAACAGATTAGACGAAGAATAGAAGAAGAATATCGAAAAAGAAGAAGATAGAAGAAGAAGAAGAATAGAAGAAGAAGAAGAGTAGGAAGAAGAAGAAAGAATAATAGAATAGTGGGTTAAAAAGAATAGAAGAAGAAAGAATAGAAGAAGAAGATTAAAAAGAAGAGTACTTTGCGAAGAAGAGGAGATGCAGAAGAATGAAGAAGAAAAGAATAGGAAGAAACAGAAGAATAATATGAATAACGATGGAAGAAGAATAGAAGAAGAAATTAGAAGAAGAGAAGAAGAATAGTTTGACCATATAAGAATAGAAGAAGAATAGAACATGAATAAGACGAAGTATGAAGTTAAGAAGAAGATCATATTGTTAAGAAGAAGAAGAGAAGAAGAAGAATAGACGAAGAAGAAGAAGAATAGAAGAAGAAGAAGAATAGGAGAAGAAGAAGAATAAGAGAAAAAGAAGAATTAAAAAAGAATAGACGAAGAAGAAGAAAAGAAGAAGAAGAATAGAAGAAAAAGAATAGAAGAAAAAGAATAGGAGAAGAAGAATAGAAGAAGAATAGAAGAATAAAGAAGAAAGAAAGAAGAAGAAGAAGAATAGAAAGAAGAAGAAGAAGAAGAAGAAGAAGAAGAAGAAGAATAGAAAGAAGAAGAAGAAGAAGAAGAAGAAGAATAGAAAGAAGAAGAATAGAAAGAAGAAGAATAGAAAGTAGAAGAATAGGAAGAAGAAGAAGAAGAAGAAGAAGAAGAAGAAGAAGAATAGAAAGAAGAAGAATAGGAAGAAGAAGAATAGAAAGAAGAAGAATAGAAAGAAGAAGAAGAAGAAGAAGAAGAAGAAGAATAGAAGAAGAAGAAGAATAGAAGAAGAAGAAGAAGAAGAATAGAAGAAAAAGAATAGAAGAAGAATAGAAGAAGAAGAAGAAAAGAAGAAGAATAGAAGAAGAAGAAGAAGAAGAAGAAGAAGAAGAAGAAGAAGAATAGAAGAAGAAGAAGAAGAAGAAGAAGAAGAAGAAGAAGAATAGAAAGAAGAAGAAGAAGAAGAAGAAGAAGAATAGAAGAAGAATAGAAGAAGAAGAATAGAAGACAAAGAAGAATAGAAGAAAAAGAATAGAAGAAGAAGAAGAAGAATAGAAGAAGAAGAAGAAGAAGAAGAATAGAAGAAGAAGAAGAAGAAGAAGAAGAAGAAGAAGAAGAAGAATAGAAGAAGAAGAATAGAAGAAGAAGAAGAAGAAGAAGAAGAAGAAGAAGAAGAAGAAGAAGAAGAAGAAGAAGAAGAAGAAGAAGAAGAAGAAGAAGAAGAAGAAGAAGAATATAAGAAGTAGAAGAAGAAGAGAAGAAGAAGAAGAAGAATAAAAGAAGCATAGAAGAAGCATAGAAGAAGAAGGAGAAGAATAGAAGAAGAATAGAGAACAAGAAACAAGAAAAGAAGAATAAAGAAGAAGAAGAAAAAAAGAAGAAGAAGAAAAAGAAGATGTAAATCAAGAAGAAAAAGAAAACATAAAAAATTGAAAAGAAGAAAGAAAGAAGAAGAAGAAGAAGAAGAAGAAGAAGAAGAAGAAGAAGAAGAAGAAGAAGAAAAAGAAGAAAAAGAATAAGAAAAAGAAGAATTAAGAATAAGAAAAAGAAGAAGAATGAAGAATAAGAAGAAGAATTAAGAAGAAGAAGAAGAAGAAGAAGAAGAAGAAGAAGAAGAAGAAGAAGAAGAAGAAGAAGAAGAAGAAGAAGAAGAAGAAGAAGAAGAAGAAAAAATAGAAGAAGAAGAAGAAGAAGAAGAAGAAGAAGAAGAAGAAGAAGAAGAAGAAGAAGAAGAAGAAGAAGAAGAAGAATGAAGAAGAAGAAAGAAGAAAGAAGAAGAAGAAGAAGAAGAAGAAGAAGAAGAAGAAGAAGAAGAAGAAGAAGAAGAAGAAGAAGAAGAAGAAGAAGAATAGAAGAAGAAGAAGAAGAATAGAAGAAGAAGAATAGAAGAAGAAGAAGAAGAAGAAGAAGAAGAAGAAGAAGAAGAAGAATAGAAGAAGAAGAAGAAAAGAAGAAGAAGAAGAAAGAAGAAGAAGAAGAAGAAGAAGAAGAAGAAGAAGAAGAAGAAGAAGAAGAAGAAGAAGAAGAAGAAGAAGAAGAAGAAGAAGAAGAAGAAGAAGAAGAAGAAGAAGAAGAATAGAAGAAGAAGAATAGAAGAAGAAGAAGAAGAAGAAGAAGAAGAAGAAGAAGAAGAAGAAGAAGAAGAAGAAGAATAAAAGAAGAAGAAGAATAGAAGAAGAAGAAGAAGAAGAAGAAGAAGAAGAAGAAGAAGAAGAAGAAGAAAGAAGAAGAAAAGAAGAAAGAAAGAAGAAGAAGAAGAAGAAGAAGAAGAAGAATAGAAGAAGAAGAATAGGAAGAAGAAGAAGAAGAAGAAGAAGAAGAAGAAGAAGAAGAAGAAGAAGAAGAAGAAGAAGAAGAAGAAGAAGAAGAAGAAGAAGAAGAAGAAGAAGAAGAAGAAGAAGAAGAAGAATAGAAGAAGAAGAATAGAAGAAGAAGAATAGAAGAAGAAGAAGAAGAAGAAGAATAGAAAGAAGAAGAAGAAGAAGAAGAAGAAGAAGAAGAAGAAGAAGAAGAAGAAGAAGAAGAATAGAAGAAGAAGAAGAAGAAGAAGAAGAAGAATAGAAGAAGAAGAAGAATAGAAGAAGAAGAAGAAGAAGAAGAAGAAGAAGAAGAAGAAGAAGAAGAAGAAGAAGAAGAAGAAGAAGAAGAAGAAGAAGAAGAAGAAGAAGAAGAAGAAGAAGAAGAAGAAGAAGAAGAAGAAGAAGAAGAAGAAGAAGAAGAAGAAGAAGAAGAAGAAGAAGAATAGAAAGAAGAAGAAGAAGAAGAAGAAGAAGAAGAATAGAAAGAAGAAGAATAGAAAGAAGAAGAAGAAGAAGAAGAAAAGAAGAAGAAGAAGAAGAAGAAGAAGAAGAAGAAGAAGAAGAAGAAGAAGAAGAAGAAGAAGAAGAAGAAGAAGAAGAAGAAGAATAGAAGAAGAAGAAGAAGAATAGAAGAAGAAGAAGAAGAAGAAGAAGAATAGAAGAAGAAGAATAGAAGAAGAAGAAGAATAGAAGAAGAAGAAGAAGAAGAATAGAAGAAGAAGAAGAAGAAGAAGAAGAAGAAGAAGAAGAAGAAGAATAGAAGAAGAAGAAGAAGAAGAAGAATAGAAGAAGAAGAATAGAAGAAGAAGAAGAAGAAGAAGAAGAAGAAGAAGAAGAAGAAGAAGAAGAAGAATAGAAGAAGAAGAAGAAGAAGAAGAAGAAGAATAGAAGAAGAAGAAGAAGAATAGAAGAAGAAGAATAGAAGAAGAAGAAGAAGAAGAAGAAGAAGAAGAAGAATAGAAGAAGAAGAAGAAGAAGAAGAAGAAGAAGAATAGAAGAATAATAGAAGAAGAAGAAGAATAGAAGAAGAAAAATATCAGAAGAAGAAGAAGAAGAATAGAAGAAGAAGAAGAAGAAGAAGAAGAAGAAGAAGAAGAAGAAGAAGAAGAATAGAAGAAGTAGAAGAAGAATAGAAGAAGAAGAGGAATAGAAGAAGAAGAATACGAACTACAGGATGTTAATAATAAGATGGGAAACTTTGGATGTACACATGACAAAAGTACGCACAAATAAAATCATAATTTGCTAAGCGTAAATACAATACAGTTCCAATTTTCCTTTAATGAGAAGCGAATTTTCTTCTTACAGCTTTTATGAACTTCATTTCTGTGAGCATAACACACGCGTTAATTTTTTCCTTTACTGTAGTTAAAGAGGTTATAGGATCTGCAATAAATGGAAGGAAAATTAACACAAAGCTGACAGCACTAAATTTAAAAAAGAAATAGAAACCATTTATTATGAATTATGCTTTCATACACCGTTTACAGTGGGTTTCTATTAAATTCAAAGTTATTAAAGTTTAAGAGTTACACAAAGACTTTATAAATATCCTGATATACTACAGTCATGACCTACATACAACTCACACGATAAAATACTCACGTGAGACAAGAAATAGTAGTAAAAAATCATGTATGATCAGTATCCATTCACTAACTTCCACACACAACAACAACAACAAAAGCTACAACAAGAACTTCCAAAAAACTACAGCCCTAGATCTACAACGCGACAGACGTGAGAGGGAGTCATCGTTTCGCCATGAGTACGCGTGGTAACTGTTTATGCCCCCACTACCAAAAAAAAAAAAAAAAACATGCGTAGACATGCGCGTGGAAGCACCCTTTTGGCTTACAGTATGATTCACTACACTTCAGGCATTAATTCTCACCCATTCCCTCTGCTCTGGTACCGGCTGGGGCTGTGACTACGACAATGAAGATCCAAGATAGCAGGAGTATGTTAGCCATTATGCAGCGGTTTTCAACCTGTGCGCCGCGGCGCCCTGGGGCGCCATGACCTGACGGTCATGGGCGCCGTGGGTGGGCGTGGATTTTTTTTTCGTATTTAGCTGTCGAAACCGGCCGAGACAATATTCACTGCATTCACCAGCTTACTTCCAGTAAAGCCATTACAGGCATACCTCACTCTTTCGACAGGTTAGGGACCAGAGCACTGACGAAAGTCGAAAATCGACGAAAGTCGAAGCATAGCCTTTATTTAGCTTGCAAATGCATTAGACCGCCAAAAAAACGTAAATAACTAACTATATAACATTTGCGAATGCGTGCAACACCTAAATAAACAGAAATAAACATAAGAATAACGAAAATACAGTAATTAAAAAAATACGTAAATAACATCTTACCTTAAAATCATTCTTGAGCAAGTAGATGATGAATAAATACAGTATATACAGTTTTGAATGTTGGTGATTTAGGGGAATTCTAGACTTAGAAAATCAGATGGAAAATTGAGGAGGCTCATCTTCAGAACTAGAGGAACTCTAATTCTTGTAGGAGAAGGGGACTTTAAAGGAGATCTAACAGGGTCTGGGGCTGATGTTAATGGCTCGGAATCTGAAGGGTTAGGGGGAAGGGTGACTGAAGTTGGTTGCGTCTTGAAAAAGGAGAGCAAAGACGTTTGCCTCATAGATGTCGTCTTCCTTTCCCTAAGAAGTTCTCTGTAACAGGCTATTTGGTGTTCTAGCCCACTATTTACTTTTGAACTTCTGTCGAAATTCAAATCCACCCTTTCCAAGTACGCAATTGCGTCCTCTACTTATGGGTTATTTGTACTTTGTCACTACACTTAGGACCCATTATGAATACATTAAAGCACAAAAATAAGTAGTACTGTATAAGGCCTAATCACACAAAAAAGTACAGTATGAAAACTGTACACGTGTCTTATAATCACGATATGAACACTGCCATCCTACTGTTATCACAAAAATAACTATGAACTGTTTACAGAATAATCACAAAAATAATATAGTGGGTTTTATTTGAGCAAATAAATGTTGAAATAAATGTATAGAAATGCAAAGACTGTACGGCACTTCCATTTGCCCTAGCTACTAAGATAATCCACACGAAATACGCGCAAAAACAAATGACGTAATCAGACTTGTAGGGACAGATTGCATAATAATATTTTATTGGTTAATTTTGCATTATGCAGCGGTTTTCAACCTGTGCGCCGCGACGCCCTGGGGCGCCATGACTGACGGTCAGGGGCGCCGTGGGTGGGCGTGGATTTTTTTTCGTATTTAGCTGTAAAGAAAACACAGAGCTGTGGGAAATTTCATTTTTGGTGTTTGTCAACCTGCGTGACCCCGGAGAAATTTCACTTTTGATGTTGGCCAGCCTTTGAAGTCTCGCTACCCCGACCCGCCTATCAACTTTCCGCGCATTCTCCTCGCGCGACCATCGTAGGAAGAGAAAAATCAATGAAGGATGAGAAATGGACTACTTCCCAGGTTTGCAGTAGTTCATTACAGACCATGAAATAGATTTTAGTGCAGATATTGTTTCTATAATTCAAGGACACTTATCTCAACTCAGTGTTCATTTTGAAAAATACTTTCCTGAAAATTGTGACAGGTTTCAGTGGGTTCAAAATCCCTTCAGTAGTGAAGCTCCTTCGGACTTCAGTACTGCAGAAGAGGAAGAACTGATAGAACTTTCATCAGACTCTTCACTACAAGTGCCGATGGTCAAGAAAATATGGGCCTAACACCATATTCCCAATATTCCGCAATGGGCGTGTAACGGGATCCTTCACTACAAGCGAAGTTTCCATCCATGGCATTGCCAAAATTTTGGTATTCAGTAAAACAGGAGTTCCCAAGCTTGAGCAAGAGAGCACTGAAGATATTAATTCCTTTTGCAACCTCCTATCTCTGCGAGGCTGGGTTTTCAGCAGTGGCTGTCATAAAAACCAAGTTCAGATCAAGACTTGATGTGGAGAAGGAAATGAGGGTAGCGATGTCTCAATTGGTGCCAAGATTTGACAAGCTGTGTAACAACAAGCAAGCTCAAGTTTCACACTGAGGTGACTGATACTTTATTCATCATATTTTATTTTTTTTAGATTTACTCTACAAGTTTTTTTGTTATGGAGATTGAATCATGAGTGCAGTATATCAGTGAATTATTTTCTAACAAAAATATTTAAAAAAATGTTAGAAAGAAACTACTTTATCTGTGCTGTTTTTTTTTTTAGTAAGGGTTTTCAAAGTTCACTTTGTGTATATTTTTTCTTGTACGTGTAATTTTTTCACAGATTGTCCAATTGCATTTTTTTTTATAAATTACATTAAAAAATTACTCTGTTTAAACGCCTTTCCAAAGCTCTTCTGCTAAAAACAAGTTAGGCTAAATGTCGAAACATCGCTAGAGTTTTTACCAATTATCCCACAGGGGAGCCGCAGAATGAATGTAGTTGGTCAGGGGAGCCATAGACTCAAAAAGGTTGAAAACCGCTTGCCTACGTCTAAGAAGAAAAAAAAAATTATTTGTGTATACTGGAGAAACTCCGCTACGGCAGTTTCACGTATGGGGCACGAGGAAAAAATCCCGTGGGTGGGAGAGGCGGTGAAATAATGAGATAACCATGTATTGGTCTGATGTATTTGAGAACGAGTTTTAAATTTCAGCTTTTGTGAAGACAAACTTGCTCCGTATAGCTTCCGTACGGTCTCTAAGGAGACAACGAACGAATAGAAGTACTGTACCATCTGGCAAGTCATCAGAGGCGACTAATATGAAGATACGCATGGTGTGGAACAAGTTGCTACAGACACCACAGCAGTAAGAGCTTAAGGTTGCTTTGGTGTAAGCTTTATGCAAGGGTACCAGCTGAAATGGTGGCTCCATGTTTCGTACACTGCCAGAAGAGAAATAAACGAATGGAAGACGAGCTATCAAGCTTTTATTTGTTTATTGACGTGGTATACACAATTCCGACACTGGGAGGAGGGGAGAACAACATGTATGTGAAAGCATTAGTTGTCCTGCCTCGTGAAGCTGCGGGGGGTCTCTGAGGATACAAAGAAACTGGCATGTCGTCAAAGGCAGTTAATATGAGGTTGTGAATTGGGGCTGGCAATCTCATCGTGTAAAAGAAATTGCAACAGACCTCGCTGCTACAAGAGCACATTAATGTTTTTGGGAAGGCTTCCTGCATGGGAAGGGGACAGCTGCAGTGGTTGCTCCATGCTCCGCAGGTTGCGAAAAGGAAAAAAAATGATTATTAGTTGTTCTACTCCAGAGGCGGATCTACCATGAAGCTAATGAAGCGAGCTTCAGGGGCCCCAAGTCTAGATTTCTGTACAATACGTTTCTTTCCCATTCTCCAACACTTACCACCAGAGCTTCCGTTTCTGTATTACGGTGAGAAGGTCTTGTGATATGATCCTCGGATGATTTTCCTAAGATGTTTTTATAACATCTCATTTCTAATGTTCCCATTCTTCTTTTTTTTAAGTCTGCTGTCCAAGTTTTAAATACAATATGCATCATTATCATATCACCACCATCATCCTTATCATTATTATCGTCATCACCACTACCATCATCATTGTCATTATCATCATCATCAATACCTTCAGCTCCACAAGGCGCATAGGCTTTCAAAAAACTTATGTCAAGCCTTCCTTTCAGGTGCTATAATGAGTCATAAAGAAGGATAGATTTACCTAGCAGAAGACTAAACCACTGAAGTGTCACGAAGTGGCTTTAGTTAGAGTCTGTCTGAGTACAGAGACAAGAAACTAGTTAGGAGAAAGTCTGAGAAGATAGATTTAGATGAGAATACAGTGAATGTGGAAGGATGAGACTTATAGCTTCGAGGGTGAGAACCGAGATTTACTCTCCCTCGCCACTTCTGACTTATGTAATAGCTACTGTCTCACCACCTCTGACTACCCGAAAAGAGATAAGGTTTCACTAAATTATCCACAGACACCACTATACAGACAAAGCATATAAGTACAGTATAAAGTTAAAGATAAACGGATCCAGAATACATTTTATAGTTTATTAAAACAACAAATCAATACCACACTAACCAAACTAAAGTGCGAATTCGCACAACATGGAAAAAAAAAACAATTCAAATGAAAGACACAATATAAAAAAATTCCACTCTCTTTCACACCTGCATGAAAACAACTAAGGATAAAGAAATATACTTGGTGGGGGTCTCAAAGTAAGAGCTACCACTCCTGACTACACTATATTTACTAACTAACACACTGTTCCGCTGAAGATGTAACTAAATAACTACTGCCTCAAGGGTCGCTCTAGGCGGTCCTGCATACTATCAAATACGCCTCCAGAACTGCTACACTAATAGACTTTTTCAGCGCGAACTCAGAGTGTGTCCTCTAAGTATTCTACCTAACCCTACTGTTCCTTGATAACTTCTCTCTCACTCCTCTGTCTCGGTTCAGTGCCTCTCTGACGCTACCGTCTTCGTTTGAGGCTCTGGTGAATTGTTTCTCCGTCACGCCCCTCTTCTTGTTAGCATTTGGAAAGGTATGTTTTCCCTCTCTCCTTTCCCGAATAATGATGGTGAGGGCTTTGGTAGTAAGATAGCAATGTAATTTCCTAAGGATGTAGATGTTTTCACTGCTGATGACAATTCTTCAAACTGCCGAGTTAACCCGCTTCGGGTTTAGGCTCACTGCATTATTATTGCAGTGTGTAACAACACCAGGCCCGTCGCCTGTTTTGTTTGTGTTGGCCTTTGCAAGCTAAGAGCTCCTGATTTCGAGACCAGTTCCTGCTGAGGTATGTGTCCTCACTGCAAGAGAACTTCTCCTTTCCTTTCAGCGTTGCCGACGTAACTGGGCGCCGGTACAGTCGCGAACCCAGGTTTCTGCAATTACGCCGATGTCTCGTGCCTCCTTCTCCTGAGAAGGCAAAGTCCGTGGTAGGCTTAGGGTCTATAACGTCCACCACCACCACGCCGTGACTGCTGTAGAGACCAAAAAATAACACCATCTATACAACAATTTAAAAATTTCCTAATACCTAACACATTAACACCCCAAACTTCATCTACACCCTGGTGTCCCCTAAATTAATAATCTCCCCTACACACAAGCTACGCACAAGAAATAAACAAATATTTCTGCCCAAGGGTCAGACGAATTTACCGTTCCCTCCTATCTCTCTCCCGCACCAATTAACTCGCTGTCTGTTATCTAAACCCCAGACGCGGTCTGACCTGAATCTGTTGTGTGCTTGTCTTGCCCTTAGGCGTCAGAACAATCCCTTCGCTGAAGCTAAAATCCCCGGTACTCGATAATTTCCCAGCCCTAACTTCTTAAAGACTGACACGGGAAGGTTATCAATTTAACACAATTATTAAACACCCTTATTCCTACACCATCTCTGTAATATTAAATCCACTACACCCCTGTCTCCTGACGACAAGACCAAATAACACAACAAATTAATACACAACCACACCCAGCCCCAAATGGGTTCCAGAGCAATTCTGGGAAGGTTAAGGCGGCCGGCGTGATGCTGACCACATCACCCCTAGTGTGCCGACGGTCAAGAAAATATGGGCCTAATACCATATTCCCAATATACCCCAACGGGCGTGTAACGGGATCCTTTACCTTTTTACACCCGCGTATATACACTACAAATTATCAATAATCAAATGTGGTTACACGGACCTCATATTTACATTACACCAAGCTTAGCCCTTATACAGTTAAATTATCTCAAAAGCCGCTACACAAATCATAGATACTGCTAGCTTATTCATGGAAAAATTATAGACTTACTCTACACTGCACTCTATAGTTTTGATGGCACTCCTGACTAATATAAATTAAATTAAATCCCAGAAGAAAGCTTACTCTAACGTGCTAAGCTCTAAAAAAAACTTTCTACACCGCTTTTTAAGTTATGAACATACCCAACGTTACAGAGTTTCTCGAACTGAGCAAACTGTAGAATGGCGCTTCTTCACGGCTAAATTTCTTGGGACTAGTGCGCGCTAAAGACTTTTGACGCTCAATATATATATAGTATGAATTATTCTGATGCAATTACAGACGCGGTGAGTCATTGCGTCTGATATTATCTATCAAGAACCGCTTTTAATCCAACCTCTGACCTCCTCTCATGTCTGCACATATGTAGTGAAGTGAATCCGTATGACAACACGCTCAAATTCCCCGCTTAAAACGTAATAGCTAACTTATTTAAAGTCTATAAATAACTACAGTATTTGAAATTTGTCTGAGGGTCTAGTCAAATTTACCGCCAACATTTAACTAAGAGTATTTTAATTTTTCTAAGAAAACAAGTTAAAAGTTACCACCCCCCTCGCTCACACACCCATCCCAATATTTATCGAAGAACGTAGTAAAATTTAACAACCAATCAAATCGTTACCTCTTTTTTTGTAAGGACAAGAAAAATTTTGGTTGAAGTGGAAATAATGCCTATTTTGAGTTTTTGACCGAACTTAAATAATTTATTTCTCGATAAATAGTGAAAATATCTAAAGATAATTAAAAACTTTGCTCGCTGCCGACTAGGAAACACTAGGGATATCTCAAATTATAGCGCTGATAATGCTTAACATATACACATAGAGATCCCCTCATAGAAAAATTATCTTAACTTAGAAAAATTTAATTTAGTAATATTTTCACATCAGGTTAAGATCAAATTTAATTACAAAAAAATTAACCCCATTTGAATGCAAAGGAATAACTAAAGGAAAACTATATAGAAGGACAGAGAATAATGGGCCGTTTAATTATCACTTTTGATAATTAAAATTGGTTCACAAACAACTATGATATAAAATAAACAAATTCGGTAAGATTAGACAAACACGCTTAAAACTGCTCAAATTCTATAGCCTAGGAAATAGTTAATTTTTTTTGACTCGTCATCTGATTGGTTGGGGGTAGTGTGATAAAAATTAACAACTGCTTGTAAAGTCCGCCATTGACGAAAAAGCTTCCATACCAAGCTGACATTAATGTAAGAGACAGAGGGACAAGCCTTTGCCGTCTGTACTGAAAAGCTTAAGTGCTATAGCCCTTTACTGTCGGGCAGCTTGTGTATGTGAATATTCTTTACTTGAGGGTAAGACAGATAATTTTATTTGCCTAATTTATTAGTAATGTAAGTAACAGGCTATTGTGTGCCATTTATTCGATACTGCCGAAAGGGATGTGTATGTCACGACGACCTAAGTAGGAATGTGCCTATAGCAGGCTTATTCGGAGTGATATTGTGTAAAATGTTTGCCAATTGGCTTTACAAATTTGCGACTGTAAGTACAGTATTAATAAATTGATATTGTCTTTTGGAATGACACACTGTTCAAATAACATGTGAAAACATATAGGGAATGTTTGAATGAAGTAATCAACAGGTCACAAGCAATATTGTATCCACCATGACTATTGTATGGAAGACAAACAGGAAGGAGGGACATTAACATAGAATAAATACTGAAGAAGACTGATTACACCAAGCTGAGTGTAGACAACGGAATTTAAGGTCTGGTGCGACTTGTTAGCACAAGTGGCTGACCTAGGTGGGTATTAATACAGTTAGAGGTGAAATTGATAGAGGCAGATATCACATAGAAGGGATTGTCCTTCTTATTTCAGTTTGTATTACAAAGTACCTTGTTGCTGCAGTAGCCTGAAAGGAAGAAGTGTTGGAGTGAGTGCTCATGCTACAACCTGAAGCTAGCTCCTTTTTCTTCAGTCAGGAGTAACAACGTTGATGTACAGGCCTAAAATTTATAAAACAGCTGCAATAACCTTTTCACAGATAAGTCCTTCATACAGGCACTGATACCTCATCCTAAAACAAAATTTCACCTATAACAATATACCACCTGGGAGTGATGAAAGTAACAGACCTTACAGTATAGAAGTAGTGATAATATCAAGAACTGTGGGTATATTCATTCCAGTGACTTTTTTGTTGCACACAAATGGACAGAGTTTCCCAAATTATTTATTTTTGCATGTAAATAACTTTTTCTAGATTTTTTGAGAATTCCTGTCCCAACAAGATTGAGGTACAGGAATAATAAATTGTAAATATATCTATTTTCAGACAGTCTTGCTTAAATTTAATTAAAGTTAAAGTTCTGTTTTGAAATTCATAACTGTGATAATACATTTACCCTAGACACTTTGCCAAATAACAACACACAGTTAACATACTCTTGGGGAGATTTCAAGAGGTAGCAGATAGGGACCCAGAGAACCTCATCATCATCATTCTTTACTCTGGGAACTTACATAGCTGGACCTCACCTTGATTGTCTATACACCCTTGCTCTTTTCAGAGAAGGGGGTATTTCTTATAAGACCAGTCTCTTATCTGGCACTATCCTGGTATCCTCTGATACATCTATTTGTCCAGGATAAAAAAAACCAGTAACTATATCAACATGATGCACTGCTACAAGAGACATGGAAAACAACTGATAAACACAATATATATTGTAATTCTGAAATGGTATGACAATGGTGGAACTGATGACAAGAGCCAAACAAGTGCCAGTAGAACAAGAGATGAGAAGAAGACACTGGCGATGGATAGAACGCACATTGAGGAAATCTGTTGATATCATTACAAGACAGTCTTTGTTCTGGAATCCCTAGGGAAAGAGAGGCAGAGGTAGATTAAAAAACACATGGAGAAGAGAGCTGGAGACAGAAGTGAAAATGATGAGGAAGACGTGAAAAGAACTTGAGTTGATGGCACGTGACAGGAAGACGTGGAAAGAACTTGAGTTGATGGCATGTGACAGAACTTGGCATGTGTCTGTTGAAGGTGTATGCTCCTTTGGGATCTAAAGGGTATTAATTGATTGATTGATTGATTGATTGATTGATTGATTGATTGATTGATATTGTAAACCAACTGTGTGCTTCCAATGCCAGACCAGAATATTAATCAAAGTGCCCGAAAGAAAGACCAACAGCTGTGAAATTATGTCTGAAAAATGGCGAGTAGCAAAACATGAACTGACCTTGTGACCAAAGAAGTTAACAGAATCGTAGCTGAAACAGAACAAATGCAGGAGTATAATGAGAAGCAGCGAATCAAATGGGTTGAATATCCGAATGAAGAGGCTGACAGATTGGCAAAGGAAGGTGGAAATCAACCTCAGCCTGATGCCAGCGTAACTGTCGAGGAGGCAAAGAATTTTTTCAGAATCAGATACAGAAACAAATGGGATGCAGAGCATCCAGGTCGTACACAAAATGATGCATACTACCAGCTCAACAGAAGAGAACAAGTTGTAATCTTCAGACTCCACACTGGCCACAACAGACTGAGATACCATCTATTCAACAAGCTAAAGATAGGAACTACCGATCAGTGTAACTATGGCACTGATAAAATGAATGCTAGACATTTCCTTCAAAGTTGCCCAACATATTCGGAACAGAGAAAGCGCATATGGCCGACACCAGTACCATTCGTGGAAAGGATTCAAATAGCCTCAAACTGACTACTGCTTTCTTTGAAAAAATTCAAGCGGACGTCTGAGAGTGTACGAAGAAGAAGAAGAAGAATATTCATTGAACCATAAGCTTAGGGATTTTTCCATATCTTCCTCGCCTCTTTCATTTCTATCTCCATCGCTCTTCTCCGTGTGCGTGGCGTCTGGGACGTCTGAGAGTGTACGAAGAAGAAGAAGAAGAATATTCATTGAACCATAAGCTTAGGGATTTTTCCATATCTTCCTCGCCTCTTTCATTTCTATCTCCATCTCTCTTCTCCGTGTGTGTGTGTGTGTTTTTTTTTGTGTTTTTTTGGCATCCATATACCTCTCTGGAGAATCCAGAATAAGAATAGCTGGATAATGTTATGGTTTCCTGAGGGTCTGTCCTATCCATCACCAGCGTCTGCCTCTAATCTCCCGTGTAACGTTTTGTCTGGTTCTTGTCATCAACTCCACGTTAATGATATTGTCATGACACTTAATTCCTTCTGTTCTACTCAAGCAAACATTCATGAAAGTCTGTAGCATCTTGGTTACATAGGTGGAGAAAATAGCAGGACTTAATCGAGGTCCGCTAGCCGTGGTAACCCTGAGCAAATAATTTGTCAATTATGTAAAAGGACTTTAAAAAATCGCGGAGATTGTTGTCATCATCATCATCAATTACATTTTTGGTTATTATGGCGCTAACACTGCAGCTTATCCCCCTTTGGTGGAAGCCTGTACCATATCATTCATGTGGTCTCGCGGCGTTGGTTTATCTAAAGCAGTGCGTTTTCCATGATGAGGTGGCCAAACCCCATACATACCCTCTAGTCTTCTCCTCTTACGACACAATAGTCCGATTCTTTCTTTGTGATTTGTGGTAACCACATTGAAAATGTGTGCGATTGGCAGAGTGGTTAAAACTCTGGTCTCTCGCGGCACAGGTGCCGGGTTCGATTCACGGTATCGACACACTTCAGTCTACCCAGCTGTAAATGGGTGCCTTACTTTGCACTTGAGTTGGGAAAGGGACAGAAACAATTAAGAAGGGAACTGGTCACCCCGCTTCTCGATGCTGGACCTAGTATAGTGAAGTCCTCTCTCTCTCTCTCTCTCTCTCTCTCTCTCTCTCTCTATCTCTCTCTCTCTCTATCCCTCTCTCTAAGTGCGTGAATGACTATGAGTAAATATACTTGTGTATGCTCAATTTCTGATTGTGATGATAATGTTAATTAATCCTGTCTGAAGTTGTTAATATTTTAATTTTAATTTGTAAAACGCTGAAAATTGTATTGCAGGGCAGAAATGTAAAAAGGCAATTATGCCTATTTCTTTACCCTGATGAAATAACGATTTCGTTCGTTCGTTCGTTCCCTAGCACTTCTTTCCCCTACTGTAGTATCTGTTATCGGATTACCGTTTACAATGAAAATACTGTCAGTGTGTTATTTTAACCCATTAATGTGATTGTCTAATTAACAAGACCAAAAGTAAATTCATTACATAACTATTTCTTTACCCTGATGAAATAAAGATTTCGTTCGTTCGTTCGTCCCCTGTAGTATCTGTTATCGGATTACCGTTTACAATGAAAATACTGTCAGTGTGTTATTTTAACCCATTAATGTGATTGTCTAATTAACAAGACCAAAAGTAAATTCATTACATAACAATTTTTTTGTATGATGCAAGACTATGTGAACGCCAAGTATCACCGCTCGATGATAGAAAAATCTGTACAGAGCATTACGTTAGTCTGACCATCAAAAAGATGTCCCTCAGTCCGACAAGTCTTTCGGCCCTTTGGTTTGGTTTGGTTTTAAGGACTATCCTCATTGCACACGGGCAACTCCATCAGTGTTCCGATCTCCTCCCTTAGATCACACAGTAGGATCTCAGCACAGTGCATGAACTCCGTAGCACCGACGAGAATCCCAATTTGTGTATGTATGAGTCACACATTCTATAAATATTGTTTGTGCTGGGTTGGTTTCTAGTTTTTTACATTTTGCCAGGGCAGCAGTCTTATGGCCTATTCTTTACGATTTCCAACTGCCGTGGGATTTTTAACGTGGCCAACTTGCACATAGGACCTCCTATTTTTTCGCCCTTATACGAGAAGGCAAGATATCCGATCTCAGTACCCATGAGACCGGAAAGGGGGAGGGGGGGAAGTATGACATGATTAGGGCCTGTGGTTCTGAAAAAAATTTCCATAAATTATATTCTCTTATTCGTCCCTTTAAGATTTGTGACACTGTAAGGAACAATCCCACTTTGGTCATGACTTCATTTTGTCACCCTTCTGTTGTTCTTGGTTCTTTGTTTTTTTTTTTCGTCTGCCCTGTGAATTTAGCCCACTCAACCTCTGTTGCAATTTTAACATTCGCTATTTCTTTCCTGATTTATGCAATCCACCTGTAGTGAAAAATTCTAGATACCCCTATATAAATTGGAACAAAACTGGAAAATTAGAACATAAATGTAAAGCCGAACGAAATAATACAATAGAAAGAAGAATGGTGAAAGACCAGTGCTTTCCCAATAGCGCTACCGTTTTATAACGCCATAATGGCTGAACAAGAGACCCTCCTTTTTCTACTTTGTCTGCATAAACTACACGCGAATCACAGTCGTTTCTAAAAATAAAACTGGTACTGTATTTCTTAGAAGACCTTAATATGCAAACTGCATAATGACCTAGATACAAATACTACATTAATGAAATTATACACACAAAGTTGACCTAGAAAGACAGACGGGCTAAGCAGAGACGAGAAAGGATAGACGGAGCGAAGCAATAATACTACGTCGTCTCGCGATTAAAAAGTGAACGCCAATCACACGCGAAACGCATGAAGGCCTGATTTTTTCAAATAAACAGTGATAAAAAACACTAACGATACGAGGTTAGGTTTTGAAAACAGGTTTAAAGTCTTATTGGGAAACTTGACATTCTAATGTTTTATGTCTAAGCTCCTGACATTAGTCTGACAGTACAGAAGACATCCCATAGTATGGAAGTGAACAGGTGGTAGCAGCAAATACATGACTATCATAGAAAAATACATATTTTGAACGAAGCCACTTAGCCCCATTAAACTTATATATTCTTGTACCTTAGGACTTGCTGACAAAGAATATGTTATGTGTTACGCAAATAGTCTATGAATTAACAAATTATAGCCAAAATACTATAGTGGGGTTGAATGACAGCACAAGATCATATCTGCTTATTTTTTTTTTATGGCATGTTTGGAAAACACTGCTTTGGGGGAAATGAGGCCGACAAGTTAGATACGATTTGATTGGCTGTGGTAAAATGTAAGGCGAAACCTTATTGGTCTAACTGCAAAGACAAATATTGTTGTTAATGGCAACTTATAGGATGGATAGTTTTTTTCAAAGGCTCATGTAAACATGGCCTGATTGGTTAGAACGTTAGATATGGTCAAATAGAAGAGTCAGTTCACTGCCATTTTTGAAAATAAATCTTGAGAAAATCAAGTACGTTGAGAGCAGGCTAAGAATTTTTCTAATAAAGGAAAAGCCTGGACAAAGGCAGATCAAAATTGTGCCAGAATTCATCGCCAGTCAACGTTACTTGTTTAATATTTCCTTGAATTGTGGTAAGCTAGACATATTTAATATATATTTTATATGAAAATTGAATGTGAAATGATAAATTATGTCTGTATGTGTGTGGTTCAGTAGCAAACATGAGGCAAGGCCTAGATATTGCTCCACCTTGTAAAGATTGTCAGAGAGGAGTATAACTGCCTATACAGATAGATATATTGGATTGCCATATGTAACATGACACCTATCCTATTGTATAGAAGGGATTAACGCTGGAATTGCAGAGGCGTTGTAACCATTAGGGAGAGGAATACTGGTGTATATTGTCACATGAAAAGCTAGCAGTTGGCCTACAGCTCTGAACTTTATGTTTGTACTGTCTTGTACGTCAGTGTGGACATATATTATATATTAGTTATGAAGAAGAAGGCACAACCTTCTTATTTCAGGGACCGTGGTACTGATGTTAATATAGCAGCACATGGTCTGAGCCTTGCTTGATCCAGAACTCTGGCAGCAGACTCCTTGCCCAAGATATCGGCCATTGTGGGTTTTTTAGCCAACTGAGAAGCAAGCGAGCAGAGGATACAGTTTTCCTGCAGCCACTATATGAGCTAAGAATGTATCAGCACGAGCAGCTCACCCTTGTATAACCCACCTCAATTGAACTTACCTAAGTAGTCCAAGAGGGACAGTAATTGTTTTAAAAAGTAAAAGAATCTGTGAATCCTTTAATATTATTTCCACCAGTAACAAACACATGAAGTCGTGATGACAACCAACAACCTAGCTCAAACAGCCAGTATTGCCTCATAATACTACCTCACAACATTACACTCATATTATAATAATATTATATGTCGGGACAAAGATCCTTTGTATAAAACTTTATACATAAACATTGTGTTTACATTTGATTGTGATTCCTGATTCACTGTGTAGTAGGATCAGGATATCTATTTATTGAAAAAAATTCAACACATTTGTTAAAATTTAACCCTTGACTTAATAAGATAATCTTTAGAGTGTTAGTTGTTTGTGACTGTCATATTGTTGTCAATTTGTTGAGGATCTTAACTTAGGTGTTTATCTGACTGTTGGTTGTTGTGAATTACACTACATCACTATCATAACCCTAGACATTAAACGTTGTCATCACTAAATTCAAGAATAAGTCTGATTGAGGTCTAAATGTGGTAGCAAGTAAGGTCATCTGTAACACACCAAACTTATTAGATACAGATACCTTCACAGCTGATCTCAGTCAGTACACTAAGTCCCCTATAACTATATTTACATAATCCCAACTTACCACACCACCAACTGTAGGTGGTTGTGAAAGCAAGTTTTACTTAATATAAACTACCTGTTCTGAATCCATGGCCATTTGCGGTTGTTGCAGACAGCACGATGTTTTTTTTTCCCCGCAGTCATGCCAAGTATTTTAAGCTCTTTTGTTCTTGATTATCCTATCTTTAGATCATATCCTGAGGCCGCACCTAATCATGCGCCGACTTCTACGGCCATGACTCTTATTGTGAACC
Organism: Oreohelix idahoensis; assembly: GCA_024509875.1. Lineage (NCBI taxonomy): Eukaryota > Metazoa > Mollusca > Gastropoda > Stylommatophora > Oreohelicidae > Oreohelix > Oreohelix idahoensis. The sequence goes on along the minus strand of JAMPIV010004153.1, from coordinate 1,476,835 downwards.
TCTCATGCAGTGGAGTATTATGGGGGTGCGAGCAGGCCGGTAACAGTCAGGAGAGGAGTGACATAGGACACTATTATGGCAGTAGTGTAGTCTTAAAAGGTCTACTTTCAAGTACTCGGTCCTTCAAAGATTGTCTAATGTTGTCCTCCCAGCGAACCCTGGGTCGTCCTGGGGGTCTGGATCCCTGGCTCTTTGTTTCCCATTGAGGACAACATTAGACAATCTTTAAAGGACCGAGGACTAGAATGGAACCAGGCCAGAAGGAAGACAGCCGATAGGATAGTCTGGCGCTCTCTCTTCCAAACCTCTACACCTCACGGTAGAAGGGGAACGACTAAGTATAAGTAGAGAAAGGTCACGGAGTTGAGACATGAGGGCAGTGGTGTCCTTAGATTATTTGGAACCCTGGGCGGATTCTTCCTTTGGTGCCCCCAATAAAAAAAAACAATATATTATGCTTGAAAGTAGACCTTTTAAGAGTACAGTACTGCCAGTCGTGGTAGCCGATCTTCTCCCATTCTGCGTGACCTTTCTCACAGATAATTATAACGGCCAGACACTAAAGATAACAACAGTCTTTTTTTTCCCAAACAAATTACACCTTTCTCTCTCATTCCAAATTTGTGTGACTAAGCTAGTTCTTGCATGTACTGAAAAAATGGTTACCTTGGAGACAGTTTGAGTTTTACACTTCCTGTATACTGTGCCATACTATGTGATGTGACACGAGTTATTTGTTGATCTGTGTGTGTCGCCAGCAGCGCTGCTTTTTGCACAGTGCTAAGCCTATAGACCGATTTCACGGTAATAGTCTGACACGCTTTTAGTTTCGTTTTCGAGAAACACTACTAATATTTAACATTTGCCCGATCTGCTGCATACACTTTGTAGTCTAGCCTTATAATTAACTATTGGCGGAAGCGTGCCGCAAAATAACTATCTGAAGTAACGCTTTTTGTCAACTTTAAAGCAAATTTAGTAGTAATCCTTACATTGTTTGGTAGTATTACACGATACAATACTAATTAGTAACGCAAATTCTTAACCCGCCCCGTCTACACCCCGCTTCGCTGACACAGTCTGCAACGCATATACACACGCTGTGGAAAAGCCAGCCAAGGCAAAACCACGCAGACAATTTTATTTTCCTCCTAGTGGTAGCATTTCTGACGTAACTAAAACAAGTTAGTTATTTGAAAAAAATACATGCTAGCGAGATGAAGGAGAGGAAAGATGGCGGACTTGTGTAAAATTTTATTTGACGATTGACGATGACATAAATTGGAAATTTTAAACCATTATGAAGTTCCCCATAAAAATTATATGGTAGTATGACGTAGAGTTCGCTGAGTAAGAATGTACTTTAAATAATATGATAGTCCCAGAATTAGAGAAGTTATTGAAGAAATACTAATATCTACGGACACTCGACCAGACAGACTGGCGTTCCTGCTTATGTTTTTTTTGGTAACGTTAGGGGGACGCGAGCTTGGAAAAGAGGCAGGGAGGTACATTCAAATTCGCTTGGGTAAAAAGAGTATGAATGGAAAAGGGGAGCGGTAGGAAAAATGTAATCCTAAACGAAACATCTTTTTGTATTGGGCATGACAAAAGCAGACTGGCCAATCGACCACCAGACGCAGAAATTGTTCGAAATTATTTTGGTTTTTCATTCAAACTGCTTTTGAATTCAAGTAGTCGAACGTTTCGATTGGCCAGTGCTAGTAAATATTAGCAAAAGGCTTTGACTATTCATTGCCAGTTGAACTAAAAATTGTATTCAGATACGCTGAGAAACAGCTGTGTTAATTCTAAACTTAAATAAAGAATAAATTCACAGTCTGTGCAGTTCGGAGGAAGCTGAGGCCATTTCTTCACACAGTCAGCGTCATTTGTTTATATATTTCTTGATTGTGGTAAGGATATTTTATGAAATTTAATATGTTTGGTCCAACTACAAAGTTAGATACTGCTATTGGGAAAAAGTGAAGGACATGCCGGGAGCAGACATTGTTGAGTCCTCACATTAAACGGTATCTAACTGATGTATGTTGTTATGATTATGTTGTCATATTATTGTATTAAAATAGATTAGTAAGCCTCTGTGTTCAATGAACACTGTTTAACATGCCTGAAGCAAATATATTTGAAAAGAAAAGAAGAGAATATCATATCAAAGGAAATGTGGTTACTCCACATTATTGTATTGAGGAAAAGTATGTGAACGTACAGTGGCGTATCTGCTATAAGGACCTGAGGTGTGGTCACAGCAAGGTGGGAGTCCTGTACAATTCGGGGCTAGTGCACTTGTAAGGCACGCGAGGCTGACCCCATACCCACGTAGGAAATTAAGTGTTAGAATAAGTGATCAGAGATAAAAGGCCAGGGTGTCCTTTTGTTGCAGAGGGTCTATGTTCCTGTTGCCGGCTGGTGACAGGAAACCTGCTGAGTACTAATAAACGCCAACCAGTCTCCAACCAGTCTTATATGCTGTCGAAGATAACAGTAGGAGCTTTGGCGAGTGGTGAAATTGAAACTTTCTGCAACTACACATTGAAATATCTTACAACAAGGACTCCCAGGTGATGTGTTAGACATCTGGGGCATCTCTGACATTTTCTTGTGTTTCAAAACAATACACAGGACATTTATGGGGGTAGGATGAACTACAGCCCTCATATACAGTGACTCTCCCTTTATATGAATAAAGTGAATTCTTTTAATATTTCCTACAGGAAAGACATATATATATATAACTACATAATAACTTTTTAGTTATTGGGCAAATTGTCCCAAAATTTTAATTGTTCTTTTCTGTAAACTATCTTGTCCTTATTTTCAAAGACCTGTCCACAAGCTATGAATGGACAGGCAAAATAAATTGTAAAGAAAATTTGTTCAAAGAAAAACTTAACTGCTAGTTTTATTATCTTCTTTATAGAAACTTAAAGTGTTTGACTGTTGTGTACCATCATTTCATTTCTCCCCTAGACACTAGGTACACCATACACCATACACTAGAGCCAGAATAGTGACCGTGTGAGACCTAGGGAGGTAGCGGTAGGTTCTCTGCACATAATTCATCATCATCATTTATAGAGTCAGAGACCTACATGTGCTTGACCTCACACGGTTAAAGCAGACACCTTTTCATTCTTTTAGGATACCATCATAACCTCCCCAGCAAAATCAACTTTGCTACATAAATTGGTAGGCTTGTCCGGGCATCTGAATTTCTCTTAGTACTACATACATCGGGATCTGGGGTTTAGCATTAACAACAGTCTAATTTTCCCAGGGAATCCCCACACATATTATTACCCAAGATTTGGGAAGTGAAGAAAGTGTCAGAGCCCAGATTTAATTAAATAAATTTATAATTAGTTAAAGATTTAGTTAGAACATTTTATACTTATCAGAATGGCAGATCTGGCCAAGTTTCGCTCTGCGGCTGTGCAGACTGCTAAAGAGATGGGCATGGATGGACCAGAGTTGGTTCAATATGTGACGGCAGAATGTGACAAATTTATTGAACGGTATAGGGAAGATAGGAAGTTAGAAGCAGAAAGAAAGTTGGAGGCTGAAAAAGAAATTAAGAGGCTGCAGATTGAGGCTCACAAGGAGGCTAGGGCATTGGAGGCAGAAGAGAAGAAAAAAGATTGACTGCCGAAAGGGAGGCAGAAGAAAAAAGATTGACTGCCGAAAGGGAGGCAGAAGAAAAACGACTGCAAAGGGAAGCAGAAGAAAAAAGATTGACTGCCGAAAGGGAGGCAGAAGAAAAAAGATTGACTGCCGAAAGGGAGGCAGAAGAAAAACGACTGCAAAGGGAAGCAGAAGAAAAAAGATTACAGAGGGAGCATGAGCTACGACTAAGGGAGTTAGAATTTCAAGGCCATGCTCCTGAAAATGGTGCCAGCCCCTTTGCCTCAGATGCCACTGCTAGTCAGGGAGCCTCAACCTCAGCTATGGGTTTTCATGTAGACCATTTTGTTGAGAAAGACGATGACATCGAAGGGTATTTAAGCAGGTTTGAACTTTTAGCCACTACTTATGGGTTAGAAAGAGAAAGATGGGGGGTAAAGTTGTCTCAGGGACTTCGGGGAACAGCTTATGAAGTGTTTTCCAAAATGAGCAGGGATGACCAAGACAACTATGACATGTTGAAGCAAGCTCTTCTGTTAAGATACGAAAAGAACGGAGAGTTTTATAGAAAGAAATTTAGGAATGCCAGGCTACTGTCGGGTGAGACCTATCACCAGTTCTCCGCCCGGTTGGAAACGTATATGGAGAAATGGGCTACTTTGGGGAAAACCCAAGATCTCAAAGAGATGATACTCATTGAACAGATGAGAGAGTCCATGGCTCCAGACATGAGAAAGTTTCTCATGGAACAGGGTGCGGAGAGGCTGGGTGAGATAATAAATGTCGCTGAGAGGTATCAGGCAGCCCAGGCAGAGGTAGCTGGCACAAAGAAGAAACAAATAGATCAGAGTAAGGCCCCCCAAAACCATAATAAATTCGATAATAGAAATAAGCAGAACTTTGATAGGCCTCGAAATGAGTTTAAGAATAGACCCTCACAATTCAATGATAGAAGGAATGATGAAAGAAAACCTTTTAACCAAGGAAAGAGGTATTGTAAAAATTGTCGGATGGACAACCATAACACTGAAAATTGTGGAAGGAGACCTGTAGTAATGGCCACGCTTCAGGTCAGGTCGACTCCTAAAAAAGAGGAGGAACCACCAAAAACAATGTCTCGTAAACAGTGGAGAAAGGCACAGGCTGAAGATAGGTCACTGAAGCCGTGTTTTGAAAAACTCCAAAAACTCCATACCCCTCCAAGGAAAGGAGACTTCTATTTGGATGATGGACTGCTTTGCAGGGCGGATAAAGCAGGATTATCCGGGTGTGGACAGGTAGTAGTGCCATCGAAATATAGGGCACAAATTATGAGACAAACACATGTTCTAAATGGTGAACACCAGAAAATGGGTACCACATGCCAAAGAACATCTGTTGGATATTTCTGGCCCGGAGAAGTTGATGACATAAGAAAATTTGTCGAGGACTGCGAACAGTGCAGCGAGAAAAATTCCACAGGGTGGAAAAATAATAACCAAATGCAAGAGAAGCATTATGGCAAACCGGGACCAGAAAATAAAGAGGGAACACCCACACGTGGGAAAAGGAATCAGGACCTAGACACGCCACGGGGCAAACTTAGGCCTGGAAAGAAAAATAATTATAATAAAGTGGACAGAGGGGAATGGGAACCCCCGTTTCACAGACAGTCTTCGCTCAAATGTTTTACTATGGCCACTATGCAGCGAGTACAAAGAACTGTTATACCCCAGAATAAGCCGACGATCCCTCGGTCGGACTTATGTAAACTGGAGGACGAAAAAAGAGAGCGAAGTTCTCTCAATTTGAATTTGAACCTGAGGGGAGACAACCCCAGGAAACAAATTGGTAGTGGTAGATTCTTGTGTGGTGACACAAGAAAGAAACGTCCGCAAAACAAAGCTTCCAATGTAAAAGACCTGACAGGTGCCATGAATACTATGTCAGAAAAATTAAAAGTCCATATGTAACTCTGTTAAGGACCTGGACAGATGAGAAGGCAGAGGAGACTGTTACCTCATCATACCAATATGTGAACGAACTGACCACTCGTTTAAAAACTAGTTGGAAACTGGCAAATGAAAATTTGAGACAAGCCAGGAAAAAGCATGCTGCTTATTATAATAAAAAAGCGAAGGATAGAGAACTTGCTGTAGGGGAGAAGGTACTTCTTCTATTGCCAGGCAGCAACAATAAACTTCAGATCGGATGGCAAGGGCCATATACAGTTTTGGAAAAGGTATCCAGAACAAATTATAAGATAGACAAAAAGGGAAAGGAGAAAGTCTATCATGTGAACCTTTTGAAGAAATATCTGGACAGACAAATCCAGGAGGGAACACATTTAATGGCCTTGTCTATCGCAACCGAGATGAAGAATGAACCTCTCTCCTCGGTTGAATATCCACTGAAAACCAGTGAAACGTTTGCACAGGTGAAAATCAGTAATCACCTGACAAAAGGACAGAAGGAGAAGGTTCAACAGGTCCTTGAGAAACATACAGATGTGTTAACGGATAAACCGGGGCACACAAATTTGTTGTCATATGATATGAAACTACTAGACCCAGCACCCATCTGTATGAGGCCCTATTCTATTCCGTTCGCTAAGGAAAAAGCTTTGAAAGAGGAGATTGATTATTTGTTAAAAGAAGGGATTATTTCTCACAGTGAGTCTCCTTACAGTTCCTGTGTGGTTTTGTTGCGGAAACCATCAGGAGAACATAGACTGTGCATAGATTACAGGAAACTGAATGCTGTCACAGAAGGTCAGGTGGATCCATTACCTGATACTACTCAACTTTTTGCCAGGCTGAACAAGGCAAAATATTTTTCTAAGGTGGATCTTAGCAAAGGCTATTACCAAATTCCAGTAAAGCCTGAGGTTCGACCTTATTTAGCTTTTAGCACCTCGGAAGGTCATTATGAGTTCAACATGTTACCATTTGGTTTGAAAAATGCCCCGAGTGTGTTTTCTAGGATGATGCGAAAATTGCTGGATCCCCTGAAAAATCCATGTATTTCGAATTTTATGGATGATATCCTCATTGCTACGGAAACATTTGAGGAACACGTTACCTCTTTGAATATGCTGTTTGATAGACTCAGAGAGGCTAACTTAACCGCTAGGCCAACAAAATGCTGTATTGGTTGTAAAGAGTTGGAATTCTTGGGACATACAGTACATCAGGGTAGCATGACCCCTGATCCCAAGAATCTGGAAAAATTAAAAAGAGCACCTAGACCACAAACAAAAAAAGATGTGCGATCTTTCGTGTCTTTGTGTGGTTTTTACCAAAAGTATATCAAACATTTTAACTCTATATGTGCTCCTCTGACGGATTTAACTCGCAAAGGTCAACCTGATACTATAATTTGGTCAGCACAGTGTGAATTGGCTTACCAGGAGTTAAAAGAGAAGCTTACAAGCAGGCCAGTGTTGCAATTGCCTGACTTGACTAAAGAATTTATTGTGAGAAGTGACGCAAGCAATGTGGGCCTGGGCGCTACATTATTGCAAAGGTCCTCCTCACAAGATGGGGAATTGAACCCAGTCGCTTATGCTAGCCGCAAGTTGAACAAGGCGGAAAAAAATTACTCAACCAGTGAAAAAGAATGTCTCGCTTTAATATGGTCTATAAAGAAATTCCAGATTTATTTATATGGCAGGACATTTGTGGTCCAAACGGATCATTCACCCCTCGTGTTCTTGTCACAGGCCAAGCATGAAAATTCCAGATTATTGAGATGGTCTCTCTTGTTGCAACCATACTCATTTCTGATAGAATACATTCCCGGCCCTTTGAACGTTGGCGCAGACTTTTTGAGCAGACATCCTTATGATGAAGATCAGAAAAACGAGTAAGACTTCATGGAGCTAAGTTATCTCGCATATTATAACCTGCAAATGAATGCATGTTTTAGGATGGGAGGTGTGTAGCAAAATCTGCGAGAATAAACGCTCAATTCAGTAAGATTTAGGCATAAAACGATAATAAATACATTAGCCCGCATGTGTCTGACGGTTGGCATCTTCGACGCCAGCAGCGCTGCTTTTTTGCACAGTGCTAAGCCTATAGACCGATTTCACGGTAATAGTCTGACACGCTTTTAGTTTCGTTTTCGAGAAACACTACTAATATTTAACATTTGCCCGATCTGCTGCATACACTTTGTAGTCTAGCCTTATAATTAACTATTGGCGGAAGCGTGCCGCAAAATAACTATCTGAATTAACGCTTTCTGTCAACTGTAACGCAAAAATTTAGTAGTAATCCTTACATTGTTTGGTAGTATTACACGATACAATACTAATTAGTAACGCAAATTCTTAACCCGCCCCGTCTACACCCCGCTTCGCTGACACAGTCTGCAATGCATATACACACGCTGTGGAAAAGCCAGCCAAGGCAAAACCACGCAGACAATTTTATTTTCCTCCTAGTGGTAGCATTTCTGACGTAACTAAAACAAGTTAGTTATTTGAAAAATACATGCTAGCGAGATGAAGGAGAGGAAAGATGGCGGACTTGTGTAAAATTTTATTTGACGATTGACGATGACATAAATTGGAAATTTTAAACCATTATGAAGTTCCCCATAAAAAATTATATGGTAGTATGACGTAGAGTTCGCTGAGTAAGAATGTACTTTAAATAATATGATAGTCCCAGAATTAGAGAAGTTATTGAAGAAATACTAATATCTACGGACACTCGACCAGACAGACTGGCGTTCCTGCTTATGTTTTTTTGGTAACGTTAGGGGGACGCGAGCTTGGAAAAGAGGCAGGGAGGTACATTCAAATTCGCTTGGGTAAAAAAGAGTATTACTGAATAGGGGAGCGGTAGGAAAAAATGTAATCCTAAACGAAACATCTTTTTGTATTGGGCATGACAAAAGCAGACTGGCCAATCGACCACCAGACGCAGAAATTGTTCGAAATTATTTTGGTTTTTCATTCAAACTGCTTTTGAATTCAAGTAGTCGAACGTTTCGATTGGCCAGTGCTAGTAAATATTAGCAAAAGGCTTTGACTATTCATTGCCAGTTGAACTAAAAATTGTATTCAGATACGCTGAGAAACAGCTGTGTTAATTATAAACTTAAATAAAGAATAAATTCACAGTCTGTGCAGTTCGGAGGAAGCTGAGGCCATTTCTTCACACAGTCAGCGTCATTTGTATATATATATTTCTTGATTGTGGTAAGGATATTTTATGAAATTTAATATGTTTGGTCCAACTACAAAGTTAGATACTGCTATTGGGAAAAAGTGAAGGACATGTCGGGAGCAGACATTGTTGAGTCCTCACATTAAACGGTATCTAACTGATGTATGTTGTTATGATTATGTTGTCATATTATTGTATTAAAATAGATTAGTAAGCCTCTGTGTTCAATGAACACTGTTTAACATGCCTGAAGCAAATATATTTGAAAAAGAAAAGAAGAGAATATCATATCAAAGGAAATGTGGTTACTCCACATTATTGTATTGAGGAAAAGTATGTGAACGTACAGTGGCGTATCTACTATAAGGACCTGAGGTGTGGTCACAACAAGGTGGGAGTCCTGTACAATTCGGGGCTAGTGCACTTGTAAGGCACGCGAGGCTGACCCCATACCCACGTAGGAAATTAAGTGTTAGAATAAGTGATCAGAGATAAAAGGCCAGGGTGTCCTTTTGTTGCAGAGGGTCTATGTTCCTGTTGCCGGCTGGTGACAGGAAACCTGCTGAGTACTAATAAACGCCAACCAGTCTCCAACCAGACTTATATGCTGTCGAAGACCAGTAGGAGCTTTGGCGAGTGGTGAAATTGAAACTTTCTGCAACTACACATTGAAATATCTTACAACAAGGACTCCCAGGTGATGTGTTAGACATCTGGGGCATCTCTGACATTTTCTTGTGTTTCAAAACAATACACAGGACGTTTATGGGGGTAGGATGAACTACAGCCCTCATATACAGTGACTCTCCCTTTATATGAATAAAGTGAATTCTTTTAATATTTCCTACAGGAAAGACATATATATAAATACATAATAACTTTTTAGTTATTGGGCAAATTGTCCCAAAATTTTAATTGTTCTTTTCTGTAAACTATCTTGTCCTTATTTTCAAAGACCTGTCCACAAGCTATGAATGGACAGGCAAAATAAATTGTAAAGAAGATTTGTTAAAGAAAAACTTAACTGCTAGTTTTATTATCTTCTTTATAGAAACTTAAAGTGTTTGACTGTTGTGTACCATCATTTCATTTCTCCCCTAGACACTAGGTACACCATACATCATACACTAGAGCCAGAATAGTGACCGTGTGAGACCTAGGGAGGTAGCGGTAGGTTCTCTGCACATAATTCATCATCATCATTTATAGAGTCAGAGACCTACATGTGCTTGACCTCACACGGTTATAGCAGACACCTTTTCATTCTTTTAGGATACCATCATAACCTCCCCAGCAAAATCAACTTTGCTACACACCACAACGTATTTCGTCTCATTGACAATGGAAAGCGACTCCTTAGATTCTGCAGTGAGCATAATCTGATCATTACAAACACAAAGTTCCCACATAAGCGCATACATGCATACACTAGATGTGAACCAACAAAGAATGAGAAGTCAGTGATCGACTATGCCATTGTTAGGAGAAGCTCATTCAAATATGTCCGGGATGCTAGAGTCTGGAGGGGGCCAGAGATTGGAAGTGATCACTACCTGCTTACAATCAAAAGAACAACTGAAAGAGTTGCTCAGCCTAGGAACTGCCCAACATCACGCAAGAAACTAAGTAAACGAACGGGAGAAATGAGCATTAAGACCTACAAGCTGAGAGAGCCAGAAATTAAGACTAGACATCAGGGGCTTCTTGCTGCAGCGGTGAGCAACACAGAAGAACAACCTGATGACTTGGAAATCCTCTGGATTAAATTCAAGGACATCATAAAGACAGCTGCTGCAGAAGCATGTGGTGAAGTCCGACTTGGGAACAAGAGAAAGAGAACACCTTGGTGGACAGAGGAAGTCAAAGAGAAAATAAGAGAGAAGAAAATGGCATGGAAACAATACTTAGGAGCTAAAAACACAACAGGACAAATGCAGAAAAATAGAGGATATGTGACATTCAGAACAGAAGCAAAGAACAAGGTGCTAGCAGCAAAACTGAAGTCCTGGGAAGAATTTAGAGAAAAGCTAGAAAAAGATGCGCAAGAAAACCAGAAATTGTTCTACAACACCCTAAAGAACACGAGGAAGGAAAAACAATGCCTTCTCAAATTTATAAAGGACAAGCAAGGCAAATTGCTTACTGCCCCGAAGGAAGTAATGGAACGAAGGAAAGAATATTTCTCAGAACTCCTGGATGGTGAGCATGGTGAAGCATCAGAAATGATAACCACTAGCAAAGAAGAGAAAACCAATGATGGTGAAGATGACATAAAGATGGAAGAACTGAAGGCAGCACTGGAGAAAATCAAGATGGGCAAAGCAGCAGGGCATGATGGTATAACACCAGAAATGGTTAAGTACATGGGAGCATCAGGCGACCTATTACTCTTAAGGGTCCTACAGGCAGCGTGGTGCAACAAGACCATACCAAAGGATTGGGAGATTTCCATCATAACACCAATTTTCAAAAAGGGTGACAATCGACAGCGTGGAAACCATACAGGCATATCCCTTCTCAGTGTCCCTGGTAAAATTTACTCTAGAATCCTAGAGCAGAGACTCCGACGCCTAGCTGAGCCACAATTGGATGAGATCCAGTGCGGATTCCGAGCAAACCGAAGTACTCAAGACCTAATCTTCACACTCAGACAGCTGAGTGAAAAGACCCTTAAGTATAAGAGTGAGATCCATCTTTGTTTCATAGATCTGGAAAAGGCGTTTGACAGTGTCCCCTGGAGCAAACTTTGGGACTGTTTGGCAAGGAAGAACATTCCAGCACCTCTGATTCATGCTATACAGAGCTTCTACAAGTCTTGCAGAAATTATGTGAGGACAGCAAACCACAAGTCAGAAGAGTTCAGGACCACCACTGGTGTAAGACAGGGTGATATCCTGTCACCTTATCTTTTCATACTCCTCATGGACGATGTCATCAAGGCATGTAAGGAGAGGACAAGAAAGTATTCAGTGGGGTACTGGAAGATGAGACAGGTCTATATTTCAGAGCTGGCATTTGCTGATGATGTTGCCCTGATTGCTAAATCAGAGGCACATCTCCAATCCAACCTGCAAGTCTGGAAGGAAGAGCTGGAGAAGAGAGGGATGGTCATAAGCAGCTCTAAAACAAAATCCATGGTGATATCACGAGAAGAAAGAAGACATCAGATTAAGCTGGGAGAACAGGTCCTGGAGCAGGTCGACCACTTTAAATACCTCGGAGCTATTACAGACCGAAAGGGAGGCATCAAAGAAGAGTTGGCCACTCGAAAAGCAGCTGGAGAAGAGAGGGATGGTCATAGGCAGCTCTAAAACACAATCCATGGTGATATCACGAGAAGAAAGAAGACATCAGATTAAGCTGGGAGAACAGGTCCTGGAGCAGGTCGACCACTTTAAATACCTCGGAGCTATTACAGACCGAAAGGGAGGCATCAAAGAAGAGTTGGCCACTCGAAAAGCAGCAGCTGGGAGACTTTTTCAGGCCATAAATCGAGGATTCCTCAGCAAGAGAGAGGTTGGTAAGAAAACGAAGATCGCTGTATACCGCTCCACCTATGTCCCAGTCTTGACATATGGATGCGAGTCATGGGCAATGACTACAACCCACAAAAGCCAGATCCAAGCCTCAGAAATGAAGCATCTGAGGAAGGTGGTTGAAGTAACAAGAAGAAACATGGTCCGCAACCAGACGATACGTCAAGGCCTTAAATCCCACCACCTGCAGACCCAAGTAGAACAGTCCCAACTAAGATGGTTTGGCCATGTCTGCAGAATGGGAGAAGATCGGCTACCACGACAAGCATGGGAAACAAAGAGCCAGGGATCCAGACCCCCAGAGTCCGCTGGGAGGACAACATTAGACAATCTTTGAAGGACCGAGAACTAGAATGGAACCAGGCCAGGAGGAAGACAGCCGATAGGATAGTCTGGCGCTCTATCTTCCAAACCTCTACACCTCACGGTAGAAGGGGAGCGACTAAGTAAGTAAGTAAATTTGATTATGACTGGATATTACAAATGTATGTTATTATTTTACCTTGATAATGTTGTATGCTTAAATAATGCTCAAAATACATGCGATTGAAAGGATACATTGTACAAGATAACAGAGAGAGGAAGGGCAGAATGTAAGACGGGCCTGCATGCCCAATTCTTAACCCTTTGAAAATAAAGTTCGTTCGTTCTACTTATGATTGACTGCCCGTCGTATTTCAGTAGCGTTTTTTTTTAAAACCAGGGCTGCTAAGCTTCTCGCTCGTTTGCAGCCAATACCAAGGTGATGACTCCTTGGTATTATGTATACTTTAGATCTAGGCTTTTCCTGTGGCTTTTCTGCCATTCCGAAACGTCTTGAGTTGAAGTCATGAGCTCCAGTTTCTCTAGCTTGGCTTGCACTTAAAGGATCATCACATCTGGTCACAAACTAGGAGGAAGAAGCGCGTGGCATACTGTGCATTCCCCGCCATCCAAGGGGACTCTCCAAATATGCAAAGCTAAAATACTGTGCTCTGGTTCTGGGCTCTCCCAAGGAATTGTCACATCCTACACAGTGCCATTTATCAGCTCCCCCTGCATATCATGGGTCTCATTTTGAGATCTCCCTGAATGCAACCAACCAGGTAAAAGCCAGAGTTATTTCTGGGGGCTCAAGTGACTCCTCAAAACTTAGTTTTCAATGCTGGGTTCTCAACATGTTTCACCACAGGGGGGAATGAATCGCAACACGTCAAAGTGTTTTTGGTACAGTGTGAGTGAAATGGCATAGTGACCATCGCTTAATTTCTAATACGATAACTAAATACTATAGTATAAACATTATTAATATAAAACTAAAATTTAAGATGACAGTATGTTTATGTCTGGATGAAATTGGGTAAATCATAAATAACATTAACTGAAATGCAATGTAAGCATTATAACCAAACGTCAATTACAAAGCATTAATATACAGGGTGGAGAGGTGGGTCGAGCACTACTCTGAGCTTTACGCTAGAGACAATACCGTTACGCCTGCAGCCCTTGATGGTGTCAACAGTCTGCCAACTATGGAGGAGCTGGATGCCGAACCAACATTAGAGGAACTCAGCAAGGCCATTGATAGCTTGGCCTCTGGCAAAGCACCAGGCAGTGATGGGATTCCTCCTGATTTAATCAAATGCTGTAAGAGCACGCTATTACATCCCCTGCATAGGATGCTGTGCCAGTGCTGGGAAGAGACAACTATTCCTCAAGACATGCGAGATGCCAAGATTGTAACACTGTATAAAAATAAAGGAGACAGAAGTGATTGCAATAACTACAGAGGCATCTCTCTTCTTAGTATTGTTGGTAAGGTTTTTGCCAAAGTCATCTTAATGCGACTACACAAGTTAGCTGAGCGCATATATCCAGAGTCACAGTGTGGATTCCGAGCTGGCAGATCAACAACAGACATGATCTTCTCTCTCCGCCAGCTTCAGGAAAAATCAAGAGAGCAGAAAAGACCATTATATATCGCCTTTATAGACCTCACAAAAGCATTCGACCTGGTTAGTAGGGATGGACTCTTTAAAATCCTCCTGAAAATAGGCTGCCCTCTAAAATGCTGGAAATGATAAAGTCATTCCATGACGGCATGAAGGGAACAGTCCAATATGCTGGAAGCACGTCACAGCCCTTTGATATACGAAGTGGCGTTAAACAAGGCTGTGTTCTGGCTCCGACCCTCTTCGGAATCTTCTTTGCCTTACTCTTGAAACATGCATTCAGAGATGCTACTGAAGCAATATGCCTTCACACTAGGTCAGATGGCCGTCTGTTTAATCTTTCAAGGCTGAAGGCAAAAACAAAAATCAGAAGGGTCACTATAAGAGACTTGTTGTTCGCTGATGATGCTGCAGTCGTCACTCAAAGCCAACAGGAGCTTCAGAGCTTGATGAATCGCTTCACTAAAGCATGCAAGGACTTTGGCCTCACAATAAGTCTAAAGAAAACGAATGTGCTGAGTCAGGATGTGGGTGCTGCACCAGTTATCACTATCGATAACTATGAATTGGCAGTGGTGCACCACTTCACATACCTAGGGTCTACCATCAATGACAAACTCTCACTGGATACAGAAATCGACAGCCGCATTGGCAAAGCTGCAGCTACCTTTGCCCGCCTCACATCGCGTGTTTGGGGAAACTCTAAACTCACAATGAAGACCAAAGCTGCGGTATATAATGCCTGCGTCACCAGCACACTCCTATATGACAGCGAGACCTGGACGACCTATGCTAAGCAAGAAAGAAGGCTCAATACCTTCCATTTGCGGTGTCTACGCCGCATCCTCGGCATCTCGTGGAAAGATAAAGTGACAAATGTCGAGGTGTTGTCACGTGCTGGCCTTCAAAGTATGTATACGCTTCTTAGACAGCGCAGACTTCGCTGGCTTGGCCATGTTCGCCGCATGGAAGATGGTCGCATCCCAAAAGATATCTTCTACGGACAATTAGCAGATGGCAAGAGAACAGTTGGGCGACCACAGCTGAGGTTCAAAGATGTGTGCAAGAGAGATATGAGGGCACTGGACATGGATCCAGCAACATGGGAGGATGAAGCTGTCGATCGCACTAAGTGGCGATGCTATTTACGGCGCCACCTCAGATTGGGCGAAGAGAGGCTCACACAAGAAGCAGAGGTGAGGAGAAAACGTCGAAAGGAGCACAAGGAAAATAAGCAGCTGAGGGCTGTCACCTCAGGGGCGCATTCCCATAGTCAGTTATGACTGAAGGGGCTATTATTATTATTATTATTATTATTATTACAGGGTGTTTATAAAGTCGCTGTGCAGTGAAATTTACGCCCGGGCGAGACTACGTCACCAGAAATGTGGGTTTCAATTGGGGCTTGTTGTGCAATGCTGCACACGGGATTGTGGAACACAGCATTGGAACACAGAATATCATGACGTAAATTTGCATCATTCGTGACGTAATTTCTAAAATATTTTTCAAATTCACTGCACAGCGACTTTATAAACACCCTGTACTATTCCACCAGTAGCACCTGCAGCGATTTCTTTTGTGTAATGAGGTTGCCAGCCATATGCACAGTCAGAGGCGTCCCTGAAATATTTGGCACCTGGGGCGGATCCTACCTTTGGCACCCTCCTGCCATAAAGAAAAACACATACAAGTATATTTTAACAGTAAATATTATCATAATACTATCCAATGGCACCCCCTTCCTGGCTGTCACCCAGGGCGGACCGCCCCCCTCAGTACGCCATTGTGCACAGTCTAATATTAGTCACCTCTTACAACATGCGAGAGGGAGTAGTAGCCATATTCTGTCTTCGTCTCCTCACAACCATTATTGCAGGCGTCCTGTAGAGGAACAACTACAGTAGTGGTTCGGTACTCCGTTAGGAGTGAAAAAGAGACTCTATTGTTGAATCAGACCATTCTATTCTATTTTTTGCTGTAATGTCGACTCGAGTCGATGGACGATTGACTCGAGTGGGACTTAAGTCACCCCAACGACTCGACTCGAGTTTTTTTTAATTTAAATTAGCAACTCGACTCTGGACTTGCCAAATTTTGCGAACAATTTCGCCGTAGGATTGGGGTTAGGGTTTAGGCTTAGATGTCTAACCATTACCCCTTATGACTGTCTCTGAATCTTATTTTAAGGCCGTATCGACCAAACGCCCCACTACTTATTTCAACCAATATAGACTTTAGGCGATAGATTAGGCGAAAGTGGACATTTCTTCATTTCAACTAAAAATTTCAGGGGGCATAACAAACTCAGACAGAGGAACCGAAAATTTTTGTGTTTAAACCAATAAAATATATGTGCTAACAGAGTTTGATCAAATGAGACTGGTCAGTAAATAAAATACTAAAATATAGATTATTTTTTTTCATTACTAGGGCCTATTTATAGTGATTGACGTGAATGTTCGAATAAAATCGATTGTGTCTGTATAGTTTTAGAAAACAACGCTGTTATTTTGTTATGTGATTTTCTTTATTGCACTTTGTGATTGATATTTCTTTCTTATTCTGTATTTTACTTGATTATTTAGTGTTACATTTCCTCATTGGTCGTGTATTTTGCCACTTTATTTGTGCATTCATGTCTCGCTCATCTTCGTTTATTTTTTCACCATGTTTTTATTGTCCTTTACTCATAGCCTATCGACAGTCCCCATGATAATCTTCTGTTTGTGACTGTGGATTATGAAGGTTATAATCCGGAACGTACTGTGTGTCAACTGTATCGTTGGAACTGACACCTATTCTACCCCTTAAAGAAAAATAACGTTATTTTCACGACAAAAAGAAAACACTGCATTGTAGAATTAGCTTTGGGACCGACAATTTTACTGTAGATAGCCGCCTGAAATCAATTAAACCAGAAGGCGTTCAAAACCATTTTTGTGTATCATGAAACGGTTTAACAAATTTCGCATTTTATGAAAAGTCACTTGCATGTTCTTACATAATTTTAATATTACATTAATTAACTGGAAAGATCTCAGTTTTCATTGTAAAATAAATTATTTTCAAAATGTAAGTGATTTGCACTGACAAAATAGTTAACATTATGTCTAGGCCAAATTGATTTTAAATAATTTCTGCTGTTTACAAACAGCAGTCTTTAAAACACGTGGATTTACAGGTTATATAAAGTAAATAATAAACTTAAGTGCGTATAATCAGTCGGCATATTGAGTTATTAGAAGTGAATTCAGGAAAGTATGAAAATAATTAATTTGTTTTATAAAATCTGTTTATCACTAATATAATAATAATAATAAATTCTTTAAGCACCAAACACGGCGCATAAGGCAGAAACCAGTGCTCTCCAGGTTGTACGTTGTGACGCCACTCCTCTTAGCTCTTGCACATTGTTTAATCCCAACGTTCTTCCTTCTCTTATTATTGTTCTTCTGAGTGTTTCTTTTGGTCTTCCTTTTTTTCCTCTTACCCTCAGGAACCCAAGTGAGTGCCTGCAATGGTATTCTGTTGTTTTGCATTCGTAGGACATGACCGATATATGACTATCGTCTTTTCCTTATATAGTTGGAGACATATTTCTGCCTAGAGTCTTCTCTTATTTGTCGATTAGTCTTGAATTCTTTCCAACTGATGTTCATGAGTTTTCTAAGACATTTGTTCTCGAATGTATTCAGCTTGTTCTCCAATGATTTTGTTATTTTCCAACTCTCACAGCCGTATGTTAACACTGAGATAACATTTGAATTAAACAGACGAAGCTAATATAGCGACTACGTAAACCGAAAGACATTAGGCCTAGGCCTAAGTTGGTAAGTTAGTCGGGTTGAAATAAGCAACGGTGCGATGCGTTCTTAGATGCTATTCAAGTAAGTCACACACGTCGTTAGAGTAGGATTGAGGTTAGGGTTTAGGCTTAGATTTCTAACCCTTACCCCTTATGACTGTTTCTGAATCCTATTTTAAGGCCGTATTGAACAAACGCCCCACTACTTATTTCAACCAAGATAGACTTTAGGCGAAAGTGGACATTTTTTCATTTCAACTAAAAATTTCAGGGGGCACTGATTAGGCCTATTTCAAAAGGAAATCTTTAATATTGGAAAAGTCTATAGGCCTACTGGGGAACTGTAGCATTACATTTGTTTGAAGATACAAATGTGGGTTGAAATGAAGAACAGTGAGCATTGTGCTTGGTATGGCCTCATAAAAGAATTAAGAGACACAGTGATGAGAGGAAAGGGTTAGGATTAGGAATTCTAAACCCAACCTTAATCCGGTAATGTTTATACTTTAGCGCCCCGGGCGTTCATCCTGTGTTGTAGAGTGAGTGACCTCCCTTTCAGCAGACGATGTGTAAAGTAACATAAAGTATCAATTTATTCCACCGAATTAAAGCCTTGAATAAGCATTTTAATATGTTGTTTGTACTTTTACTTGTTAATACAGTGACTATTAATATCCGGTTACATTTTACAATGTTAGGTCGAATGAATGAGCATTGATACACACTACTGATAATTTGTTTGCGAGAGCAGTGAATGGAGTGAGGATGCATGCAAAAAGGACAGTTAAATGAAAGTTTCGAACCAGCAGGGAATTGTTTGCCTCGTACCTAGAGGAATTTATGTTGTGAAATTCATGTAGAAATGATGACCCTTTCAGTTGCTATCTTCTTCGCTTATCTAAAAGTTATGCTCTGTGATGAGAGCACACTTATGTATTAGAAGGGAATAAATTGTTCGTCATTTTCCTTTGGGCTGTCCATGGAGCATGGTGTGTCCACTGAAGCTGGCTTCCTTGCAGGAAGACTGCATGCAAGCTTTCATATGCTGTTGCTGCACCGGTTTCTTCTAGCAGTTTATTTTTACAAGATGATGTTGCTAGATCCAAGCACAAACTCATATTAGTTTCCTCTTTTGACAAATCTTAAGTTTTGTCTGTGGAACCGATTCACTCAGCCTTGTGCCAAAAAACTACCAGATGCAACTCTTCCACACTCCTCAAGTTAAAGTAAATTGTATTGTCAACTTTAGTCTTATTTGTACATATAAAATATTAAGTCACTCTTGATAGCAGGGCATCCTGTGGTGCTAAAGGTAAATTTTACCCCTTAATCCTAACTCTCAGGACGTCGGTGACTTATTTAGGTGACACCGAAGAACATATCCCATTGTTCTTCATTTGAACCCAAATGTGTTTTGGAAGTAGTGCATTATCCTAGGTTGGTTGATAGGCAGTCGACAAAGACATACTTCCGCCTAAATAGCTAACGATTTGCGATGGTTAGCCCAAGTCAGTTTGCACATGCAAGCTCTTTTTCATTTGCAATTAGCCTACAGCCTGCATTATACCATCATGATTACCATGTTAGCATTAAGATCGCCAATTCGTTTTCTTTTTCTGTCAGTAATTATTTTTGAAAAAAGCTTGACAGAGGATAAAGATTAGGGTGAGATTAGCTTTAGCCGTAATGATTTTGAGATCTTTAGCCATTTATTATTTGCAGAAAAAAAATGTCAGAAACATAGTTATAGTTACCGGTTCACTGTTAGGATTAAGCTTAGAAGGCAGGTAGAGAAAACTACTCGGCAAGACTAACCTTAACTGTAACCCTGTTTTTACCTTTTTAAAACATAATGTGTGAAAAAGATTGAGGCCCTACATTAAAAATAAACAACTTTAGGTTTGGTTTGGTTTTAAGGACTATCTTCATTGCACACGGACTAATCCATCAGTGCTCCGATCTCCTCCCTTAGATCACACTAGGATGATTTCAGCACAGTGCGAAAACTCTGTAGCACCGGCGAGAATCCCAGTGGGTATATATAGGAATCACACATTCTATAAATATTTTTTGTGGTGGGTAAATTTCTAATTTTTAAATTTTGCCAGGACAGCGGCCTTCCAGATAGGCCTACTCTCTACGATTTCCAACTGCCGTGGGAGTTGCCGTGCAACTTGCACACAGGACCTCCAATTTTTTCGCCTTTATCCGAGAAGGCTAGGCATCCGATCTCACTACCCAGGAGACCAGGGTCTTTAACTTTAGGTTAAAACAACAAAACATCAATTCACCATTACTACTCTTTTCTGAGGTTAGGTTCCCTTCTTCGCTGCCTTTGCCTTCCATAACTCTTTTTCATCTTAAAAGTAAAGATAGTCCCATAACTGATGCAGCTTACACGAGGTCTCAGCCTCACGACGTGGGGTGACCAGATCCCTTCCACGCTGTCTTTATGTTCCCAACTCCAGAGTAGATTCAGGTACCCATTTACAGCTAGGTAGAGCGTGGCACTGCCAGGTTTAGAATCCAATAACTTTGCCTTGAGAAGCAGGAACTTTGCCACTCAAATGTTACGCACAAATAATTACTTTTTTCCAAAGTCTTTGTATGATCGTTTTTCGTATGTATGATCATTATTTGACTGAAATGCATGTTATATATATTTTATGGTCAAAGGGACAGAATCCGATATATCGATACTGCTATTTTTTATGAGTTTACCTCCTCTTGTATAGAGACACGTTCGGTCTATAATGTCTTGAACGAAGCGTGACCATATCTCCTTATTTGGTAGTATCAGTCAACTGTTGTAGATGTTTGAAACCTTTCTTAACGCTTCTGTTCATGTCCATAAAAGGCGCGACTGTGTAAGACTTTTATCTCGAATGTTCTTAGAATCGTCTTATTGTGAACAGCGACTCAGAGATTGTCACTCTGCGCATGTCTCGACTTGGTTGTCGTTTGTTGTTCCGCCCAGGTCGGGCAGTTGAGAAATGGACTGATTAGCGAGCGGACGCGACTGCGTCTTGTGATTCTCTGAGGGAAATACATTGTCTTTGTGAGTTAGTTAGCTAACTAGACTATTTCCCCGTATTATTCAAGCCTGCCTGGAGGCATATGTTCATGGTTGATTTTCCGAAATAAGGTAATTCCTCTTGTATCGAACTTTAGGCTATCATCTAGAGGTTCGTCATTTTGTCGCCTTTTTGCTCGCCTGTGTGATTCAAAATGGAGAGGTACTTTGACTAGGATTAAGTCACCGGTATCTTTATACCTGAACTAGTTATATATCTATGGGTCGCTCTAGACCAACAAGACTATTGTCTGTGTTCCAGGATTCGTTATATCAGAGATCACGTCCAAGTCAGATGGTTAGACTTAGGAAGGTTATAAAGGTCGAGCTGACCTGTAATCCATGTATGCTACTCACGTGCAGACAGTAAACGGACGTATTGTATACATCTGATCTGCTAGCATCAGGAAGGAATAATTATTATTGTCTATGAACATTAAGGATCTGCAGCGGACCACGGTTGCAGAAGTTATATGTATTATTTATCAAGCTTCGCTATGATATTTGTTTTCCATACAACTATTGAGTATTGACTTCTACATGACTGTCAGTTAACATGAGTTTGAATGCTGCATTCGTTATACTATGCTGATGATAACATAAGTATCATGACTGTTTTGTGGCGTGCAATAAATGGTATAAACCTAAAGCGAAGTTACCATTTTATGACTCTACACGTCATGTTGCCTGTGGTGTACCCTGTGAACTGTTCTACTGCAACACACACAGCAACAATCTAAACCAGATAAGACACCCACATCTTGCATTGTAATACCTGGTGTCGATAGAGGTGGTAGTTTGACGGCATCCTAATTCCACCCTTATCAATTCATGGTGGCCAATAGTTGGTTTATTCTGGTACCAACTCTCAAGGGGGTCAACAAACCCAGACATCATCAGCAGACTACAAGACAACATTGCAGTTGCTATTCATCACCTTTGATGAAATTTTTTGAAAGACGCAGCAGTACTGACAGTTGTTGATATTTTGAAACTACCCGGCGCTGCTCGGCGGTATTGAAGTTTGTCTACAAATAGAAGGACAAGTACCGAGCGAATGGATTTCCTGATCTGTTGAGAAGAAGGACAAGTGCCGTAACAACTGTTCCGGTCTCAGAATTACTGTTGCAGATTCAGAAGGTCAAGTTCAGAAGCTGTTTCCTGTCAGAAGCTGTTTCCTGTTAGAAGCTCATTTCCTTCGTCATGGCAGTTTACGAGAGCAGATATGGATCAACGTTGGATCATTGTCCTAAGAATGCTGATCACATCCTGTTCTGACCTGTGCTGACGTTGTGGATACATAGAAGTTAAGTGGCCTGTTTTGTTTGTGAACTGTGCCCTTATGTTCTAACTGAGCCTTCTGTCTATCACATTTTTCGCACTCTTTATATGTTTACATGTTATATGTTATTTGGATTTGTATTTATATGTTTATATTTCTGCGGGTTTTCTCGGTTGGGCGGTGTCTTTCAGTAGATGATACCACGTCACAGAGGTTCTACTGTTAGCGTTTTCGTTAGGGACTGTGCGAATTTCCTATTGTGAAATTTGCTAGCGACAATCGTTGCTATATCTGTTTAGTTGTGACGAGTTGTGCTTTATTTTCGTTTTTTGTATATTTTTTTTTTTGTTTTTCTCTTTCTTTCTGTTTTTTAGTTTCGATTTCAATTGTTTGTATTTGTAGGTCTCCTCTTTTCTATTATTCAGTTCTTCACGTAAATTTTTGTGTATATACTGTAGCGTCATTTGTTTGTCATATCTTCGCATTCTGTCATCATATTCTTTTTAGTTTCGCTGTTTATTTATTTGACTTATGCGAATGTTTTCGTATTGTTTGATCTTTGTTATTGTTTACATTGACTCTGATCTTTGTTATTGTTTACATTGACGTTGATCTTTGTTATTGTTTACATTGACTCTGATCTTTGTTATTGTTTACATTGACTTTGATCTTTGTTTTGTTTACATTGTTGGTACTTTGTTATTGTTTACATTGTCTTGTTATTGTTTGCATAGTTCTTGCATAGTTAGCTTTCACTATTGTTACATATATGCTCATGCACTATTGATCTATAGTGCACTTATCATAACTAGCTGGTGGTTTTTTCCTTATGCACTATTGTAGTGCAGTTATGATAAATAACTGATGGTTATGCACTGATTTGGGTAGTGCACTGATAATTAAGAGGTGACTTGTGATATTATTGTACAACTGATAATACAAATTGGTGTCAAGTCTTGTTTCCCACAGAGATTGGAGTGAACATAGTAATTATACAAGCACTTTATTAAGTCTTGTTGCTATTAAGATTGAAATAAGATAATTAATTATTTCAGGTTCTGTACTCACATTTTAGACATCATGTCTACATTTGAGTACTTTATTGAGCAGGGTAAAGCCCTTGGGAAGACAGGTGATAAATTAGAAGAATTTGCGACTGTTCAATATGCCAAGGCATTGAAGTCGGAGGAAAAGAAAATGAAAGAACTAACTGAACAAAAGAGAATAGATGCTGAAAATTTAAAACTGCAGATGCAGGTAGATGAAAAGAGATTACAAATGGAAATGGAAAAACAAAAAAGAGAAGCAGAATCTCAGGAGAAGAGACTTCAGGCTGAGCTTGAAAATAAGAGACTTGAAAAAGAAGCTGAAAATAAGAGACTTGAAAAAGAAGCTGAAAATAAGAGACTTGAAAAAGAAGCTGAAAATAAGAGACTTGAAATAGAGGCTGAAAATAAAAGATTAGAAAAACAGGCTGAGGCTGAAGAAAGAAGGTTACAAAGAGAGTCTGATGAGAGAAAAGCAAAAATGGAACATGAAGAAAAACTCTTAGCTTTGGAGTTAGAAAAGTTGAAATTATCTAGTAATGCTAATGATGCTAATAAGGTATCATCTGCTAATAAGTCTAATGCTGTTGATTTCAAGCTTAATTTACCAGCATTCAATGCTTCAATTGATGATATAACATTTTATCTAGATAGATTTGAAAGTGCATGTAAGGTGCATAATATAGATAAAACATTATATGTTTATCATCTGTCCAAGATACTTAGAGGTGATGCTTTGACTTTGTTGGGTATGGTAGATGTGCCTGACAAGAACAACTATGAGGTTGTCAGGGCGGCATTGTTAAAGAAGTACCAACTTAACGAAGACGGATATCGTCTAAAATTTAAAAACATGTTACCAGAAACTGGAGTTGAATTCTCAGAATTCATCTCAGGCATACGTCTTACTTTTTTACGATGGGTTGAGCTTTCTAAGACAGAAAGTACATTTGAAGCCCTCATGGACTTACTTCTTAGAGACAAGGTTATGTCTTCTGTTAATGAAGCTTTTCTTTCTTTTCTTCATGAGCGTAAGCCTAAAAATATAAAAGAAATGGAAGAATACTGTAGCCAGTATGTTACTGCACATCCTCACATAACCATTAGCAACTCTAAGGTAAAAGAAGGTCTGCCAGTTGCTTCGGCAGCACCTTATGGCCCGAATTTTATGCGTAAATTTCAGGGTAGCCAGCAAAATTTCAATAAAAAGAGTAACCGTAATTATGCCCAGAACCATGGTAATCAATTTCAGGGAGATTCTTCTTCCCAGAACTGGAGACAACCTAATATTACACGGTATTCTATTCCCGGTAACTTTAGAAATTTTCATAAAGGTAATCGGTATAGAGGAAAATATTTTTTGCAGAGACCTCAATACCAAGATAATAGAGGTTCTCAACAGCATAGAGATGGTAATGACAGTTATGGAAACTGGAACGCAAACCAGGATAAAAATTACAGTAGGGACTTTAATGATAATTGCAGAGGCAATAATGGTCGCGGTAGATCGCAACAGAAGAGAAAAAGATATCAACAGACAAACTCTGTTCAACAAGAATCTCAGGGAGCAGATAAACAGGTTAATAATGATAAAGACCATAATGCTATCGGATGCTCATCTTTTGACTTTGGTAGGGCAAATAAATGTATCCAATGCAGTACTTTATTTGATCCGAAAACCATTAGTACTCTAAGCTGTGGTCATCCTTTGCCCGCTCTTCCTGCTAATGTTGCTCATGATGGGAGAGGTTCTCTTATATTACATAAGGGGCTTGTAAATAGTAATCCAGTCTCGGTGTTGTTTGATTCTGGATGTACTACTGTCGGGGTTAGGCAATCTCTTGTAGATCCATTCTGTGCTACAGGAAAGGTCATCAAATGTGTCACATTTGGTGGCACGTTGGAAAAATATCCTACTGCCATAATACATATTGCTACTCCTTTCTTCACGGGAGAGGTCCACGCGTGTCTACTTCCAAACCCTATTGCGGACCTTATTATTGGTCGTATTCACGGAGTTAGGGAATGTACCCCACAGCAGATTGCTGTTTGGGAAGAGCAAAACATTGAAGCTACCAATACGGTGGTCACAAGAGCACATGCTCTGGATCCACCTCAAACTTCATTAACTAATAATGATGAAGTAAATGAACAAAATAGTCACTTGACTATTACACGTGACTCATTTATCAAATTGCAAGAAGAAGATCCGTCGTTACAAAAATTCTTCATTCTAGCAAAAAAAGGTGATCCTAATCAAAATACTAATAGAAAATCTTGGATTTCTATGAAGAACGGCGTACTTGTACGTATGGTACAAGACTCGACTACATCCACTCATTCACAAATTCTTGTGCCTAAGAGCATGAGGGTGCAAATATTGCAACATGCTCATGACTCGCAATGTGCTGGACATATGGGTTTTTCCCGTACAAAGTCGAGAGTTCTTGCGGCTTTCTTTTGGCCATTTGTGAGCAAGGACATACGAATGTACTGTCGCTCTTGCAAAGTATGTCAGGAGGTCAAATCTAAAGGACCACGACATGCTGCGCCTATTCAGGCTGCTGACATTCCAATTCGCCCTTTTCAAAAAATGGCAATAGATATTATCGGTCCTTTTAGAATTAAGTCGGCTAGAGGGCATCAATTTATTCTTACATGTGTCGATATGTGCACACGTTGGCCAGAGGCAATACCTCTCAAGAGCATCTCAACTGCTGATATCGCAGACGCTCTTTGGCTGATATTTTCTCGCTTGGGTTTTCCCGGAGAAATATTGTCAGACCATGGCACTCAACTGATATCAGACACTATGTCACAGGTAATGTCTATGCTACATATAAAAAGGTCTCTCAGCAGTATCTATCACCCAATGTCTAATGGGTTGGTCGAACGTTTAAATAGGACTCTAAAAACTTTACTGGGTAAAATAACTGAGGATCATCCTCAGGATTGGGACAGGGTCTTACCCGCGGCTCTCTTTGCGTATAGAGAGGTCCCCAATGAACATACGGGGTTTTCCCCTTTTGAACTTGTCTTTGGCGCGCAACCGCGCGGCCCTATGTCTTTACTTCACGATCTAATCACTGCCGATAATATTAGCGATGAGACTCAGTCTTCTTATGAGTACGTCATTGCTCTTAGGAAAAAAATCATTGAGGCATGCAGACTAGCAACTTCGTCTTCCGAATTTGCTAAAGAAAAGGCAAGGCAGTTTGCGAATAAGAATAGATGTCTACGACAACTTTGTCCAGGTGACAAAGCTCTCGTTCTACTTCCTTCAAGGGAGAACAGACTTCTAATTGCATGGAAAGGTCCATATGCAATAGTCTCCAAAATTTCTGATGTCGACTATGTTGTCGATATTGATGGAAAGCATAAAACTTTCCACATAAATATGCTCACGGAATTTCATGAAAGACCAGACTATTTGCAGCCTATTTTCCAGGCAACGGACAATTCTCAAGTACCTCATGGTCAATACTCATCGCTGTCAGTTATACAGGATGAGGAAACTACTTTTTCTGATGTCAATCTTCCTCTTTCTATGGTCCCACTTTATTCTACGGAATCTTGGAAAAACGTGACCGTTTCTCCAAAATCTTTCCGCTGAGGAACATCGACAAGTTTCTTCGATGTTGCAAACATTTCAGGATGTTCTTACAGACATCCCGGGACACACACATGTCATTGAACATGACATTGTGCTAACTGATCATAATCCTATCAGAGTCAGACCCTATCCAATACCTATCCATTTCCAGTCTCAAGTCGAGAAAGAATTGGATGAAATGATACGTTTGGAA
The DNA here is from genome assembly GCA_024509875.1 of Oreohelix idahoensis. NCBI lineage: Eukaryota > Metazoa > Mollusca > Gastropoda > Stylommatophora > Oreohelicidae > Oreohelix > Oreohelix idahoensis. The sequence goes on along the minus strand of JAMPIV010004153.1, from coordinate 1,449,555 downwards.
ATCATTGAACCATCCACTTCAGCATACTCTTCGTCTATGGTTATTGTTCGAAAGAAGGATAATAACATTCGCATTTGCGTAGATTATCGCAAATTGAACCAAGTTACGAAGTTCGACGCTGAACCTATGCCTTCATTAGAAGAGCTACTCAATAAACTTTCTAATTCTAGATTCTTTACCAAACTAGATTTGTCTAAAGGTTATTGGCAAGTCCCGCTAACTGAACGTGCCAAACCTTTTACAGCTTTTTCTACACCTAGGGGTTTATTCCAATGGAATTTCATGCCTTTTGGTCTTATGAACGCCCCTGCTACATTCGTACGCATGATGCGCCGAATTCTCGCATATCGTACAGATGTCATAGCATATCTAGATGATATCTGTCTATTCAGTGATTCCTGGGAAGATCACTATTTGGGTTTATACGAATTACTGTCTACTCTTCGCGAGTATAACTTGACTGCAAAACCCTCTAAAGCCTTTATAGGATTTAGTGAGATTTCTTTCCTAGGTCATCGTGTTGGTCATGGTCTTTTAAAGACAGAGGACCACAATGTTTCAAAAATACTTAACATTTCGGTCCCTAAGACAAAGAAACAAGTAAGGAGTCTATTAGGTTTGATCCAATTCTACGGACGATTCATTCCGAATCTGTCCTCCATTATGGCACCGCTTTCTACTTTATTGAAGAAAGGGTCGCCTAATTTGATCCGCTGGTCAAAAGAATGTCAATCCTCATTGGACCAGGTTAAAGACCTATTTTCATCTCCACCTATTCTTAGGTTACCTACTATTGAGAAGACTTTTGTTCTTCGAAGTGACGCCTCGTCAACTGGGATTGGGGCAGCACTAATGCAGGAGTATTCTGATACTCTGCATCCGGTGATGTATATCTCTAGGAAATTAAATGCTGCAGAAAAGAATTACTCGGTTTTAGACCGTGAGTTATTGGCTATGGTATGGTCTATTCTGAAGTTACAAAGATTTCTTCTAGGCGCACATTTCATTGTGGAAACCGACCAGAAAGCGCTTACTGCTATTCAGAGCAAAAACTTGAAGAGCTCGAGGTCCACTCGTTATGCCATAGCTCTTCAACCATTTCATTTCTCGGTTCGAGCTATCCGTGGTTCGGATAATGTAATGGCGGACATTCTGTCCAGATGCCCACACGATTCCACATGATTCTTCTGTCATATATATATTTCCTGATATACAGTCCAATGTTATAATGACATGTTGGTAGATTTTTTTTTCTCACTTTTTTTGAGGGGGAATTTATAACATTGTTCCATGTAATTATCTAAGAAGGCTTAGTTAGTGATATACGGGCCAAAAGATCACTCGGCCACATTTAAATAAATTATTTTCAGGATTGTATTGAGAGATTTACCAGTTGTCTTTAAGATTTGTGTTATTGATATTTTCGCAGCACATCATTGAAGATGCGAGATTGTGTCCATTGTGGAACTTTGAGTATATCAAGTCCTGTCCTAGATTGGGAGCGGATGATGTCCACATCTTCTTCTATTGAATGTTTTATGTCAACGAAGATCAACACATGTATTACTTATTAGTTACTGATGCATTACATAATGTAATAAAATAGTGCGGTATATTAATATATTACACCGCTATTTGCAACACATTGTATGATATCATAATAATATATTTGATTTCATATATTGGTATGAGAATAATTTGACTTTTATTATGATGTTGCCAGCATTGTGGTTTGTGTTGGTGGCACCTTCCTGGGATATATATACGCGTATACTTAGATAAATTTTTCTCTAAGGACCTGGGATATGATCTCAGTTTTGCTCCAAGTGTTGAGCTATTTTGTTAGGTATATCCGCGCATCATACGTGCGTTAGGAGCCTAGATTTTTCCGGCTCCAGGATTTAAAAAAAAAAAAAAATGTTTCATTTTTTTTTTTTCCCGGGAGGGTGCGGTAATGTTACGCACAAATAATTACTTTTTTCCAAAGTCTTTGTATGATCGTTTTTCGTATGTATGATCATTATTTGACTGAAATGCATGTTATATATATTTTATGGTCAAAGGGACAGAATCCGATATATCGATACTGCTATTTTTTATGAGTTTACCTCCTCTTGTATAGAGACACGTTCGGTCTATAATGTCTTGAACGAAGCGTGACCATATCTCCTTATTTGGTAGTATCAGTCAACTGTTGTAGATGTTTGAAACCTTTCTTAACGCTTCTGTTCATGTCCATAAAAGGCGCGACTGTGTAAGACTTTTATCTCGAATGTTCTTAGAATCGTCTTATTGTGAACAGCGACTCAGAGATTGTCACTCTGCGCATGTCTCGACTTGGTTGTCGTTTGTTGTTCCGCCCAGGTCGGGCAGTTGAGAAATGGACTGATTAGCGAGCGGACGCGACTGCGTCTTGTGATTCTCTGAGGGAAATACATTGTCTTTGTGAGTTAGTTAGCTAACTAGACTATTTCCCCGTATTATTCAAGCCTGCCTGGAGGCATATGTTCATGGTTGATTTTCCGAAATAAGGTAATTCCTCTTGTATCGAACTTTAGGCTATCATCTAGAGGTTCGTCATTTTGTCGCCTTTTTGCTCGCCTGTGTGATTCAAAATGGAGAGGTACTTTGACTAGGATTAAGTCACCGGTATCTTTATACCTGAACTAGTTATATATCTATGGGTCGCTCTAGACCAACAAGACTATTGTCTGTGTTCCAGGATTCGTTATATCAGAGATCACGTCCAAGTCAGATGGTTAGACTTAGGAAGGTTATAAAGGTCGAGCTGACCTGTAATCCATGTATGCTACTCACGTGCAGACAGTAAACGGACGTATTGTATACATCTGATCTGCTAGCATCAGGAAGGAATAATTATTATTGTCTATGAACATTAAGGATCTGCAGCGGACCACGGTTGCAGAAGTTATATGTATTATTTATCAAGCTTCGCTATGATATTTGTTTTCCATACAACTATTGAGTATTGACTTCTACATGACTGTCAGTTAACATGAGTTTGAATGCTGCATTCGTTATACTATGCTGATGATAACATAAGTATCATGACTGTTTTGTGGCGTGCAATAAATGGTATAAACCTAAAGCGAAGTTACCATTTTTATGACTCTACACGTCATGTTGCCTGTGGTGTACCCTGTGAACTGTTCTACTGCAACACACACAGCAACAATCTAAACCAGATAAGACACCCACATCTTGCATTGTAATACCTGGTGTCGATAGAGGTGGTAGTTTGACGGCATCCTATTCCACCCTTATCAATTATTATTATTGCTGCATTTATAATTTCTTAAAACATTTATGTAACAACAATCCAACAGAGATTCAAATGAAAGTTGCTCTATACTGCTGCTGCATACTTTGTTCATTCAAGTTTATAAAAATTAAGACAGATTGTTATTTTGAAAAATTCTACCTATACAACCCAGGTTGTAGACGGTATATCCTGAAAAGTCCTCCAAAATTCAGTATTTCATCTACATATCTTCCTCTCAAGAATTCTCTTGCATAAAATGTGTAATAATGTAATCTGTTATAAAATTCTTATTTCAGATTTAAAAGAAAACAACACTTTTGTACAGTGACTCATACAACACATTTATCATGTTGAGACGCAAAGGAGTTTTGAAGACAGCATCGGGGCACAAACGAAGTTCAGTTGGTGATCCCATCTCACCTACAACCCTCACTCTTAGCAAGGAGTATAAAGATGCCAGAGAAGTGCTGCTGGAGGAAGAAGTGCTTGGTACTGAGGAGAATGTTATCGAAGTTTTGCCTTTTGTACGTATTTATCATTTCTCAGTTGTTGAAGATAATTTATCAGGTCACGTGAACTGCCATCTCTATATCAAGGATCGGCTGCGTCTTCTGTCTTTTGCCTCGGTGGGACATTCTCAGAGGTGTTTTCCTGGTCAATCACTTGATGGTTCCTTATTATCAACATTCAGCTATGCGTTTTGAATCTTGATATGCCAAAAGTATTTTGTCAAAATTTTATCTTTTTTGTTAATTCTCTTTTTATTCTGTCTTTCTCTACATAAAAACATATTTAGTAGTGTTAGTTAAAGGATCTTTCTGTGAATGTATTCTTCAGTTTTGTAGGCGATTATGTCTCTCCACAACTTACAGTTTCTGGTGCTGTTTATTAATTCTGCTGTAGACTTTGACTTTCTTCGATAAAAGGTGAATATGGTTGAAGGTCTGATTATAATATGCATTTAACATTTTTAGGTTACTGAAGAATATATATAACAAGACATTTGTGCTGGTGATTGAAGAAAAGCGAGATCTTCAAATGGAATGCTTTTTTTTTTCCTCTCTCTCAGGTTGTCATTTCAACTTCCAGTCGTTAATACTGCTTATTAATTATATTATTAACTGTCTTTCATGCAGCGTTATTTAATTTTTCATTCTTTGTTGGTCTGTGTCTCTTTTCCATCAGCTTTGTTAAATTTTTCAGTCATTCTTTGTTGGTCTGTGTCTCTTTTCCATCAGCTTTGTTAAATTTTTCAGTCATTCTTTGTTGGTCTGTGTCTCTTTTCCATCAGCTTTGTTAACTTTTTCAGTCATTCTTTGTTGGTCTGTGTCTCTTTTCCATCAGCTTTGTTAAATTTTTCAGTCATTCTTTGTTGGTCTGTGTCTCTTTTCCATCAGCTTTGTTAAATTTTTCAGTCATTCTTTGTTGGTCTGTGTCTCTTTTCCATCAGCTTTGTTAAATTTTTCAGTCATTCTTTGTTGGTCTGTGTCTCTTTTCCATCAGCTTTGTTAAATCATTATCGTCGCTCTTCAACTCCCCAAGGAGCATAGGTCTTCAGCAGACGTATGCCAAGACTTCCTGTCCCATGCCATCAGCTCGAGGTCTTTCCATGTCTTCCTCATTCTTTTGGTTTCTATCTCCAGTTCTCATCTCCATGTGTTTTTTGGTCTCCCTGTATCTTTCTTACCTTGGGGATTTCACAACAAGGACTACCTTGTAATGCCTTCAGCAAGTTTGCTCATTGTGTGTCCTGTCCATCTCCAGCATCTTCTCATATCTCGTTCCACTGGCACTTGTCTGGTTCATGTCATCAGTTCCACAAATGTGATCTTGTCATACCATTTCAATTTTCCTTTTCTACTCTGTGTTGTGCTCAGCTTTGCTGTTTCTTAAAATCACAAAGTACAGTACAGTTAAACAGCCTTTTTCATCAAACAAGGAGATGACTTTGCATACATTTGAGACATTTTGTCCACCTTTTGATTTTGTGGACATACATAAAGCTCAGCATCGCACTTGTTTCATTTAGTTATTCATTACACTGCAACCTGATCTTGTTTTTCAGAAGTCATAAAGTTCACATCACACACTTTTACCGTTGACATAAAATATTGTTCCCCTCTTTGCCGATAGTTTGATGGTGGAGAGAGGAAGGCAAAGAAAAAGAAAAGACGTTCTGTTGACGATGAGCCAGTGAAAAAATGGGCAGATTCAGATGATGAATATGCGGCAGAGTGAGTTGTGTATAGCTAACAGTTGTAAATACCATACACCCATTGCTTGCTAAATGCAGTCCCTTTTACATGAATACTAATTTTGTATATCCATTTCTTTCAAAGCCTCATCTCTCTCCCCCCCCCCCCCCACCCCCCCAACTTTTATCTCCACTAACTCTTTCTTCATCATCATCATGAGTTATTTGTAGCAGCTGACAATCATTGCTTTACATCACCATCACCACAAACTCCCAGACACTTGTCTGCCTTTTGATTATTCCTTTACATTGGACTCTCACCGTTTTCCAAGCCACTTAATTTTGTCATCCCAAATCAACCCTTTACTTATTTTACACTCATTCTTTTTCATTGTCATCAGCTTTACCAAACACTCATTTTGGGTATGTAGCTAGTGGATTGTGCATCTTTTGTATAAATTATCCTGTTTTTTTTTTTCATCTTGTCTCATTCAAATTTTTTACTTATCACTGATTCACATTCACGTTTTCTCTCTTGCTCTATAATATACACCTAAATATCTTCCAGTTCTTAAAAAAAACTTAATGCATTAAGTATTCTGGCTAATGATGACACTTCCATATGCCACCTTTTATCTCGACAAAGATAAGCGTAGCAAGTATGGTGACATCAGTAAGTTTCTTCCCCTTAGTGCTCATACTAATACACCCGAGTTCTCACGATTGCTTGCATACATTAAAAAATGTTCTCATAGATGTGAAGTATCCTAGCCCAGCTGTTATTAGCTTTGTTTTTAGTAATAGGAGACTTTGTACTAATCTGATCATCAGAAGTTGTCCCCCTATTGGATAAGTGTTTTGATCCTCTAGATTTTGGATGCACCTCCTGTTGACTTGTTTCCTTCCAGAACTGGGGTTTGAACTCATACCAATACTATTAATGTGCTGTGTCATGAAAGCAAGCAAGTTTGGTAAAGTGTGTAGCCATGAAAAAAATTCTGAGACCCAACTCTTTTTAGACCACTAACAAATACCACCCTGACAGGATCTCCTTCTGTTAATCGGGGTGTAGCTGATCAGTTTTTTTTAGTTGAGAGTTTTCAAGCCTGTTTCTACGTCCTTGCTTATTTTCCGCATTCCATTTTTCATTGTGGGTTTTGTTACCTGGACTGCTTCGTTGACGAATCGTGCAGCCTCATGGCTTTGTGTCCTACTTTGTTTTGAATAACTAATTAAAAGAAAAAGTACAATCTTGTTTTTTTTTTTCTTTCAGTATAGTGCTGTGTCTAACAGCCGTGGTGGTATTCCTAACAATTTCCTTGTCATCATCATGTGACATATTCTCTCCAGAACGTTGTCTCCATTACAGCTGCTCTGAACGCATCACGATTCTGGGCAAGTCGACCTGCATCAACCAAAGACAAGTTTAGACTCTCTGTGATGTCCTGGGTCCACCGTCGTCTAGGTCGACCTCTTCCCCTTTTTCCAGGGACCATGCCTTCCATCACTAATTTTTCCAGACTATTATGTCTTTTTATATGACCAACAAATTTCAGCTTCCTTATTATGATGTTATTTAGGAGCCAATTTTCCTATACGTTTAGTGAGTGCAGTACTTCTCTGTTGGTTTTTTTTTCTGTCCAGGGTATTCTAAACATCCTTCTGTAGCATTTCATTTTGAATGATGTAACCTTTTTTGCAACTGTTTTATTGAGTATCCAAGTCTCGCAGCCGTATAAGGCTACTGGGAATATACATGCTCTGATTTCCTTGTAAAATTGTTAATTTTTCCCTTTGTTGCTACATGTAAGCTTGTGTTTATGGCATATGTAAAGAGTAGTCATAGTCGTTCAAAGGTCAGCTTGAATTGAAAGCACCATATCTTGAACTCTCTTGTGAGTCTGCTCCTAGCTGTGACCTGTAGTTCTCTGCCTGCCATCCATCTTATTTGCCATACTTCCTTTGTGTGTTTTAGTGAGGCATCATTTGCTGTCTCATAGATTCTTCATTGACGTTATAGATTCTTTGGTGGGCCACTATGTATGTGAGTGACATTAGCTATTTTCTCTTTCCTGGTTCATAATCTTAACTGGTTGAGGATACTGAAACTCACATTGCGGCAAGAAATAAAGAGCAAAGAATGTAGGAAGGAAAAGGTGGAAAAAATGTTAAAGCAAAGCAACACCTTGTTCTGGTTGTACTCAACACTTACATGTGTAAGAAGTTAAGATAAAGAAATTCTTTGGTGCGGTGAATGTGATTAAATTAAACTAATTCACATGCACGTAATGAATACTTTTATCTTATTGATTTTTACATAGATTTTTTGTTTGTTTTCTTTTTTAAAGATTTGACACAGTCACTCCTTCTTGGGCAGAAAGATTTGATGATGAGAAGTCAGAAGGTTGGTTTTATAAAAACATTTTATTATCTTACATCAGGTGATATATAAATTGTAAGGTGAATGAAAATGTAAAGTATAAATCTTGCTGGAGCAAAGAACTGTAGTCTGTAACAAAATTACCAGTTTGTAATTCATAATATGTTGACGATTTCAGAGATTAATCTGTATGCAACCCCATCATGTAAACCAAATTGCTACAGACACCACTGCTGCAAAAACATGTGACTGCTTGGTCCAGGCTTCCTGCAAGGGAACCAGCTGTAGTGGTGACTCCATGCTCCGTAAGGAGCCCAAAGGAAACTGATGATGATTAAATTCAAACGAGGAGTAAACTGTCGGCGTATGCAAAGGCGTTTCTTTGTCAGCAAACTGGGTTAAATTTAGACTATAATTTTGTAAAGCACCATCATTTTAAAGTAATTTTGTAAAGCACTATAATTTTAAAGTCTGATTAATGAATGAAGTTTATTTGGTTTTTTTAAAAAAAATATTGGTTCTAGACAGTGATGAAGAAGCCCTCAAAGCACACAGTCATAACATAATATCAGCCCCAGTCAGTCTTCCATCCAGTTCTCTGGACTTCAAAAGGGTGACAGATGCAAACAAAGAGGACCCAAGCAAGGTTTGTTTCAATGTTTGACAGTCTCTTGAACTTGGAACTTGACATCTTTCTGTTTTCATTGTAATATCCTGCTCCAGTAATGGTGATCTCCGTGGAGGTGTTTGAGTAGCTGAGGCATTGGGTAAGCCACTGCTTTGGCCTTTTGACATCTTATTTCTATGTTTCTGTTCATTCCACCATCCGCTGTGGACTTGCTTCCTGGGTATTTGAACTCTTGACTTTTGTTAATCCAGACTTTGTTGATATGTATGTGGATGACAAGAACCGAACAAATGCTGGAGATGGTTAGGACACATTGAGGAAACCTGTTGATAGCATTACACGGCAGTCCTTGTTCTGGAATCCCCTGGGTAAGAGAAGCAGAGGGAGACACACAAAAAGACACATGGAGAAGAGAATTGGAGACATAAGTGAAAATGATGAGGAAGATGTTGAAAGACCTTGAGCGGATGGAACGGGACAAGAAGACTTGGCATACGTTTGTTGAAGGCCTATGCTCCTTGGAGAGCTTACGTGTGATGAATGAATGAATGAATATGGAGTGAGCTTGATCTTCTGGTAACCTTGATTGCTTCTGTTTTAGATATTCTGATGTTCCCATTTAATCTTTCACATGTAGCATTATGTTCATACATCTGTTCTTGCAGCTTTTTTAACATTTGCATTTAGTAGGCTTTGGTCATCTGACAGCAGTAATTTGTTTATGGTGTCTGATTCTAGATTTCCTTCTAATGATATCATGTCCATGTAATTATTATATCTTCTTCTTCTACTTGGATCCTGAGCCCTGGACTGACAAAGCAGTCAGTGGCCATCACGCCTAGTGGTGTCTTGTAGGGCAGCAACAAACTGTCCCCATTTTGCTTAGTCGGTGGCCATCCTTTGTGCCGTGTCCCAACTCTGGTTCATGCTTTACATCTCCCCTTCCACTGTTCTCCGCCAGGTTGTCTTTGGTCTGCCTCTCTTTCGCCGTCCTTCTGGGGTCCCTAGCATAGCAGTTCTGGTGATGGTGTCATTGTTATATAGTATGGGTGATATTACACACCCTAGTTTGGTAACTCTCAAAAAAGTTTGTTTGTGCGATCTATAGTTCTTACCAGCGCTGGTCCTAGGGATTTTTCAGGGTGGTGCAAGTTTTCGTGATGGTGCCCCCTCCCCATACTGTACTGTGTTGTACTCTTACAAGACTCAGCTTCATACTATTGAGTTCGATGGTACTGTAATTTCCACAAGTAATATTCACATAGCATTTTACAAAAACATGATATACAAATGTTTTTTAAATCTTACAGTAGGTAATTAAAAAAAATTCATATTGAAGTTCAGATGGGCCTCAGTGCGCTGTTTTTGAAAAATGAAAGGGAATAAGGGAATATTGTAGATGTGGAATATTTGTAAAATGTATATTTCACAAATGAAATAAATGTGAACATACTCGTAAAAATAGTTTGTGCTTTAAATTCCAAAATAATCCAGTTTCTGTTCTGTTAAAATTTTAATAATAAAAGAAAATGTTAACACATTTCGGTATCTCATCCTAAGATGGCACCCGTTGTGGCTACACCACTCTCACTGCCCAGGAGTGGCCCTGGTTGTTAGTATGTATAAAATTCTTTGGTACAAAATTCAAGTCATACCCAAATGCTGTTATTGTATTCCACAGTCGTCTAAAATATGTCAGCATTTTTTCCTATCTGTCAAAGGCTTTCTCTTGATGTACAAAACCTTTATTGCATGTTTGCTATATTCAGTCGTTTGAGAGAATTGTTCTCCACAAAATATTCAGACTACAGGGAGGAGACTAGTGATCTATATACCAGAGAGATGATTCATGATAGTCAAACACTGGAGAGGAATTAGAGAGGAGATAGGACATCTCGGTTAGATAAAGTGCTATAGATAGATGGTGCTGTACAGTAAAGGTAAAGGATCCCATTACACGCCCATTGAGGCATATTGGGAGTATGGTGTTAGGCCCATATTTTCTTGGCCATCGGCACACTAGGGTTGATGTGGTCAGCATCAAGCCAGCTGCCTTAACCTTCCCAGAGTTGCTCTGGTTCCCAATTCTTGAGGCTTGGTCAACCCTGGAGCCGTTTGCGGTCTAAAAAATCCCACCTCAACTGGGGATCGAACCATGGACCACAGAGCTAGGAAGCCAGTGCACAAACCACTGTGCTACCATGGCTCCCTGGTGCTGTACAGTACCAGCAGTCAAACTTCAGAAAGAATATAAAAAATGCTAATGGTTCATCAACTGCCATCTCCACATCGATAGTCGGCTGCAATGGATCTCCAATGTCTTCTTTTCTTGATGGTGCACTCTGATAAACTCTTTCTTGTCCATCTCTTGATGCTATCTCTCCACTTAAAGCGCTATCTTCCCTTGCATGTTTGCCTTCAACTCTACCTTTTATGGTCTTCAGTGTCCGGTGTTATGTCTTTTTTACATGGTCAAAATATTTTAGCTGTCTAATTTTGATCTCCTTCATTAATTCTCTTGTCGTTCCTATGTTTTCTAGGACCTCTTTATTTGTTTGTTTGTTTTCTTCTGTTTTTTGTGAGACGCTGCCCATTCTTCTGTATATCCACATCTCAAAGGCCTCAATTCTTTCTTCCAATTGATTGTTTATTGCTCGTGTTTCTACACCATATAATAATGCTTACTTACTTCCCTTAGTCATTCCTTTTCTGCCTTGGGGTGTAGAGGTTTGCCAGAGAGAGGGCCATGCTATACTATCAGCTGTCTTCCTTTTGCCCTGGTTCCAGTCTAGTCCTCGGTCCTTAAGAGATTGTCAAATGTTGTCCTCCCAGTGAACTCACGGTCATCCTGGAGGTCTGGATCCCTGGCACTTGGTTTACCATATTTGTCGTGGTAGCCGATCTCCCATTCTGCCATACAATAATGAAGGAAAGATGTAGCATTTGATGATTCTTAGTTTGAATAGTTTATTTTTTAGATGTTAGTATTTGTCTTATGTTGTTGAATGTAACTTTAGCCATTCCTGTTCTCTTCTCGATTTCAGTTTCGGATCTGCCATCTTCTGTTATTACATGGCCAAGATATGAGAAACTCTTGACTTGTTCCAGGATTTTCCCATTTCCATGATGGATAAACCTGGTCAAATATCTTCTTTTTTCCCCCGCTGTGGACATGTTTGTAGTTTAATCTCAGTTTCTGGTTATTTTTTTGTTTTATTAGCAAAAATATATTCAAGAACTTATTAAATCACATGAAAACAATTAGTTGCTTTCTTCTATGTTTGCATTAGAAATAAGACACTGTAGCTATTTAATCCCACAGGCCAGCCTAAGAAGTGTTGAGTTTCATCAAAAAGCAACAGTTTTGCTCACTGGAGGACCAGACAGCACAGTTAGGCTGTTTGCTGTAAGTATGATGGTTAGACTGTTTAGAGATAGTATACTGTAAGCAATGTAGAACCGTTTGGTCTGACTATGGGGGTTTGATGGAAGTTATGATCACTTTTCAGCAAGGAGCATAGGCCTTCAAGTAATTCATGCCAAGCCTTCCTGTCTTGTGCTGTTCATTCAAGATCTTTCCATATCTTCTTTATCCGTCATGTCTTCAGTTCCTCTACTACTTTGTACATTTCTGTTGCAACCTGTGCAGTTTTTCTTTGCTTCTTTAGTGTTCGACCATTTCAGGTGCCCGATCTGGAGATTATCCTAGAAGAATATAGGCATGTGTCATGCAGCCTAGACTCTGTTGCTTTCTCAAGGCAGCATCATTGACCTCTTCAATGGAGGGCCTTCTTCCACCCTGAATGGCTGAGTGGAATTATTTAAATTATGTTCTTAGGTTGACATACCTATGTTTTTGTTGAAGTTTATTTTTTGATAGTGGCTTAAAGCTTCTGCAGGGAGCAGCACTGGCGTAATGGTTATCACACTGCGCTGGTGTAATGGTTACCACATTGCGCTGGCGATTGAGTGATCCAGGTTCGCGCCCTGGTGAGTACATTTGAAGAAGTGTCTCCGCACGGGACTTGGACTGGATTAATTTGAGTCCTGGCGAAGACATTTGAAGGAGTGCCTTCGACCAGGGGACTGGAATAACCCGAGTGGCTCCTGAGCACAAACCCTCTGTGAATGAGAAGGAGCGAAGCTCCTGATCGGGTTGGAAGAAAAGTCCACAGGCTCCCCAGCCTCGCAATGCCATGAAATTGGTTTCATGTCATTGGACCGAAGGGCTGAAGCCCAAGTGCCGCTGGTTCGGGAAAAAAAGAAAAATAAATAAAAGCTTCTGCAGGATGGGGTAGCTGGCCCCATGCCCAGCCTTCCTTAGTTGCCTCCTACGACATGTGTGGTAGGGTACAGTGTTACTGTTCTTTGCTCCCCTATTGGGCCTTGGTAACACATAAGTGATAAGTATGTTAGTTAAAATTTTTGGTCAGAGTATAGGGGTTAAACTGTTTGATGGAAGTTTGGTGGTTTCACTGTTTGCTGTATGGTGGTTAGCCCTTTTTGCCATAAATATTGTGGTTAGCCATTTTTTGCTATAAGTATGGCGGTTAGTCCTTTTTGCCATAAGTGTGATGGTTAGCCCTTTTTGCCATATGTGTGGTGGTTAGCCCTTTTTGCCATATGTATGGTAGTTAGCCCTTTTTGCCATAAGTATTGTGGTTAGCCCTTTTTTGCCATAAGTATGGTGGTTAGTCCTTTTTGCCATAACGTTCATTCCATCTTCCTTGCGTTGATTATTTACTTTCTTGTTTCGACATGTCTTTCTGGTTTTACGATTTTCTTGCATTATCACTGTTATCGTTTCGCTCATCACCGTTGTTCCATCTGCTTGCATCACGCATTTGGCGTTTTCTTCATCATCATAGATTTTTGTAGTACCTATATGTAGTTCTTGTCCTTGTCACCTGTCCGTAACTGTGGCTGATGAAGGGTAAAACCCGAAACGTCCCTTGTTTCTTGTGTATCGTTTACTTGTAAAACAGATCTCATACCATATTATTTTTTAATTTATATATTTTTTTTTACCAGTTTTACTGCAGCCTACTGCTTGGGGGGATCACTTGGGCACCAGACTTAATACTGGCTCTTGACTGGATGGCCGCATGCAGGAGATTTCTACAATGGAGGGTTGGCAGGTGGTGGGTATCTGGAAGTGGCTCTGTGCAGGACGTGAGGATTCCTTGGGAGAGCCCAGAACCAGAGCACAGCATTGTGCAAGCTCTGCATAGTTGGAGAGCCCCCTGGATGACGGGGAATGCACAGTGTGCTACCCCACCTATCCCCAACTGCTAACTTAGAACCAGAAGTGGGGTCCTCTGTATGCGTGCCAGGCCAGGATAAAATGCCTGGGAAAGAGACTGGAGCTCAGAACTCCCTAACTCAAAGTTGCAGGATGGCAGAAAAGCCATGGGAAAGAAGATAACCATATTTTCACCATACGAGCTCGGACGCCGCCTCGGTAAACAAGGTCCGCGCAGAGCAGTGACACCCCAGGCTGCTTGCGAATAGTCTACTACTGGGAACATAAACATAAACTGCAGCCTACTTATTCTCTATACCTAATTCATTGCTGCTACCCTGTTTTCATTGTGTGATCATTTTATATTATCCACGTCTCTTCTTTCATATTTTCGCGTTCTTCAATATGCCTACCAGAAACATTTGATTTCTTCTCTTCATGCCTTTATCACCAATTCTTTTTCTCTCATGCCTTCTGACATATCTCAGACTGCCACTGCCTTAGCCTTCACCACATACAAAAAAAACACGCTTTACATGTCACTCTAATTTTCTTAATAACTGTCTTCGGGTTAGAGTTATCCCTAAAGGGTTTCTTTCCCACTTCCATCCTTCGACTGGACACTTTCATCCTTCTGTACTGCACCGCTTGCAATTAGTTGATAAAAAGTGTTCCTTTCAACATATGAGGTGTGTTATTGCTATGCATAAACGCCGGCTCACCGACTTGGAACATTTAAAATCCAACCTCACTCACCAACTTCGTCTACTGACTTCTTCGTACCCGACAGCCTTGCTTCTTATTCGTACTATTATTCATGATACCAATAAGGAGCTCTACACTCGGCTGAGCACACATAAATAAGAAAAATTGCGTTGCCTCCACCCTCATGTTCCTTCTGAATCTTCAGCATCCCCTGTTGTTCCTACTTCTACTAGAGTTATTTGCATTCCTCCTGATCTACAACTATCTCCTGATGAATTGTCTATTCTCAGCAAAGGTTCTAAGCCAGACGGGGATATCTTTCGTCATTTTGTTAAACCTAAGTCAGTCTGGACTCCTGCTCCAGGTGCCTCTGCGGCTCTCGATTTATATGTTGCTAACACTTTGCATGACATTAATCAACTTTCTCTACCCCGTCTACGTCGATCTAACCTGACTACTTCTGAGTGGCGGTCATTGTCATCCCTTAAAAAGCGGGATGACATTATCATCAAACCTGCCGATAAAGGTGGTGCAGTGGTAGTTTGGCGAAAGGACTTGTACATTCAAGAAGGAGTCTCACAGCTCGGCAACTCCACCTTTTAATCACCTAGTTCTGGTGATGCCACAGTCCGCAATAATCTTACTGTTCATGCTACTATTCGTGATCTCATCCAAGATAACCTCCTTGCTTCTAGTGCCTTGTCTCTCCATATTCTTGATAGTAGTCTAGGTAAACCTTCCTTCTACATGCTTCCTAAGGTCCATAAAATTGACAATCCGGGTTGACCTATTGTTTCAGCCTGCTCTTGTCCCACTGAACGTATCTCTGATTTCCTGGATAGTATTTTGCAACCCTTAGTGGCCAATCTACCTTCTTATTTGAAGGACACAACCCATGCTATCACTACTTTTGATTCCATCCAATTCACACCTGACCACACTTTCTGTCTTTTCCTTCTGGATGTTTGTTCGCTTTATACTTTCATTCCACACTCTGATGGCCTTAAAGCACTACAATTTTTTCTCGACAGACGCACTAACCTTACTTTTAGCACAGATTCTCTTCTTCGCCTTGCGGAATTGGTCCCCACTCTCAACTCTTTTGAATTCAGTGGCCGGTTCTTTAATCAAATTAGTGGCGTTGCTATGGGCACTAAAATGGGCCCGAGTTATGCTTGCCTCTTCATGGGTCACTTTGAATATTTGGTGCTTCAAATTTGGTACGATGGACTGTTACCTGAGTTTTACCGTCGCTATATCGACGATAGTATTGGAGTCACAGACATGTCTGAAGTTAACCTCCGTAGATTCATTGACTATGTTGACAATTTCCATCCTGCCATCAAATTCACTTCTCAGATTTCTACCACTTCAGTTAACTTCCTTGACCTTACTGTCAATATTACTCCTACTGGCCTTACTACCTCTGTCTTTTATAAACCTACTGATGCTCATGGTTTCCTTCTTTACACCTCTTCTCACCCTCTCAGCTGTAAAAATTCCATTCCCTACTCTCAAATTCTACGCTTACGTCGGATATGTCACGATGAAGATGATTTCCGTGAACGAGCTCCAGAAATGCTGGAGTTTTTTCGCTGACGTCACTATCCTGAAAGAGTTTTATCGGATGTCCTTAATCGCATTAGTCACGTTACTCGTCAGGTTAGACTTACTGCTAAACCTACTACTACATCTGACAGACTCAAACTTGTCTTAACTTTCCACCCTCACTGTTTGGCGGTGAAAAAAATTATGTTTCGTCATCTGCCTATTCTCCACTCCGATCCTGATACTAGAGAGTTGTTTTATGATACCCCTTTGGTGGCATATCGTAGGGATAAGAATTTTAGGGATATTCTTGTACATAGTCGCTTGAGACAAACTTGTCCTTCTCACTTTGGTACCAAACCGTGCCAACGACGCATATGTTAGACCTGTCCTTTTGTACTCCAAACGCAGTCAGTCTCCTTTCCGAACGGTAAATTTGCCATTGGGGAGTCTTTCACGTGCGAATCCAGAAACCTGATTTATGCTATCATCTGCAAGAGGTGTGACATGACCTATATTGGTGAAACTGGCACACGTTTGGCAGACAGGTTTCTTGAGCACTTGAATGACATCTATCATGGCAAACATTTACTGGTGGCCTTTCACTTCAATAGCCCTGACCATTCAGGTAACTCTGACATTCATGTCACGGCCCTCCTTTCATGTGCCGGCGACGACCGAACTCGCTTCTCGTTGGAGAATCGTCTCATTTTTCAAATGGGCGTTTTAGCTCCTGCTGGCCTTAATATCCAGCATCATTTTGCATAATTCTGGTGGCTTCTGTCTCTGTTTCATACTTTATTTCTTTTGTCGTTATTTTCCTACCTATCTTTGTTTTTGCTTTGGTTCATTTCGTTTCCTCAATTATCTTTTCTTAGCCGTCACTAGCTCATACGTCACTTCCATATGACGCCTTAGTCTATCAGCCATCTTGAATGTTTCTTTCTTGGATCCAGCTAAGTGATTTTTTACTTGTTTTTATAGTGTTGTTCATTCCATCTTTCTTGCGTTGATTATTTACTTTCTTGTTTCGACATGTCTTTCTGGTTTTACGATTTTCTTGCATTATCACTGTTATCGTTTCACTCATCACCGTTGTTCCATCTGCTTGCATCGCGCATTTGGCATTTTCTTCATCATCATAGATTTTTGTAGTACCTATATGTAGTTCTTGTCCTTGTCACCTGTCCGTAACTGTGGCTGACAAAGGGTAAAACCCGAAACGTCCCTTGTTTCTTGTGTACCGTTTACTTGTAAAACTGATCTCATACCATATTATTTTTTAATTTATATATTTCTTTTTGCCATAAGTATGGTGGTTAGCCCTTTTTGCCATAAGTATGGTGGTTAGCCCTTTTTGCCATAAGTATGGTGGTTAGCCCTTTTGCCATAAGTATGGTGGTTAACCCTTTTTGTCATAAGTATGGTGGTTAGCCCTTTTTGCCATAAGTATTGGGGTTAGTCCTGTTTGCCATAAGTATGGTGGTTAGCCCTTTTTGCCATAAGTATGGTGGTTAGCCCTTTTTGCCATAAGTATTGTGGTTAGTCCTTTTTGCCATAAGTATGGTGGTTAGCCCTTTTTGCCAAAAGTATGGTGGTTAGCCCTTTTTACCATATGTATAGCGGTGTTGAGGATTGTTGCATGGTTTGCGAGCATTTTGGTTTTATCTTGATTTGGATGGTCGCACCCTGCAACACCTCAACTAGTTAGACTTCAAAGGGTACACATAAAGAGTTGGATGACGCATGAAGCCTAGTAACAAGCGTAGTCTTAGTGTAGCCTTCGGGCATATGGCAGTGTTCAGAATTATGTGGCAGAGCCACTAGCCAATGTATATTACCGGTAATGTGTGGGCTTTTAAAGCTGATATAGGGAGCCGCGCTGGTGTAATGGCTACGATGTTGTACTGGCGACCAGGTGTTCATGGTTCAAACCCGGCCGTCGGCGTTTGAAGAAATGTTTACGACCGGAAATTTGACTGAATAACCTGAACGGCTCCTGCACATAAATCCCGTGTGGATGGGAAGGAGTGAAGCTCCTGACCGGGTTGGAAGGAAAGTCCACTGTATAGAAAAAAAAAAAAAAAAAAGCTGATATAATAATATGTGGATAAGGACCGGTGAGTCTATAATTGTGTAAAGCGTTAAGGGATAAAACGCAAAGATTTATTTATGCAATATTTGGGAATTACGAACGCAAAGTTAATGTATAACGCTAATGAAAGCGACATGGCTAGTGTAGCATGGCGAGTGATGCCAAATTGAGAATATTATACAGACAAAGTTCTGACGTGAATGTTAGGCATTGATCCTAAGCAATAATGGAATAATTAGCAGGGATGCATTGATGCTGCTTAAATATGGTAATGTGCCAAGTATTTGGATAAGGATAATGAACAGTCATTATGACGGTTAAAAAATGAACGCACGATGTCTTGTGCATGATAAACTACAAACTGTGATGTATCAAGTTTCTTTCAATGTGGAAAACATGTTTATTGAGAACTCATGCTATATTGTTATTGGAGATATTAAAATATATGTTGAGGCATCCACACGAGACTTATTCGATGACGAAGTTTATAAAGTTACAGTTCAGGCTGTTGTGTTGATTTGACCGTTAACATTCAGCGTGCTGGTCAAAATATAAAACTCTGCCATACTAATGAGCATTCAAAGAAATAATATAACACAACGAAATATTGAATAAGAAATGAAGTTTATTGCTAAACGCTCACACTAATATGCACGAAACTCAAATTGAACTCACTGTTGCAGCAGAATATAATAGTCAGCGAAAGACAGAAAAAGAACACTATATCATACGAATTTAGCCCATAAAAAGAAAGTCTGCAACAGTGGTCATAAGTATTAGAGCAACTTCTTCACGTAAGAGCTAGACAGTACTGATGTGTGATCAAGTATTTGCTCTCAGTATGACTTATTCTTTCCTCTTCTAGCACCCTGCTTGGTGGCATAAGCGATCATGTCCCTCCACAACTTCCTGTCTCTAGCACTGTTATCCATTCTCTTGTTGATTTCTTTCCATACCACGATGTCAGACTGTCCAGTATCTTCTTTTTGTCATCCCTTACCTCTTTGTCCTTCATTCATTCCTATTGTAATGATATATTTCAGCTTTGTTCTTCATTCATTCCTATTGTAATGATATATTTCAGCTTTGTTCTTCATTCATTCCTATTGTAATGATATATTTCAGCTTTGTTCTTCATTCATTCCTATTGTAATGATATATTTCAGCTTTGTCCTTCATTCATTCCTATTGTAATGATATATTTCAGCTTTGTTCTTCATTCCTATTGTAATGATATATTTCAGCTTTGTTCTTCATTCATTCCTATTGTAATGATATATTTCAGCTTTGTTCTTCATTCATTCCTATTGTAATGATATATTTCAGCTTTGTTCTTCATTCATTCCTATTGTAATGATATATTTCAGCTTTGTTCTTCATTCATTCCTACTGTAATGATATATTTCAGCTTTGTCCTTCATTCATTCCTATTGTAATGATATATTTCAGCTTTGTTCTTCTCGTAACATGCCTGAAGACAGTAGGTTTCTTCCTTCTAACATAATGAATAAAAAGGATCCCGTTGCACGTCCATTGAAGCATGTTGGGAAGTTAGGCCAATATTTTCTTGACCATCGGCACACTAGGGGTGATCTGGTCAGCATCACGCCGGCCGCCTTAACCTTCCCAGAAGTTGCTCTGGTACCCAGTTGGGGCTGGGTCGACCCAGGAGCCGTTTGCGGCCTAAAAAAATTCCACCTCATCTAGGGATCGAACCATAGACCACTGAGCTAGGAAGCCAGTGCACTAACCACTATGCTACCGCGGCTCCCGCGTATAATGAATAAGCTTCATATATACATTGGCCTCCTTCAGGACCTCCTCATTACTCTTTTTAGACCACTTAATTGCAGTGTTGTAAGTGCAATAAAAAGCTTATGACACTGATATAAGCCTTGACACAGCTTCTAGTCTCATGTCAGCCCATCATGAGTAAACACATTTGCCTGAAAGTACATCATTAATTTTAGCAGTAGCAGTGAAAAGATATTACTGACAAGCACAATGAAATTTACACTTATAATAATTATTCCAACAACCAAAACAATTTATCTGTCAAGTTTGTAAATTGTCACCACTTAATGGTTATTTAAAATAAGAAAAAAATTTAGTGTGTGTTTTCTTGTTCAGCAATTTTGTTGAAAATTTCACTGCATTTTGAGCCTGATCATTATATTATATCCACATTGTTAATCTTTTTCTTATTTGTTTATTTTTTTTTTTTTTTTACAGAAAACTAGTTAGTTTTAACCCCGCAAAAACAAAACTATTTTGTTTTGCTTGGTAGCATATTATGGATCTTTTCACCATATTTTTATCTCATGCTGTTTATTTCACTGTAGAGTTGTTGAACGTGATTTCCTCACTACTTTTATCTTTTCTTACTTACGTAGTCGTTCCTCTTCTACCCTTGGGGTGTAAGAGGTAAAAAAAATTTTCATAAGTCGTAATCCGTGCCAGTTCGTCTCCTTTAAAATCAGTCCAGTTTTCTCTCTCATATCTTGTAATCAAGTTTAAGGACAAACAGGAGATTGGCCTGTTGTGCCTTTGCAGGGTGGAGGGGCTTTTTACTTACTTCCTCCATTTATGCTGGCTGACTGGTTCACGGTTTTACCTGCTACTTTCTTAAACGCATAAAGCACTCGGGTCCAGTCATATTCCCTTCTCTTTTTCAGCACAGGCAGAGTTCAGTTTCACTGCAAGTTGAGCCTGATCATTATAACCACATTGTTAATCTTCATTTTTTATTTATTTTATTTTTTTTAACAGAAAAATGGCTAGTTTTAACCACGCAAAAGCAAAAACAAACAAAAAAAATTTATAAACTTTTTTTTAATTGGTAGCATTATGGATCTTTTCACCATACTTTTGTTTTACATTTTTATCACATACTATTTCTTTTGCTGTAGAGTTGTTTAATGTAATTTCCCCCACTACATTTATCTTTTCACCAGATTATATTAAACTCTTTTTCTCAGATTGATGGCAGCAAAAACAGAAAAATACACAGTATGTTCTTTGAGAGAACACCAGTATTCTGTACTCACTTCAGTCGAGGAGGTAGTGAGATCATCATTGGGTCGTTACACAAAAGCTTCTATGTGTATGACATGGAAGGCAGTAGTGGAGTTACATTCAGGCCAAAACTCAAAGGTGCAAGAACATTCTTAAGAATTATGAACTTTTTTATTTTTGTTTGCATTAGTTAATTCTTTTCTTCCGGAATTATTTTGCACCCTGTGCCAGACTATTTTTTTTGGCAGAATTTTAAAGAGTCAAGTGTTCATCTTTCAGTCTAAGTTTGTTTGTGAATTTTTCTTTGAACATGCACATATTAGATATCAGCATGATAGGGGATGGAAGGAGAATTGTAATTATTAATTAATTTTTTAGTATTAACAAACATTACAATTAGTAGACATTAAAACATGCTGAATGTTATTTGAAAAACATTCATAGCAAACTGTGTACTTATCGAGGGCCAGTTAATGTTGTAGTCATTGAAACTTACTTTTCAGTCTTGAAAGGTAATCCGTATTTGAAATAACGCAACACTAGATATAGCAAAACTTAGCTCATTTAGTGAGTTTATACTATGTGTGCTGCGGTCACTGAAAAATTAACAACACTGAAAAAATCCCAAAATATATGCATTACCATATTATGTTATTTTCCAGCACATAAACTAGAATAATATAAAATGAAAATTTTTACAGGTTATGCACAATTTATTTAGGCTACATGTTTATTTTATGATTCAACCTGTGACCAGTCATGTAATGTTGTTGTTAGCCTAGCTTTCTTACCTTTCGACTGGCGAGGCTGGGGCAATGCCCTCTCATCACCTGAATCCAAAGTGTCTGACATTGCTGCAATACTTCCATCATTTGACGATAAATTATCACTGTCCATCAAATCATCGTCACTGTCGATGATACTTTCAAGTAAACTTAATGCTTTAGACACAGACATTCATCTAGAAAGCATAGAATTAGTAGGAATATGACTTGCCATATCTCTCTAGCCACACACAATTTTTTCTCAAAATCGGTTCACACTTGACTAGCAAATAAATATGATAATAAAGAAATACACGTGTATCAAAATTTCAATCAAAATGGACGAATCCTATGATAGAAGCTTCGTTAAGGTTTAGAAAACATGGATTAGATCACAGATTCTGCAGTGAGCAGAATCTGATCATTACAAACACAAAGTTCCCCCATAAGCGCATACATGCATACACTAGATGTGAACCAACAAAGAATGAGAAGTCAGTGATCGACTATGCCATTGTTAGGAGGAGCTCATTCAAATATGTCCAGGATGCTAGAGTCTGGAGGGGGCCAGAGATTGGAAGTGATCACTACCTGCTTACAATCAAAAGAACAACTGAAAGAGTTGCTCAGCCTAGGAACTGCCCAACATCACACAAGAAACTAAGTAAACGAACAGGAGAAATGAGCATTAAGACCTACAAGCTGAGAGAGCCAGAAATTAAGACCAGATATCAGGGGCTTATTTCTGCAGCGGTGAGCAACACAGAAGAACAACCTGATGACTTGGAAACCCTCTGGCTTAAATTCAAGGATATCATAAAGACAGCTGCTGCAGAAGCATGTGGTGAAGTTCGACTTGGGAACAAGAGAAAGAGAACACCTTGGTGGACAGAGGAAGTCAAAGAGAAAATAAGAGAGAAGAAAATGGCATGGAAACAATACATAGGAGCTAAAAACACAACAGGACAAATGGAAAAAATATAGAGAATATGTGACACTCAGAACAGAAGCAAAGAACAAAGTGCTAGCAGCAAAACAGAAGTCCTGGGAAGAATTTGGAGAAAAGCTAGAAAAAGATGCACAAGAAAACCAGAAATTGTTCTATAAGACCCTAAAGAACATGAGGAAGGAAAAACAATGCCCTCTCAAATTTATAAAGGACAAGCAAGGCAAATTGCTTACTGCCCCGAAGGAAGTAATGGGAAGATGGAAAGAATATTTCTCAGAACTCCTGGATGGTGAGCATGGTGAAGCATCAGAAATGATAAACACTAGCACAGAAGAGAAAACCAATGATGGTGAAGATGACATAAAGATGGAAGAACTGAAGGCAGCACTGGAGAAAATCAAGATGGGCAAAGCAGCAGGGCATGATGGTATAACACCAGAAATGGTTAAGTTCATGGGAGCATCAGGCGACCTATTACTCTTAAGGGTTTTACAGGCAGCGTGGTACAACAAGACCATACCAAAGGATTGGGAGATTGCCATCATAACACCAATTTTCAAAAAGGGTGACAATCGACAGTGTGGAAACCATAGAGGCATATCCCTTCTCAGTGTCCCTGGTAAAATCTACTCTAGAATCCTAGAGCAGAGACTCCGACGCCTAGCTGAGCCACAATTGGATGAGGTCCAGTGCGGATTCCGAGCAAACCGAAGTACTCAAGACCTAATCTTCACACTCAGACAGCTGAGTGAAAAGGCCCTTGAGTATAAGAGTGAGATGCATCTTTGTTTCATAGATCTGGAAAAGGCGTTTGACAGGGTCCCCTGGAGAAAACTTTGGGACTGTTTGGCAAGGAAGAATATTCCAGCACCTCTGATTCATGCTATACAGAGCTTCTACAAGTCTTGCAGAAATTATGTGAGGACAGCAAACCATAAGTCGGAAGAGTTCAGGACCACCACTGGTGTAAGACAAGGTGATATCCTATCACCTTACCTCTTCATACTCCTTATGGAGGCATGTAAGGAGAGAACAAGAAAGTATTCAGTGGGGTACTGGAAGATGAGACAGGTCTATATTTCGGAGCTGGCATTTGCTGATGATGTTGCCCTGTTTGCTAAATCAGAGGCACATCTCCAATCCAACCTGCAAGTCTGGAAGGAAGAGCTGGAGAAGAGAGGGATGGTCATAAGCAGCTCTAAAACAAAATCCATGGTGATATCACGAGAAGAAAGAAAACATCAGATTAAGCTGGGAGAACAGGTCTTGGAGCAGGTCGACCACTTTAAATACCTCGGAGCTATTATAGACCGAAAGGGAGGCATCAAAGAAGAGTTGGCCACTCAAAAAGCAGCAGCTGGGAGACTTTTTCAGGCCATAAATCGAGGATTCCTCAGCAAGAGAGAGGTTGGTAAGAAAACGAAGATGGCTGTATACCGCTCCACCTATGTCCCAGTCTTGACATACGGATGCGAGTCATGGGCAATGACTACAACCCATAAAAGCCAGATCCAAACCTCAGAAATGAGGTATCTGAGGAAGGTGGTTGAAGTAACAAGAAGAGACATGGTACGCAACCAGACGATACGTCAAGGCCTTAAATTCTACCCCCTGCAGACCCAAGTAGAACAGTCCCAATTAAGATGGTTTGGCCATGTCTGCAGAATGGGAGAAGATCGGATACCACGACAAGCATGGGAAACAAAGAGCCAAGGATCCAGACCCCGAGGACGACCCAGAGTCCGCCGGGAGGACAACATTAGACAATCTTTGAAGGATCGAGGACTAGAATGGAACCAGGCCAGGAGGAAGACAGCCGATAGGATAGTCTGGCGCTCTCTCTTCCAAACCTCTACACCTCACGGTAGAAGGGGAACGACTAAGTAAGTAAGGAAGTAATGGAAAGATGAAAAGAATATTTCTCCGAACTCCTGAATGGTGAAGCATCAGAAATGATAACCACTAGCACAGAAGAGAAAACCAATGATGGGGAAGATGACATAAAGATGGAAGAACTGAAGGCAGCACTGGAGAAAATCAAGATGGGCAAAGCATTTATAACACATAAGGAAGGGAAACCCGAGGCCTGTAAACAGTAAATAAATATTAGACAAACATAAAGGTATGTTTTCAGGCACTCGTAAGAAATAAAGAAGTAGAAAACTAGACAACAGAAAAACAACAGACGTGAGTGGCTTACCAGGACTCGAACCCAGGACCTTTCTTGCTACAACCATAGCTAGGTTCTTGTTATGAGTAAAGTTCATAACATGTACGTCGATATCAACTACATGTCGAACTGTAGTTGATTTGTTTTTGAGACAGTTGCCCTGGTTTCAGGAAGTGATATCATTACTTTTGGTGGCCTAAGTTGCAGACGCCAGTTTTGCAGTCTGCTAACTCAAGCATCCCTTGGCTTTGGGATTCGGTGTGTATCTATTCAAGGCGTTGGGTGTATGTGTTTTATGCTCCTGAGTGTTTTAAGATTTACTGGTCATATTCCTTTGTATTCCATCTCTGGATCCTCCATACACCTCTGTGTGAGGATACCAATATTTCTGTAAGAGGAATGATGTGTGACCTGATGAACGTGAGTTGAATTATTATAATAAAAACTGTGTGGAAATGTCTTCGACATTGTTCCAGCTATAAGACTGTACAACGACACTAGAGGCTGTCTAGTTGATGCCATTATCTTATGTGCATATTATCAAGATATATTTGGAGCTTTGAGATGTGTAATAAATCGTCATGTGAATCGTCCAACCTGGCCTTTGGAGTATCATTCATGTTTTGAAATATACGGCTGTTTTGGGCGGGGATTGAAGGGACATACCCTATCGGCACTTGACTTGAAGCAGTGTCCGAATCTATATATATTAATAAAGTAATTCATATCATAAGAAGAAAGCTCAGCAGAGCGGACCGTAACAGTCCTCAGCAAGGGAGAGGTTGGTAAGAAAACGAAGATGGCTGTATACAGCTCCACCTATGTCCCAGTCTTGACATATGGATGCGAGTCATGGGCAATGACTACAACCCACAAAAGCCAGATCCAAACCTCAGAAATGAGGTATCTGAGGAAGGTGGTTGAAGTAACCAGAAGAGACATGGTCCGCAACCAGACGATACGTCAAGGCCTAAAATCCCACCCCCTGCAGACCCAAGTAGAACAGTCCCAACTAAGATGGTTTGGCCATGTCTGCAGAATGGGAGAAGATCGGACAAGCATGGGAAACAAAGAGCCAGGGATCCAGACCCCCAGGATGACCCAGAGTTCGCTGGGAGGACAACATTAGACAATCTTTGAAGGACCGAGGACTAGAATGGAACCAGGCCAGGAGGAAGACAGCCGATAGGATACTCTGGTGCTCTCTCTTCCAAACCTCTACCCCTCACGGTAGAAGAGGAACGACTAAGTAAGTAAGGATTAGATCACATGGTTAAGTTTCTACATTTATGAGCGTACAGTGGCACAGCGGTTAAAATTTGCAACACTCTGCGCGTTGCAATGGAGTATAAGAGTTAATAGAAACTAATTTTAGGCCATGAGGCTGGCAACCTCATCATTTAAAACAAATTTCTATAGAAACCACCGCTGCAAGGGCACATAAATGCTTCACTGCAGGCTTTCTCCTAGGGGACCATCTGCAGTGGTAGCTTTGTTCTTTATAGGGAATGAAAAGGGAAAAGATGATTAGCAGTTAGTTAGTGTTATGGACTTCATCATCATTACCTATGGAACAATGATTGGCAGTTAGTTAATGTTGTGGACATCATCATCATTACCTATGGAACAATGATTGGCAGTTAGTTAATGTTGTGGACTTCATCATTATTACCTAAGGAAAAATGATTGGCAGTTAGTTAATGTTATGGACATCATCATCATTACCTATGGAACAATGATTGGCAGTTAGTTAATGTTATGGACATCATCATCATTACCTATGGAACAATGATTGGCAGTTAGTTAATGTTATGGACATCATCATCATTACCTATGGAACAATGATTGGCAGTTAGTTAATGTTATGGACATCATCATCATTACCTATGGAACAATGATTGGCAGTTAGTTAATGTTGTGGACTTCATCATTATTACCTATGGAACAATAATTGGCAGTTAGTTAATGTTATGGAGGGAGCCACGCTGGTGTAATATGCCAGTGGGAGATTTACTCCTGGTAGGTTCAACCAAGCTGGACTGGTCTGTGTGGGTAGGGGTCAGACAAAAGCTGGTACTCTGGTCCTCCAGGTTGGGGGTTTTAGCACAGGGCCGACACCCCTGTCTATGTAAAAAAAATCGGACGTTACGGAAACAACAATAAATGGAAAAACTTTGCTGCGGGACGGACATCCGGAGTCTCAGGCTCGTATGACTGACGGTGGTGAAAGCCGAAAGGAAGCCACTGGCATGAAAACGGATGCTCCGACTGCAAAACACGAGACCAGAGTTGGTTTTGGGGCGTCGTGGCTATGAGTGAGGCGGGAAGGCTGGGACAGGTCACAGCAGAGATGGGGAACTACGGGATACATGTCCTGGGAATGGGCGAGAGCGGATGGACAGGTGGGGGGAGAATAAAAACAGCTACAGGGGAGACAGTACTTTGTTCTGGCAGAGAGGATGGTCAGCACAATGAGGGTGTGGCCATTGTCGTGGGGGGGGGGGGGGGGGGGGGGGGGTTGTGGGGGGGGGGGGGGGGGAATCTTTGCTGGAGTGGAGGCCCATCGGCGGCAGACTGATGGGGGCGGGGCTGGGAGGGAGGTTCACCGGCACCACAATTGTACAATGCTGTGCACCAACGGACGACAGCGGTGAAGAGATCGGGGACGAGTTCTATCAACAGGTGCAGAGGGAGATGGAGGCTACACCCAGGTGCGATCTCATTGTGGTAATGGGAGACCTGGTGCGAGAGTGGGAGCACGCAGTGATTATAATGAGGGAGTGATGGGGGGGTGCGGCGGTGGGGCGACAGGTGAGAGTGGGGACAAATTGGTGGGCTTCTGCGGTGTTGGCGGCCTGGTCATTGGGGGGGTACTTTTTCCGCGCAAGGGGGTGCACGGGTTGACATGGGAGTCACCGGAGATGGGGACGTGAAAGTGGGGGGAGGCGCGGATGTGGGGGGTGATTGTCATCTGGTGGTGGCGAGGCTGAGGGTGAGGCTCAGAGCTGCTGGACCAGTTGCGGTTGAACAGAAAGGATACAACATCGCGAGACTGAGGGATCCCCTCGCCGGAAAGGCTTTCATGGTCGACGTAGGGAGAAGATGTGGGATTATCGGGGGCCTGGAGGGAGCAGAGACTGATGGTGTTGGCCAGAGATTTGGCGCCATCTCGGCAGTATACGGGGGGAGCGGCGGGCATGCTTGGGATTCTGGGGGAGGGGGGGCCGGGACTGGATAGCACCGGATGCGCTGAACGCCATGGCGAAGGGAGGGGAAGTGGGGGGAAGGAGGACGGAAGCTGGGTCTCCCAGGTTGGGGGCAATGTGTAGTGAGCGGTGCAGTCAGCTGGACAGGGAAGTTGGACATCAAGCTCGTGCTGACAAAAGGACATTTCTGGATGGCCTTGCGGGGGAGGCAGCGCTGAGAGATGGACAGAGCACAGTATGCAAGATAACTAAGGTCATCGGTGGAAAATGGGGTGCAGACAATATTGCATTAGTGGGAGATGGGCACGGAAATCTCATCACGACAGTGGAGGGACGGGAAATGAGATGGGCGGAGCGTTTCAGGGAGACTCTGTGTGGGGAACCACCAGAGACACAATTGAATGTTCCTGAGGCTGAAAATGATCTAGATGTTAATACAGACATCCCACGAAAGGAGGAGGTCATCACTGCAGTCAAAGGGTTAAAGAATGGAAGGGCTCCTGGTCATGATAACTTGGATGCAGAGCTATTTGGGACAGACCCAGAGCTGGCGGCAGAACTATTGGAACCACTATTTGCACAGGTCTGGAAAGAGGGGACGGCGCCAACAGAGTGGAGAAGGGGAATGATTGTCAGGTTGCCGGGGTGGGGGGGGGGGGGGGGAGATCTTGCGGACTGCAATAATTGGAAAGGAGTGGCTCTTCTCTCGGTTCCCAGCAAGATACTAGGAAGGATGGTTATGCAGAGAATCTCAGGGGCAGTAGACAGCAGGCTGAAGAAAGGGCGGGCAGGATTTAGAAGGAACAGAGGATGTGTAGATCATATATTTACCCTCAGGAGCATTATAGAGCAGTGCTCAGAGTGGCAGGGACGGCTGTACATTAATTTCATTGATTTTGAAAAGGCTTTTGATAGTGTACATGGGGACAGTTTATGGAAAATACTGAGGGCTTATGGAATTCCAAGCTGCATAGTGTCAATTATAAAAAGCCTTTATGCCAACTTTACGTGTAGCGTTGGGCAGAGCGGCCTAGCCTTTGAAGTGAAGACGGGAGTGCGGCGGGGATGCCCCTTGTCAACCACTCTGTTTTTGACAGTCATGGACTGGGTGGTGCGCCGGACGACAGAGGGCGGTCCAGGGGGAGTGGGATGGACTGCATTTTCTGCGCTGGAGGATCTCGAGTGTGCAGATGGCATTGCACTGCTGGCGCATTCTCATCGGCACATCCAGGAGAAAACGGATGGACTTGGTGGGTATAGCCGGCGGGTGGGCTTGGACATCAGCCTAGGGAGGACAGGGATCGTGGCGCTCGGTGTGGGCAACCCTGGGCCCATGTCAGTGGGGAATCAGCGACTGGAACAGACAGATGCCTTCGCTTGCCTAGGATGCATGGTGACACCGGATGGCGGAGCAGGCGGGGACATCAGCAGCAGAGTGGACAGGGCAAGAGCGGCCTTTTTTGGTCTAGACGGCGTCTGGAGGTCCTCTTGGTGCAGCAGGGGCACAGGGTTAGGATTGTATCAGAAGCTGTGTGCTTCTCTGTGGCGTGGAGAGTTGCAGAGAGGGAGGTGTCGAGGTTGTCCTCTTTTCATGCGGCATGCCTGAGAAAAGTTCGAATCTTTTGGCCGAGTGCCATCGCCGGCCAAGGTCTGCTTACTCGGAGCGGGTGGGGGGACGTGCGCGCCATCATGGCTGGCGGACGCTGGGACTGGGTTGGCCATGTCCTCAGAGGAGACCCCGATGCCATCACAAGAACAGCTATGCTATGGACCCCTGAAGGAAAACGAAAGAGAGGTCGACCAAAAACAACTTGGCGGAGGACTGTGGAGGTCCTGCACATAAATCCTGTGTGGATGGGAAGGAGCGAAGCTCCTGACCGTGTTGGAAGGAAAGTCCACTGACCCCCCAGCCTCGCAATGACATGTCATTGGACCAAAAGAGCTGTAAAGCTCAAGTGCCGCAGGTTAGAGAGAAAAAAAAATGTTATGGACTTCATCATCATTACCTATGGAACAATGATTGTCAGTTAGTTAATGTTATGGACATCATCATCATTACCTATGGAACAATGATTGGCAGTTAGTTAATGTTATGGACATCATCATCATTACCTATGGAACAATGATCTTAAACACACTCCTAACCTTCCTGTATTGCGCCATCCTTTCAAGGTTTTTCCATGTCTTCCTTATCCTTTTCATATATTTCCTAGTTCTGTTTGTCATGTGTGTTTTTGTCTCCCTTTTTTCTCTTACCCTGCTCTATAAGTTCCTGCTCATTCTGGTCATGGGCATAAAATACCATAAATATTTTGAAAATAAATAGTGCATGTACAAGCATATACAAAATTTAAAAAAAAATTAAGAATTACATTATTTTTTTCTGCTTTTGTAATAATATCTGTAAATAAATACATAACACCACTCCAGCTCAGGTTCGAATGAAGGTTTTTTAAAGTGGTCAGTGAGACTATTGTTTTTTAAAAAGTCTGGCTTCGCGAAACATTTAAATTTCACTCAAAATTGGGAGGAATTGTTTAACTTAATGTAACATTTGTGTTTGCACTGGGAATGGAAAATCGGAGGTGTGATTGAAAATGAATGTTTGTTCAAAATTAATTACAGTTTATTTGTTATAATATGATTTATGTCCAGTGCCCCCCTGTCTCTCTTGCACACATCTTTGAATCTCAGCTGCAGTCGCCCAACTGTTCTTTTTGCATCTCCCAGTTGTCCGTAGAAGATATCTCTTCAGGATGCGACCATCTTCAATGCAGCGGACATGGCCAAGCCAGTGTGATACTGTGACAGGTGTAGAAAACATTATAAAACAACCTGAACAAACAAGGAGATGCCAGAAATTTCATATACTGATTATGTCATTGAAAGTAAATATACTACAGAAGATAATGGAAGTTGTCTGAGGCTGTAACTCCTACTTTTAACAAAGTAATGTAACACAATGAATAATCATCCTTGGCAGTTATTTGTTTGTTTTACATTTCTTGAATTTTTTTATTTATTTCGCTTGGCTACATATGTGTTTACAAGGAGGATTGATTGACTGGAACATTACCAATTTATTGGTCATTGTTGTGATATTGTAAAACTCTTTCATTTTATATTTCATTGTTATCATACAGTTTTATTGCAGTCAAATACTTCATTACGGAAACTGACATTTTCTTATCTTATTATTTCACTCTGGATTTTCTGAAGTACTCACTTGATTATATTAACTTAGCTATTGCAATGGGAAATTCAATCGACACAACCGAGGTTGCTACCCAGTTTACTTTTGATTTTACCCATTCTATCACTTGAAGCAGTTGTGAAAGTACAAATTTTAGTGTACATAAATTACTGTTATTAATTCCATAAAATGCAAATAAGAAATTCAAAGTACACATTACTCAGAAGAAACTTGCATAAAATTGTTTTTGCTGTTTCATGACGTAAATCAGAAAATGACTTAGAAGTTTTTTTGTTCTGTGCTGTTTCTTCAGACCCAAATTTGTATTAAATCATTTTTATGTTTCTTTAATATGTTTGTTCTAAGTCATCTAAGCAGCTTTAAAATGTATAGTTAGCTTTAAAATGTATGGTTAGCTTTAAAATGTATAGTTAGCTTTAAAATGTATGGTTAGCTTTAAAATGTATAGTTAGCTTTAAAATGTATAGTTAGCTTTAAAATGTATAGTTAACTCTGTGGAGAAGCTCTTGTTTTCTATATTGGTGCAGCATGCTCAGTAGTTAACATACATTTGTGATAATCGTGTCCATTTCTTGATGCTAGAGCTTAAAGGTTAAAGTAGACAATGATTTATGTTTTAAAATAAAGTCTAGTTTTTTTTAATCCTCTTTTTAAGGACTAGAAGTAGCTGCCATGTCCAAATTTGTGGTGTCACCGGATGATCGATTCATTGCCTTCCTTGGAACATTTGGATACATTCATCTATTTTCTCAGACGGTAAATATATATGTTACAAATACAATTTGTCAGATTTTTCCCTGGGGTATATTTTAATCAATACCCTTTAGCTCCCCAAGGAGCATAGGCCTTCAACAAACACATGCCAAGACTTCCTGTCCTGTGCCATCTGCTCAAGTTCTTTCCATGATTTCCTCATCATTTTCACCTCTGTTTCCAGTTCTCTTCTCCATGTGTTTTTTGGTCTACCTCTGCCTCTCTTTCCCTGTGGATTCCAGAACAAGGACTGCCTTGTAATGCTATCAACAGGTTTCCTCAATGTGTGTCCTATCCATCGCCAGAGTCTTCTTCTCAACTCTTGTTCCACTGTCACTTGTCTAGTTCTTGTCATCAATTCCACATTTGTGACTTTGTCATACCATTTCAGTCCTTCTATTCTACGCAAGCACCCGTTTATAAAAGTCTGTAGCTTTTTGGTTGTTGTTTTTTTTGTTCTCCATGTCTCAGAGCCATACAATAGGACTGACTTCACATTTGAGTTGAAGATTCTTATTTTTGTGTTGGACTTGATTTCTCTTGTTCTCCATATGTTTCCCAATGCAATGAAAGCTCCTCTTGCTTTTTGTATTCTTATTTTGATATCACTGTCTGTCCCTCCAACTTTGTCTATATTACTTCCAAGATATGTGTACAATTCTACATCTTTTAGTGGTGTTTCTTCAAGTTCAACCTTGTTATCATTTCTTGCATTTATTCTCATAATCTTTGTCTTTTCCCTGTGTATTTTCAGGCCCACTTGTTGTGACCTCTCATCGAGAATTTTCATTTTCTCTTGCATCTGATTATGGTTATGGAACAGAAGAGCCAAGTCATCTGCAAAATCCAGATCATCAAGCTGTTTAGTCAGATTCCACTGGATTCCATTTCTGTTGTGTGATGTCGATGTTTTCATAACCCAATCTATTGCTAGTAAGAAAAGAAATGGAGATGAGAGGCATCCCTGTCTCACTCCCGTTCTTATCCTAAACGGTTCTGTAAGTTGTCCTTCATGAAGAACTCTACATGTTATGTCTTCATAGGTCTTCTTTATTAATGATCTTCATGGGAACTCCATAATGCCTCATCAATTTCCAAAGCGATTCTCTGTCTACACTGTCAAATGCCTTTTCATAGTCCACGAATCCGATGTATAGCGGTGAATTCCATTCCAGACTTTGTTCAACTATTATTCTCAATGTGGCTATCTGGTCTGTATAGGATCTATTTTGTCAAAAACCTGCTTGTTATCTCTCAGTTGCTTGTCTATGGACTCTTTTAATCTCTCCAGGATGATTCTGTTTAATACTTTTCCTGGCACTGATAGTAACATTATTCCTCTATAATTTGTGCACTCTTGTCAATTTCCCTTCTTAGGCAACTTAACCAGATAACCTTCCTTCCATTCTGCTGGTATTTCCTCTCTCTCCCAGACTTTGCCAAGTAGTTTGTATAATATCTCTGTAGAGGTATCAATATCTGTTTTGATGGCCTCTGCTGGAATGCAATCTGGACCAGATGCTTTTCCATCTTTCAGAAGCTTTATGGCTTTCTTTATTTCTTCTCTACTTGGTTGTTCACAGCTGATTTGTAGCTCCTCTTCTGCTGGCTGGATGTCTGGGGGATTAGTTGGAGATGGTCTATTGAGAAGTTCCTCAAAATGTTCTGTCCATCTCTTCATTTGTTCTTGTATATTACTAAGCAATTTTCCATTCTTATCTTTTATGAGGCCATTTGCTTGCTTATATTTCCCTGTTAGCTTCTTTGTGTTGTTTTACAGGTCCCTCATATTTCCTTTTGCTGCAGCTTCCTCTGCTTCCTTTGCCAAATCATCAATATATTTCATCTTGTCTCTTTTGATGTTTCTTCTTACTTCTTTGTTTGCTTCTATGTACACTTCATGAGCCTTGGCTTTGGAGCTTCTGGTTTTGCTTCTGTTTAAATCTGCTTTCTTGTTTTTCCTGTCTTCTATCTTACTAATGGTTTCTGTTGTTATCCATGCTTTGTGCTGATGTTCTCTTTTTCTCAGTACTTCTTCACATGTCTCGTTCCATATATTTTTTTACTTGTTGCCAGTGGTCTTCCGTATCTGTTTCATCTTCCAGCTGTTGGAGTACTTGGTATTTGTTGGATACTGTGATTGAAAAGTTTCCTCTTATTTCCTGATTTCTTAGTTATCCCACATTATACTGTTGTCTATAGCTATATACTGTTGTAAATTTCTTGAGTTTTAATTTTGTTTTAGCCAACAGAAGATGGTGGTCTGATACAACATCTGCTCCTCTACATACTTTCACATCATGCAATGATGACCTAAACTTCTTGCTTATGCATATGTGATCAATCTGATTCTCAGTTCTGTGGTCTGGTGATATCCATGTTGCTTTATGTATTCTTTTATGTGGAAATATGCTTCCTCCTATAGCTAGTTGATTTGAAGCACAGACGTTTGCTAATAGTTCCCCATTCTCGTTCATCATACCTAATCCCTGCTTTCCCATGATTTCTTCAAAGCCAGTGTTGTCTGTTCCTATTTTCGCATTTAGGTCCCTCATCAAAATTGTGATGTCCTTTCTTTTCTTATTGTCCAAGACACTTTGTAGTCTGGTGTAAAAGTCTTCTTTCACAGATTCTTCTTTATCGTTTGTTGGTGCATAACACTGAATGATGTTTATATTTACTTTCTTTTTGGCTGATTTAAACCTTGCTGTTATAATTCGGGGTCCCATTGCTTCCCATTCTATAAGTGCCTTCTGTGCTTCCTTGGACAGCATTAGAGCTACCCCTTCACTGTGGTGGGCTCTTTCCTCCTCATGTCCTGAGGACAACACCATTTCTCCTGTGATCAATCTCTTCTTCTCTATGCCTTTCCACCGTGTTTCGCAGAGACCCAGGACATCAATCCTGTAATTTGTCATTTCTGCTGCTACCTGTGCAGTTTTCCCTTGTTCACACAGAGTGCGAACATTACAAGTGCCAATCCTGGAGATTTTCCTAGACGAAAAAAGGTTAGTCGGCAACCCAGACTCCTTTCGGCTTTCTCTAGGTTGCTTCATGCGCCTCCTTTCCAGAGGACCTTCTTCTGTCTTGGGCGGCTGAGTTGATTTATATTCTTTATTTGACTTGTCCATGTTTGTTGAAGTTTTTGTGGTAAAAAGTTTTTTTACGGGATGGGGTAACCAGCCCCATGCCCAACCCTCCTTAGTCGCTTTTTACGACATGCCTGGTAGGGTACAGTGTTACTATTCTTTGCTCCCCTTTCGGGCCCCGGTAACACACGGGTGCTGGGGTATATTTGGAGGGGGAAAAAGGTTCACCTGGAGTAAATCTGGATTGTTACTTACTGTGAAGATTTGAGGCTGAATTTGTGAGCCAGATGTGTACATTAGAAGAAATAAAATTGGTGTGTTCTTTGCTACAGTTCTCCTTAAGCCTGAGTTAATTCTTTTTATGCAAGACAGAAAGGTATTTGACATGTGTCTGAGAGTCCAGATTATTTGGCACTGTGCCATGAGGGTCCAGAAAGGATTGAAAAGTACTAAAACTATTGTAGCATTAAAAATTCTTTATCAACTTTTACTAGGGAATTATGAATAAAACTACCTCAGAACTTGTAGAAAAAAACAAGAGGTCTGCTTGGGGATCGCGACGGTGATCATTACTCACATTTTAATGCCATCCTAGCTTGAGTCAGGTCACTTTAGCAAGCCTGGTCTGACAAACCGACCTTGGTTTCTCATTTACTTCAATGTCAGTTCTCCAATGTTAATGTATCCTACATTGCGGCAATTATATGGATACTAAATGAGACTTTAAGTCATTAGCCTGTGGCAGATAGTATAGATATCATGTTGACTTAAGTTGGCATGAAGCACTGAAATGGCTCACATATGATTATACATTTATATTGTTTCTAAACCTCATCAGGTTGCAGACTTTATTTTCAATAAGTAGTTATTTTGGTAGAATATAATGACATCTTGGATGTCAGAATTTTATTTAGCTTCATATACAGAAATAGAGATCCAAGAATTTTCTCTGATTTTACGTGATTAAACCTTGATTTGATGTTTTTTTAATACTAATTTTATGCATTACTCATTTACATTCATTTTATCTCGCAGTCATTTTCCTTAACTCCAACCGGATGTATTCTTATGCTCTGGTTTAGTGTCCCATGTGTTCTTTCAACTACCCGTCGTCTTCTTTTCCTTCACATTCTGTGTCATATGACACCATAAGGGATATAAACAAGTTTCTTTGAAACCATTTTGCTAGTAAGTGGTTTCTGTGCTGGCAACTTAACCTGCTGCTGTTGGATTTCATTTTCTAGTTATGTTTTCTGTTTTAATTTTTGGTCCAAGTATAATGTTCCTTTGCAGCAGAGTAATGATTTCAGTCCTGATTTTAACACTTATAATTTCCCTTCACTTGCAGAGCAAAGAACTGATTGATTCAGTCAAGATGAACGGTGAAGTCTCCAGTGTTTCTTTCTCCAAGGATGGCAAGTTTATGTACTCATTTGGAAGTATGTTATGCATACATTGATGTATGGTTTCTTATGCGGTGTGCACAGTATGTTTGTGTTCCTTAAGTTTTGGGGTGAAAGGTGGGGTCATAATAGACAAAGAAAGAATAGTTCTACTGCTTCCACAGGTATGTCATGAAAGGTGACTAATATGAGGTTGTGAATGGGGTGGCAACCTCATCATGTAAAACAAATTTCCACAGAAACCACCACTACAGGTGTTTGTGCTATGGCGTAGGCTTCCTCAGGGAGGGGGGCATCTTTAGTGGTGGCTTTATGCTCCAGAAGGAGTGAAAAAGGAGATGATGATGATAGACATTATTGGCGAGGTCAGAGTAAAGTTGAAAACTTTGACTACCTTAGAGCATAATATTGGAATAAATGTGTTTCTTCAAGAAGGATTTTATACTCTTGAGAGCAGCAGCAACATAAAGCAAGAAATATCTGAGGAATCCAAAACTGTTTTCTTTCAAGAGTCAGTAATGTGGATGAGCAGCTGTGATACCAGCGCGTTAAGTGTGAATGATATACTATAGAAAGTAGGCACAAGAGGTAGCTATAGAAGTAGGTGCAAAAGGTCTAGTGATCAACTAAGTGCATGATCTACTGAAACAATTGAGCCTGGGGAAGGGACAGTCAGGAACAAGGGCATTTTACATACTTAACGTTATAGCATCGTACTGGATGGGGAACAACAGCAGTGGGCTATGGAATTCAGGAGAATATTTTATATACAACAAAAGCTACTTGAAAGTTGGCAGAATGTATAAAATCAGGAGTGAACTAGGTAGGTGCAACCAAGGTGGAGTGAGTTCAGTTCCCAGTGTAGGCAGAAAAATCAGCAGGAGGCTTACATTTAGGAGTCATTACCTGAGTGAGCTGGGGCCTCCTCCTAAGGATGCAAAGGAGATAAAAGGGCTGAAACACTTGTCTTGTTGGGTGGGGCCTATTCTGATGATCAGATTGCTCTCTGTTGAAAACTGTGTATAGTATTTGCTATCATCATGGAAAGAATGAAAACTTCTGTGTAGCACTCTCAGACCAGCGTGCCATCATTCAAGCACACAACTTCAATGGAACACTTGTCATAAGAGTAGTAATGACAGTTATACTTTTCAAAACATAATTTCTCCCAGAAATAGTAAGTAGTTTTTGAAACCCTTCAAGATAAATAAGAAGGTATTGGACTAAAAGCTTTTTAAATGACATGTGACAGACAAATGATGGTAATTTTCTGAATAGTTCTGACAAAAATCCCCCTTGGTACCTAAGGAGCATGGCAGTGAGTATTGAACAGCTGCCAATAATAAAGACATGTAAAGATATCAGGCTGACAAAAAACTTGGTGGAGTGTGGATGTAACAACAGAAGAAGATTGTTGCAGAAGGACATCTCACCCATATTGACATTTGTAAAAAGTGGCATTCTGAGTAATGTTTCAGCACAATTAAGAGAAGCATTGTTTCTGCACTTTGCATATTCTTACTAAGTTTAAGACACGACTATGCCTCCCTATCATGTTTGTCTGGTTGAACATGGAAAACTTGTCATGTTTTATCAAGGTTGTTAAAAGCTGTCTTGTGAATAATTGGATGAGTCACGGTAGAGTGATTGAGCATTTGG
The DNA here is from genome assembly GCA_024509875.1 of Oreohelix idahoensis. NCBI lineage: Eukaryota > Metazoa > Mollusca > Gastropoda > Stylommatophora > Oreohelicidae > Oreohelix > Oreohelix idahoensis. The sequence goes on along the minus strand of JAMPIV010004153.1, from coordinate 1,411,258 downwards.
CTTGATTTTAAGACTGGTGTTAGAAGGAAATCTCTTCCAGACAGAATTTGGAGACATGATGGCCAGTCAAAAGACAGATTAAAGATGAAGGGAAATCTTGTCTCCTAACTCACTTATATTCTTCTGGTGTATAGGACATCAACTTGGTTGAAATGGTTTGTATAATTCTCAGTGTTATGTAATACATATATTCTGTCATGGCTGCACGTGCTCTATCATCTCCTTCTTACTTTTGTTTCTCTTTTTTCACATTCTTGATTTGCCCTGTGTAGTTTTTATAAGGCAAAGAAAGAATGGTACTTCTTTTCCGAACGGTAAATTTGTCATTAGAGAGTCTTTCACGTGCGAATCCAGAAACCTGATTTATGCTATCATCTGCAAGAGGTGTGGCATTACCTATATTGGTGAAACTGGCAGACGTTTGGCAGACAGGTTTCATGAGCACTTAAATGACATCTATCATGGCAAACATTTACCTGTGGCCCTTCATTTCAATAGGCCTGACCATTCAGGTAATTCCGATATTCATGTCACTGCCCTCCTTTCATGTGTCGGTGATGCCCGAACTCGCTTTTCGTTGGAGAATCATCTCATTTTTTCAAATGGGCGTTTATCTCCTGTGGGCCTTAATGTCCAGCATCATTTTGCATAAATTCTGGTGGCTTCTCTCTCTGTTTCATACTTCTTTATTTCTTCTGTCGTTGTTTTTCTGATCTATCTTTGTTTTTGCTTTGGTTTGTTTCGTATCCTTTTGTATCTTTTTAGCTGTCACTAGCTCGCTCATACGTCACTTCCGCATGACGCTTGTTTTCACAGCCATCTTAAGTGTTTCATTCTTGAATCCAGCTAAGTGACTTTTTACTTGTTTTTATAGTGTTGTTCATTCATGTCTTCGTTTCGTTGATTATTTACTTTCTTGTTTCGATATGTCTTTCTGGTTTTACGATTTTCTTGCATTAGTATTGTTCTCGTTTCGCCCAGCATCGTTGTTCCATTTGCTTGTATCGCTCATTTGGTGTGTTCTTCATCATCATATATTTTTGTAATACCTATATGTAATTCTTATCCTTGTCATCTATTCGTAACTGTGGCTGACGAAGGGTAAAACCCGAAACGTCCCTTGTTTCCTGTGTACCGTTAACATGTAACACTGATTTCATACCATTTTTTTTTTAAATTAATATATTTAAAGAATGGTACTACTGCTCTCATAAGCATGTTGTACTAGGTGACTAAAACAAGGTTGTGCGTGGAGCTTACAACCTCATGTAACACTAATTGCTACATAAACCACTCCTGCAAGTGAGCCAGCTGCAATGATGGCTCTATGCTGCCTAGGGACTAAAAAGAATGATGATGATGATTCCATTGATTTAAGCATGTTGTTCAGATTTAATGCAAAAATACAATGTCCTACAGGTGAAGGTCATGTGTATGTCTGGGACATGGACACGCGAGACTGTGTTCACCATTTCAGTGATCAGGGTTGTATTAATGGCACCAGTGTCACAGTCTCTCCAGATGACAAGTACCTGGTTTGTGGGTAAGTTCATTTCTTGATACTCTTCAACCTTTCAACTCTGGTCGGAGCTTCCTGACCCGAACACTCGTTGGTTATTTTGTTGTTCCCTGTGGAGCATAGGCCTTCATCATATTAGTGCCAACAAACAGCAGAAGACGTACCTCAAAACTGTCAGCTCCACGAGAGGAGAAGAGTGGCAGCGGGCACAACCCAGTTGAGTGGAAAAACTATGGTGACGAAAGAAGCTTGAAACAGACTGTCAGCTTTATAAGAGAGAAGAAAAAAATGTGGTTATTTGAGAACGAGTGACAAAGAAGAAAAGAAAATGAGTGCCAGGCTGTTCTGTCCTGTGTCATTTCAGTTTTCTCCATGTCTTCTTGTTTTGTTTTTTTCTTTAAAGTTTGTCTCCAAATTTCCTTCCCCAAGCGTTTTGGTCTCCCTCTGTTTCTTTCAGCTTGGGGGTTTCCAGAACAAGGAAGGCTCTTAATACTATCAGTAGGTTTCCTCAGTGTGTGTCCTATCTAGTCCAAATTATCCTCTTTCCACACAACCTGCGTAAAGAAAATTCTTCACATTTTTGGGCCAAATACCATCTCCAACTAGGAATTGCTTACACTTTGCAGTCAAAAAGGCATGCACACCATCATAGTAGGCAGATGCTGGAACTGCTATTCTGTGGACCCCAGAAGGATGGTTACAGAGAGGCAGACCAAAGACAGCCTGTTGAAGAACAGTGGAGGCTGAGATGCAAAGCATGAACCAGAGTTAGGGCACGGCATGAAAGATGGCTACTGACCGAGCAGAACGGGGACAGTTTGTTTCTGCCCTACAAGACGTTATTAGGCGTGATGGCCACTGACTACTTTGTCAGTCAGAGGCTAAGGATTCAAGAAGAAGAAGTGACCTATCCAATGCCAGCATTCTTTCTTCACCTCTTACTCCACCGGCACTTGTCTGGTCATGTCTGCCAGTTCCATGTTGGTGAACCTGTCATACCAGTTTAATCTTTCTGTTCTGCGCAAGCACCTTTTTATGAAAGTCTATAACTTCTTTGTTGTCATTTTGTTTTTATGTTTGTTTCAGAGCCATGTGATAGGACTTCTATGATATTTGACTTGAGAATCATACATTTTATGTTACTTGATTTCTTTAGATTTCCATATATTCTCCAGTAACAGTTGAAAGCCCCTCTTGCCTTTTGTATTCTTATTTTGATATCACTGTTCTTTCTTACAACTTTGTATATGTTGCAGCTAAGATGTATGTGTGAGTCAATATCTTGTGGTGATGTTTCGCCAAATGTTTTCTGACCACTATTAATCTCATTTCCCGACTTAATCTTTGTGTGGCTTTGTAGACCTAAATGCTGTGATTTCATATCCATGCCACACACAAAATTATGCATATTACCAGCTCAGCAGAAGAAAACAAGTGGTAATCTTCAGACTCCTCACAGGCCTCAACAGATTGAGATACCATCTATTCAACAAGTTAAAGATAGGAACTACCGGAGAGTGTAAATATGGCACTGATAAAATGACAGCTAAACATCTGCTTCAAAGATGCCCAACATATGAGGAACATGGGAAGCACATATGGCCGTCACCAGTACCATTTCATGACAAACTCTATGGAGATACAAATAGCCTCAAGCTGACTACTGCTTTCTTTGAAAATATTCAAGTAGATGTCTGAGAGTGTACGAAGAAGAAGAAGATATCCAGTACTTTAATTTTGCTTAGGTTATGGAATAGAAGAGCAAGGTTATCTGCAAAATGTTTGGTCAAGCCACTAATTCTATTTCTTCAAATGTCATTGTTACGTACATTTATTACCTAAGGGGGTAGTCTTCGGTCCTGCCAAATGTACGCACCAGTTTTATATAGTTATATTATTTGTGCGTTCGACTGATTCACGCACTGACGTGCACAATGCAGTGTGAGTTGCTTTGGACGCACGGGTAACCTAGTTTGGGGATTGTGACGTCATGTTTTGAACGGGGCAGTGCGGACTTTGTTATGTCCGAGATATAGATTATTGGAATTTTCTGGCAGTTTTGTATAAGCCAGTATGTTATATTGATTCAATTGGTATTCTTGACGAAGCCAATGATGGAAGGATCATGTAAGTGTCGCCCCGGTTATATTTGTATATTTATTGCCGTAAACTAAAGTATCAGGCCGCTCCCAGTTGTAGTCTAGCGGGAAGTCATCTTAGCATGTAATTTCCTAGAATGGACAGACGGAGTCGGTGGTCATATTAGATTACCGTAGAGGAATAATACCTACGTGTAAACCAGTTTATTTATTCGTATGCTTCATATTTTATATGCCGTACATTCAACAATGCCAGAAGCGTGGCATAGAATGGGAGAGGTTAGTCAACTGGAATCTCTAACCTGTTCGTATTATCGTGTATGACTTTGTTTGAAACTATATGCTATCTAACGTTATGTTTTGGAGAACGTATGGGATTGTGAAGTATGATATGGAAGATTTTATCCTGGAGTATGAATACGTTACCATGATAGACGTCCTTGAAGGAAGGTCAATGGACTTGAATGAGAAGAATATTATACGGTAACAGTTTTGTGATCCTTAGTCACTTGAGTCAGAGGACTTTATTGGTAGAGAATCTTCAGGAACTTTAAAAGTAATTACCATTATGCTGATGTATGATCTTTGCGCCTGTGACGATGTTAGTCTTGTCCACTCCGTATGTGTCATGTTGAATAAAATCTATGTACAGTCATCACCGACTTATGTACTGCCAGTACTTGCCCAGTTCACCCAGTTCAACACTACTTGTTGAAGTTCGTTTGAAGAATATTGTTGACATTCGTTCATTTTAACCATTCGCGTTTTAAGCTACCTCTTCACCAGTATAAACTGTACTCAACCATAAAACGGAGTCAACAGTAATTGGTGTGCCAGTCTGGTTTTGAAATCAAGAATTTCACAGGAAACGTACCCAATACAATTATCATTAATGGAAGATCTGAACTTTCAAGGCGACAACATCTTGGGATCATCTGAAGATCTGAACTTTCAAGGCGACAACATCTTGGGATCATCTGAAGATCTGAACTTTCAAGGCGACAACATCTTGGGATCATCTCTTTGTCACTATTACGTGCAAGCTGTGGTCTAATAACTCAGAACGAAGTATTTTATCCTCACACGTACATACACGGAGACGAGGCACATTGGTTTTTTTTTTTCCTGCACGCGAGATGAGTATAACGTGTTGTCGTTGTACCCTTTATTACGTTTAGCTGTGCCTTAAATAATTATGTCCATATTTATATTTTCCTTGTTATATGTTATATGTTGTTCATTTGTCGTGGGAGGTAGGGAGGTTGATCTGACGAACGAGATCCATCTCGAAGCCAATTCGGGCTCTTCGTCAGACGTTCTGTAGGGCTCGTCTTGTAAGTTTCAATTGAGCGATAATTCCGGTACAAGGCTAGAAACCTTGCTGAAGTTCCGATCGCTAATTGTCCCTTATAATAGTATTTATTTAGCTGTTTCGTCACGTTTAATTGTTGTTTTCGTATTTATTTTTATTCGTAATTTAGTTTTATGATGAATTTTGTTTGTATTTTGCGTCCATCTCACCTTTCCTGTCGTTCAGTTTTTTTTACAAAACCTATGTTTTTACACTGTGTTGTCTATTGTCTTGTTGATTATTTGATCGCAGTTATCATCGTAACTCTTTACGACATTCTATTTTTTAGTTTCACATTTTTATTTTTATTGGATTTCTGCGACTGTTTTCTATCGTCTTTGATTATCGTGTCTTGTCGGTATTGTTTCTATTGTTTGTCACGTTGTTCATTTCATGACATTTGATTACATAAATTTATTGATTAATAACATATTTAATAATTATATGATAACATTATACCGTTCTAAGGACAGGAACGAAGAACACTTGTTATAATAACAAGGTTAACTAATTTATATTGATTAATTATCATTTTTATAAATCAAGAGTATTGTGACTACTTATAAAGCATAATGTATTCACTAGATTATTTCATTAAGCAAGCAAAAGCTCTTCAGATGGCTCCTGATGAAGCAAAAACATTTGCACTTGCAGAATATAGGAAAGCTCAAGAAATAGAAGCCGAACAGAGAAAGTTAGAAACTTTAAGACTAGAAAAACTTCAATTTGAGGCAGATCAAAAACGGATTGAGGCTGAGGAACAAGAGAAGAAGATGAAATTTGAGGCTGAGGAACAAGAGAAGAAGATGAAATTTGAGGCAGATCAAAAACGGATTGATGCTGAGGAACATGAAAAGAAGAGGAAATTTATAGCTGAGGAAGAGGAGAAAAAAATGAGATTAGCCGCTGAATTAGAAGATAAACGATTTCAGCGAGAGGCAGAACAGAAGCAAAGGGAGGCTGAAGAAAGACTTAAGATTGAGATGGAAAATAAACAAAAAGAAATGGAAGAAAGAAGATTAATAGCTGAAAAAGAAATGGAAAATAAACAAAAAGAAATGGAAGAGAGGAAATTAATAGCTGAACAAATGTAAAACGACTTCAGCTTGAGATGGAAGAGAATGAAAAAAAAAAAACGACAGCATGAACTGAAATTAGCAGAGTCAGAATATGAGAGACTTAGGTTAACTCAGGAAGCTAATTCTCAGAGAACTTTTGAAAGCCAAACTCCATCCAGACATGATTATTTTAAGGAAATTCACCTTAAATTACCAAAATTTAATCCCCCGTCTGATGACGTAATATTCTTCCTAGATAGGTTTGAGGCCACTTGTGGATCTTATAACGTGGATAAAGCGCTATACTGTACATATTTATCCAGATTACTTACAGGGGATGCATTAGCAGTTTATCATACCACCAGCATTGGTGAGAAAAATGACTATAATGCTCTTAGAGCAGCACTTCTGCAAAAATTCCAAATGACAGAAGACGAATATCGTTTAAGATTTCATACATTACTACCCCAATCTAGCAGAAATTTCAATGATTTTCTGTCACAAATACGACTAACACTAGAAAGATGGATTGAATTATCCAAAATTGAAAAGTCATATGAAGGTCTCTTCGATTTACTGATGCGCGATAAGGTACTATCGTCTGTAAATCCTACATTTCTCGCATTTTTGCAAGAACGGAAACCTTTATCAATAAAAGACTTAGAAGAACATGCAAAAAAATTTTTGCACTGCTCACCCAAACATGGATCTAAGTAATGCGCAGATTAAGAATGAATTGCCTGTTGCTTTTGCAGCACAACAAAACAATTTTTCACGAAATCGTTCCTTTAGTGCTGACAGGTATGTCAATAAGGGAAATAATTACAATTTTAACAATGATAACTTTTACAAAGGGAAGCAATTTCAACAATCTGCTCCATTTAATGTTTCTTGGAACCAAACTCACAGATCACGAGATTTTGGTAACAATAATTTTAAAAATAATCAAGGACATTATAATAAACAAAACTGGAGATCAAGATCTCAGGGTCCACAAAACAGACAAGGTTCTTGGAATAAAAATTTTAAAGAACATCATAACTTTAATTATACAAATTATCGGACTCATCCAAATTTTAACTCTAGCAGAAATGACAATTGTAGCAATTTTAATGCAAATAATCAAAATCGATCGCGTCGCAGAGATAGATCGTCAAATAATACAGGTAGACATTCTAATGTCGCTTTAAGTGATACACAGGCTAACATTGAACAGGGTAAAGTAACTGAAACTCACAATGCTATGTCTTGTTCTCTTGATTGTACCCAGGTGAAAGACTGTCCAGAATGCTCGACTCTTTTCCAGCCTAAGGCGATCACGACGCTGCGTTGCGGACATACCTTGCCTAGCCTACCTATAGTCTGCACAGCCACTGCTACGTCAGTACACCAGGGACAGGGCTCTCTTAAGTTTAACAAGGGATTTGTCAACAACATTTCATGCTCTCTCCTATTTGACTCAGGTTGTAGCACTGTGGGCGTCCGGACCTCGCTGATCAACCCAAGTTGTGCCACGGGCCGGGTTGTCAAGTGTGTGACTTTCGGCGGCACCGTCGAAACATTCCCACTGCTATTATTGATCTTAATACACCTTTCTTTTCAGGAAAGATCCAAGCATGTCTTCTTCCAAATCCAATATGTGATGTAATACTTGGTCGCATACATGGTATTAAAGAGTGTACACCGCAGCAAATAGCTGAATGGGAAGAGCGACATATTCAAACTGCAAATGCAGTAGTGACTAGAGCGCAAGCTACTAATATGTCGCATGATACACCTATTGAACCTACAGTTCATACCACTTGTGATGATGATGCTCCTATTTCACGGGAGTTGTTTGTAACATTGCAAAAGAATGATGATTCATTAAAAAAAATTTTTCAGTATGTTAACAAAAAGAATACAAGCAACAAACTTGCAAAATCTAGACATGACTTTATACTTAAAAATGGGATTTTGGTGAGAGTAATACGGGAAAAGGATTCATCCTTATGTTATCAGATCTTAGTCCCATCCTCTATGAGATCTCGTATATTACGACATGCGCATGACTCGCAATGTGCGGGCCATATGGGTTTTTCGCGTACCAAATCCAGAGTGCTTTCGGCATTCTACTGGCCAGGCGTCCATAGGGACATCACTCTCTATTGTCGGTCCTGTTTGATATGTCAGGAAGTTAAGGTACGGGGTCCATTTCATGCGGCTCCTATTCAAGCTGCGGACATCCCGATTAGACCATTTGATAAAATGGCCATTGACATTATTGGTCCGATGCTTCCATCTGCTAGAGGGCATACGCATATCCTTACGTGCATTGATATGTGCACTCGTTGGCCTGAGGCCATCCCTCTCAAGAACACTTCATCTGCCAGTGTAGCAGAGGCATTGATGTTAATCTTTTTCACGCATTGGTTTTCCACGGAAAATCTTGTCGGATCATGGGGTTCAGTTCATTTCTGAATCCATGTCTCAAGTTATGAAGACATTAGGTATAGACAGATCTCTTAGTTCTATTTATCATCCGATGTCAAATGGGTTAATTGAGCGTCTCAATAGGACACTCAAGCAGTTGTTGGGTAAGATGACTCAAGACCATCCCCAAGACTGGGATCGGGTCCTACCCGCTTGTCTCTTTGCGTATCGCGAAGTACAAAATCAAGCAACGGGGTTTTCTCCATTCCAGCTTGTTTTTGGCATGCAACCACGCGGTCCGATGTCGTTAATCCACGACTTATTGGTTGACGAGAATATTGAAGAGGAAACTCAATCCTCTTATGAGTATGTGATCTCTCTGAGAAAGAGAATCATAGATGCTTGTAGACTAGCTACTGCATCATCTGAACAAGCCAAAGAAAAAGCTCGTCTATTTGCAAACAAGTATAGACGTCTTCGCCAGCTCATACCTGGTGATGAAGCTTTTGTCTTACTACCTGCGCATAACAATCGTCTTTTAATTACCTGGAGAGGTCCTTTCAGGATCATCTCAAGAATATCCGATGTCGACTACATCGTTGATGTTAATGGTAAACATAAAACCTTCCACATTAACATGTTGAAGGAGTATTACTCACGTCCTGATTATCTACAGTCAGTGTTTCAGGCAACTGACGATCCTACACCTCCTATTCAACACTATTCTAGTTTGTCAGTCATCCAAGAAGAAGAATCTTCTTTCGATGATGTACAACTACCAATACCAGTTGTACCACTCCATTCCACTGAGAAATGGAATGATGTTACGATCTCATCTACTCTTTCGGCTGATCAACGTCAGCAAGTCTCTAATATTCTACACTCGTATGAGGATGTCCTCACTGACATCCCAGGTCATACGTCAGTCATCCAACATGACATTATTCTGACTGACGATACGCCTATTCGAGTTCGCCCATATCCTATTCCTTTACACTTTCGTGATAAGGTTGATAAGGAATTGGATGAGATGCTCCAATTAAATATAATTGAACCATCTTCATCACCATATTCTTCTTCCATGGTAATCATTAGGAAGAAAGACAACAATATACGTCTTTGCGTAGATTACAGGAAATTAAACAAAGTTACAAAATTCGATGCGGAACCATTACCTCTTTTAGATGACTTATTGGAGAGATTATCTCATGCTACATTCTTTTCGAAATTTGACCTTTCAAAGGGATATTGGCAAGTGCCACTCACTCCTAAAGCAAAGCCATTCACCGCTTTCTCGACACCACGGGGTCTTTTTCAATGGAATTTTATGCCATTCGGGTTAATGAATGCGCCAACTACCTTTGTACGCATGATGCGCCGCATATTGTCTCATCGTCCCGATGTCATTACTTATATAGATGACATCTGTCTTTTCAGTGACTCTTGGGATGAACATATTCAGGGTTTAAAATCTTTACTTTCTACCTTACGGGATTATAACTTAACAGCGAAACCTTCAAAGGCTTTTGTCGGTTTTCATGACATCTCATTTCTGGGTCACCGCATAGGTCATGGTTTCATGTATACAGAAGACAGTAACGTCTCTAAAATTTTAAACATCTCAGCACCTAAGACAAAAAAACAAGTTAGGTCGCTTTTAGGACTAATACAGTTCTATTCAAAATTCATCCCTCATTTGTCTACTATAACTGCACCTTTTTCGTCTCTACTGAAGAAAGGCACATCTAATGTAATAAAGTGGTCGCAGGATCACCAAACGGCTTTAGACTATATAAAACAATTTTTTCAAATGCACCTTTTTTGAGGTTGCCTGACAAAAATCTCACCTTCATTCTCCGCAGTGATGCAAGTTCTTACGCTATTGCTGCAGTTTTGATGCAGGAATATAACGGCACCTTATTTCCGGTTATGTACGTATCCAGAAAGCTCACGCCGAGCGAGACGAAATATTCCGTTCTGGATAAAGAGCTCCTTGCTCTTGTCTGGGCAATCACTAAACTGGATCGTTATCTCCTCGGATCACACTTTGTGGTGGAGTCTGACCAGAAAGCTCTTACCGCACTGAATACAGGGAACGTTAAGTCATCAAAGTCAGCGCGTTACGCTATAGCGCTTCAACCGTTCCATTTTGAGATACGAGCTATTCCTGGAGTGCAGAATGTGTTCGCAGACTGTCTATCAAGATGCCCAAGTGAACGTGTCGAAACTAAACCACTTCCAGATGTTGGAACATCCTCACCGATAACATGAATAACTTTGTACACTGTTTTTGATACTATATTAACTTTTTATTAGAACGAGAACATTGGTACTACAGTAACTTTTTATTAATATGGCAACATTGTTAAGAGCGACAAATATACATTTGTTATTCCTATGGAACATATTACACTACATAACGTGTTAGAGAATATATTATATCGTGTATGGAACATTGAGAACATTATCTCGTCGATTACTAACTAGTTGTAACGGAACAGTGACATATTGATAGGGATATTGAAATTACTTAGAATATATTGTTAACTAGTTATTTGTTAGTAATTAAGGAATATATAAATTAGATTAATTCAATTTAATCTATTTAATTGATTATGGATCACACACATACTAACTTTCTTAGTTGTCACGTAACACCTGCATTCACGGGTCTTAGTTATGATATCTCACTGTTAGATCACTAGTCAACCGTACTAGTGTTAGAAAACATTAAGTGTGTTGATTCTTAAAGTGTTTAATTTTGCATTGCTTCATTTTTGCACATTGTATTTTCAATTTTTCTGTTTTATTGATCCTCTTGTCATTGATTATCATCAGTGTTGCTGTTCATTTTCATTTTTGAAATCATATGTTTCAAATTTTGTTGAAAACTTAGTTGAATTTTATTATCATCTTTTTTTATGGTTTTTTTTTCATTTTCATTTTCAAACTTGTTTTTACTTCGAATATTACCACATCGTTCCAAAGTAGGTCGATTGTGGATGTGTGCTTTAATGCATACTATCATTTAGTTATATTGATTTCGTTTAATATTCTTTTCTTAATATGATATAACTTTATGCATTTCATATCTTGTGGTAGTTTTGACTCACCTCTCTCGGGTATTAAGTTCAAAAAAAATTAATAGAATTAATTTTTTTTAAGGGGAGGTGATAAGGGAGCTGTTACGTACATTTATTACCTAAGGGGGTAGTCTTCGGTCCTGCCAAATGTACGCACCAGTTTTATATAGTTATATTATTTGTGCGTTCGACTGATTCACGCACTGACGTGCACAATGCAGTGTGAGTTGCTTTGGACGCACGGGTAACCTAGTTTGGGGATTGTGACGTCATGTTTTGAACGGGGCAGTGCGGACTTTGTTATGTCCGAGATATAGATTATTGGAATTTTCTGGCAGTTTTGTATAAGCCAGTATGTTATATTGATTCAATTGGTATTCTTGACGAAGCCAATGATGGAAGGATCATGTAAGTGTCGCCCCGGTTATATTTGTATATTTATTGCCGTAAACTAAAGTATCAGGCCGCTCCCAGTTGTAGTCTAGCGGGAAGTCATCTTAGCATGTAATTTCCTAGAATGGACAGACGGAGTCGGTGGTCATATTAGATTACCGTAGAGGAATAATACCTACGTGTAAACCAGTTTATTTATTCGTATGCTTCATATTTTATATGCCGTACATTCAACAATGCCAGAAGCGTGGCATAGAATGGGAGAGGTTAGTCAACTGGAATCTCTAACCTGTTCGTATTATCGTGTATGACTTTGTTTGAAACTATATGTTATCTAACGTTATGTTTTGGAGAACGTATGGGATTGTGAAGTATGATATGGAAGATTTTATCCTGGAGTATGAATACGTTACCATGATAGACGTCCTTGAAGGAAGGTCAATGGACTTGAATGAGAAGAATATTATACGGTAACAGTTTTGTGATCCTTAGTCACTTGAGTCAGAGGACTTTATTGGTAGAGAATCTTCAGGAACTTTAAAAGTAATTACCATTATGCTGATGTATGATCTTTGCGCCTGTGACGATGTTAGTCTTGTCCACTCCGTATGTGTCATGTTGAATAAAATCTATGTACAGTCATCACCGACTTATGTACTGCCAGTACTTGCCCAGTTCACCCAGTTCAACACTACTTGTTGAAGTTCGTTTGAAGAATATTGTTGACATTCGTTCATTTTAACCATTCGCGTTTTAAGCTACCTCTTCACCAGTATAAACTGTACTCAACCATAAAACGGAGTCAACAGTCATATCCTGTTTTTAAATGTTTATATCCTCACTTGTATCCATATGATATACATGACACAAATGTCAGAACAATGAGCAGTAAGTATCATTTGACATATATGTTTTATTTTAATTTTTATATTTCATTGTCAGAAACAAACTAAAACAAAATAAACTGACCAATAAACTGACATTAAAATTGCTGCTTGCTGTGAAATCATGTGTCGAACAAGTAGGATCTCTCACACTCAGATGTCATGTTAATGTGACATTAAATTTAATGTAATAAAACAGCAGTTAATTGTATTTATTTTGATGCTTGTTTCATATAAATTAGTTGGATTGGAGTGAAGAAATGTAGGAAGGGACTTTACAGTCATGCTGTAATAGCGGGGAGACTGCCATGCTATCAGAGTTGTTAGTCAACATGTTATGTTGTACGTTTCAGATTGAACATTGGCATAGTTTGTATATATGACAGGGAGACTGACAAACTATCACAGTTGGTAGTTGTCACAGGGTGTTTTGCATGTATGAATGTTCCCATGCTCCAGCGGGAGTTTAATTAGTCATTTGAATTGTTGTGAGTTGGGTATGCTTGCCTTGTAATATTTTAGCCACAAGCAATGTTGTGAGCAGAGATTAAGACAAACTGCTAGCTATAAATGTGCGTGAATGAAGCTCAGTGGAGTGTGGAAGGTTTTCACGTGTTTGGTGAATACGAATGAAAGGGGTCAGTCAGAGAGAGATGTGTGTTGGGTCAGTAGTGTGTTGGGTCAGTAGTGTGTTGGGTCAGTAGAGGGTTGAGTCAGGAGACATCGAAGAGCGTAGAGAAGAGAAGGGTGGATGTCTATAGTAGTGCGCAAGTAGAGGGCCAGAGTTGTGCAGTGAATTTATGAAGTATCCTATTTTGTGGCTATAGATATTCTGAGAATCAGAGTGATTGTAGAATACTCTGGATTTGTTATGTCTCCAATGATTGTAATGGCCCTGCGCCCATTGTGACTTATTTGTGATATAATATATTCACGGAGATTGATATGGTTGTTGGAGTTGGTGTATTACTCCTTAGACAGTGAGCTAGACAAGCTGTGTATGAGTGTTGTCTGATCTTCTACATCCACCCACATACACCCTACTCGTCACAGTAGTCAACATGTTATGTTGTATGTTTCAGATTGAACATTGGCATAGTTAATATATATGACAGGGAGATTGACAAACTATCACAGCTGGTAGTCAACATGTTATGTTGCACATATCAGATCAATTTGTTATGTTGTAAATTTCAAATCAAACAGTGGTATAGTTAGCATAAATGACGGAGAGACTCTCATGATGTCACAGTTGGTGGTCAACTTGTTATGTTACACATTTCAGATCAATTTGTTATGTTGTACATTTCAGATCAAACAGCGGTATTGTTAGCATATATGACAAGGAGACTGCTATGTTATCTCGGATGCCTAAGCCATTGAAGCACATCAAAAACCTGACCACTAAATGTTCAGGTGTCTTATTCAATCCTCAGTCAGAGATCTTGGCCATCAGGTCAAAGGACACAGAGAAGGCAGTCAGACTTGTGAGTTTGGACTTGTTTTCAGTTATTTATTTTCTCATATATTTCTTGTGAGTACAGGCTGTACAACAGCTTTCTTACATACACTTTTCAGTTGTCTTTTTCACCTTGTTCAGGTCATTACATATTATGTTTTATCTGCTGTAGAGATTCCAGAAGAAGTACTGTCTTGTGATACTACATTAATCATCATCAGTACCTTTCAGCTCCCTGATGAATACAGATCCTCAACAAAAGCACGCCAATTCCCCCCTTCCCCCATCATCCACCATCCGTGCAAGGTCTTGACATGTCTTCTGTCTTCTTTATCTCTTCATGTCTGTCTCCAGTTATCTTCTCCGTGTGTCTTTTGGTTTCCCTCTATTTCTCATACCCAGGGGATTCCAGAATAGGCAGGGACAGCCTTGTAATTCTATCAACTGGTTTTCTAAATGTTTGTCCTGGTCATCGCGAGCATCTTCTCCTCGCTTCCCTGGTCCACTTTGTCTGGTTCTTGCCTTCAGTTCCACATTAGGTGATCTTGTCATACTGTTTAAGGTGGTCATAAGGGTGTCAGAGTGGCTAAGATGTATGACATTCGCCTTGAATTCTAGAGGTACTGTGTTCGATTCCCAGTAGAGGGAAAATAATTTATGGAAATTCTTTTTCAGAACCAGTGGTCCTAATGATGTCATACTCCACACTGGTCTCCTGGGTAGTGAGGTCGGATGCCTAGCCTTCTCGGGTAAGGGCGAAAAAATAGGAGGTCCAGTGTGCAAGTTGCGCACATTAAAAATCCCACAGCAGTTAGAAATTGTAAAGAGTAGGCCACAAGGCCGCTGCCTTGGCAAAATGTACAGAGTAGAAACCTACACACCACAAAAATATTTATAGAATGTGTGATTCCTATATACACGAAGCTGGTGCACTGTGCTGAGACCCTCCTTGTGTGAATTAAGGGAGGAGATCGGAGCACTGATGGAGTTGTCTGTGTGCAATTAAGATAGTGCTTAAAACCAAACCACACCATACTGTTTCAGTCTGTCTATTCTTCCTAAGCACACATTCACGAAAGGCCTTTTCTTTGTTCTCTGCTGTGACCATTAGCTTTGTCTTATGGCACCATATAGTCCGACATTCCACTTATCAAGATTTATACAGTAAAAGTACAATTGCCTCTTTCTTACCATTGCATGTTGAGTGTGTAATTAGCATGACACTGGTTTACCCAGCTGTAAATGGGTACCCAACTCTGCTCTTGATTTAGGGACTATGCAGCATGGATGGGAACTGGTCACCCCACCTCGTAAGTAAGCTGGACCTTGTATGGGGAAGTCTCTAACATTTCACTCCCTTACGGCAGTACTTGCTATGGGACTACCTTTTATAGTCAGATCTGTAAGGACATCTGTTGGCTTTTTTCACTGTCCTTGGGATTCTCTCCACATTCATTATACCGTATATCTGTGTTGTTTCTGTTGATCTACTTAAGCATTTACAATCATTATGTATGATTTACTGATTTACATTATGCAATCTATGTATAGTTCCTGTGTGTCTCTTACGAGATAAAGAAAATATAGGACCACCGCTCCCTCAGACATGACATAACGGCTAATGTAAGGTTGTGTATGAAGCTGGCACTGTCATCATGTAAAACACACTTGTTCTGTGTAGTGATACATGCTGTGTGTAGTGATACAAACTCTGTGTAGTGATACATGCTTTGTGTGGTGATACATGCTCTGTGTAGTGATGCATGCTCTGTGTAGTGATATATGCTCTGTAATGATACATGCTCTGTGTAGTGATACATGCTTTATGTAATGATCATGCTCTGTGTAGTGATACTCATTCTGTGTAGTTATACATGCTTTATGTAATGATACATGCTCTGTGTAATGATACTTGTTCTGTGTAGTGATACATGCTTTATGTAATGATACTTGTTCTGTGTAGTGATACGAGGGGCGTTCAGAAAGTAATGCACCACATCGTTTTTCTCAGGAGCTGTTTATTCAAAAAGCATGAAATTTTTACACAATATACATGGATATGTCATGTAAACATCGGTATTATTCAACATAATCCCCATCAACTTGTACGGCTTTATGCCAGCGCGAAACAAGTGCATGTATTCTTAGCCCATACCAGATTTTGTCTTGATCGTGTAGCCATTTCTTCGCTGCATGAATCACTCCTTCATCATCTTCAAACCTTGTCCCACGGAGTGCATCTTTAACACTTTGCTGACCAAATTCGACGTTAGTCGAATTTCCGGTTGAAACCCTTGCTGACCAGATTCGATGAAAGTCGAATTAGCAACTCTACCAACGCAACAGACAGCCGTATCGATAGTTTTACGAAACAAGCCTCATCCAGGTATTTTTAACATTCCAAAATGGCTGCGCCCATGAATGATATCATGAAGCGCTGTTTCTAGCGGAGTTTTGATTAAAATTTCATTATTTTTAGTACAAGAGCCCGTTCTTTGTTTTCATCATGTGTGATGATGAAAACTCCGCCTATGCCGGTCCCAAGCCCGGATGAAAAAGGAGGAGGGCGGCCTGCATGGAGGCCGTAAGGAGGCAGCCCCTCCACCATGCAAAGGCACAACAGGCCAATCATCTGTTTGTCTTAAAACCTGATTACAAGTAATATAAGAGAGAAAACCGGACTGATTCTAAAGGTGACGAACTGGAACGGACTACGGACTACGACGTATGGAACTTGGAACACAAGAAGTATAAATAGGAAAGAAGAGGAGCTGATGGAAGAGATGAGGAAAGCAAAACTAGAAATCCTGGCTATTACCAAAACAAAGAAAAAGGGACAAGGAGTCATGGATCTCACATCTGAAAGAGCTAAAGGGGGCGTGGGTTGCATTGTGGCCAAAAACCAGAAAGATAGTATCAAGGGATGGAACTTTGTCTCGGAGCGCATTATGGTTGTAAAACTAAAAGAAGGAGAAACCATAGTCAACCTGGTCATAGTGTATGGGCCAAATGAGGATGAGAGAGCAGAGGTCAAGGAAGAATTCTTCGAGCTGCTTCAAAAGACAGTGGATGACTGCCTAGATGAAATTATCATGCTCGGAGATTTCAATGCCAGAGTTGGAAATGACCATGCTAGATGGGGTGGAGTTATTGGAAGATATGGAGAAGATACTCTCAATGACAATGGAAAGCGACTCCTCAGATTCTGCAGTGAGCAGAATCTGATCATTATCAACACAAAGTTCCCCTATAAGCGCATACATGCATACACTAGGTGTGAACCAACAAAGAATGAGAAGTCAGTGATCAACTATGCCATTGTTAGGAGGAGCTCATTCAAATATGTCCGGGATGCTAGAGTCTGGAGGGGGCCAGAGATTGGAAGTGATCACTACCTGCTTACAATCAAAAGAACAACTGAAAGAGTTGCTCAGCCTAGGAACTACCCAGCACCACGCAAGAAACCAAGTAAACGAACGGAAGAAATGAGCATTAAGACCTACAAGCTGAAAGAGCCAGAAATTAAGACCAGATATCAGGGGCTTGTTGCTACAGCGGTGAGAAACACAGAAGAACCTGATGACTTGGAAACCCTGTGGCTTAAATTCAAGGACATCATAAAGACAGCTGCAGCAGAAGCATGTGGTGAAGTCCGACTTGGGAACAAGAGAAAGAGGACACCTTGGTGGACAGAGGAAGTCAAAGAGAAAATAAGAGAGAAGAAAATGGCATGGAAACAATACTTAGGAGCTAAAAACACAGCAGGACAAATAGAGAAATATAGAGAATATGTGATACTCAGAACAGAAGCATAGAACAAGGTGCTAGCAGCAAAACAGAAGTTCTGAGAAGAATTTGGAGAAAAGCTAGAAAAGGATGCGCAAGAAAACCAGAAATTGTTCTATAAGACCCTAAAGAACAAGAGGAAGGAAAAACAATGCCCTCTTAAATTTATAAAGGACAAGCAAGGCAAATTGCTTACTGCTCCGAAGGAAGTAATGGAAAGATGGAAAGAATATTTCTCAGAACTCCTTGATGGTGAGCAAGGTCAGGCATCAGAAATGATAACCACTAGCACAGAAGAGAAAACCAATGGTGGTGAAGATGACATAAAGATGGAAGAACTGAAGGCAGCACTGGAGAAAATCAAGAAGGGCAAAGCAGCAGGGCATGATGGTATAACACCAGAAATGGTTAAGCACATGGGAGCATCAGGCGACCTATTACTCCTAAGGGTCCTACAGGCAGTGTGGTGCAACAAGGCCATACCAAAGGATTGGGAGATTGCCATCATAACACCGATTTTCAAAAAGGGTGACAATCGACAATGTGGAAACCACAGAGGCATATCCCTTCTCAGTGTCCCTGGTAAAATCTACTCTAGAATCCTAGAGCAGAGACTCCGATGCCTAGCTGAGCCACAATTGGATGAAGTCCAGTGCGGATTCCGAGCAAACCGAAGTACTCAAGACCTAATCTTCACACTCAGGCAGCTGAGTGAAAAGGCCCTTGAGTACAAGAGTGAGATCCATCTTTGTTTCATAGATCTGGAAAAGGCGTTTGACAGGGTCCCCTGGAGCAAACTTTGGGACTGTTTGGCAAGGAAGAACATTCCAGCACCTCTGATTCATGCTATACAGAGCTTCTACAAGTCTTGCAGAAATTATGTGAGGACAACAAACTATAAGTTCAGGACCACCACTGGTGTAAGACAAGGCGATATCCTGTCACCTTATCTTTTCATACTCCTCATGGACGATGTCATCAAGGCATGTAAGGAGAGAACAAGAAAGTATTCAGTGGGGTACTGGAAGATGAGACAGGTCTGTATTTCAGAGCTAGCATTTGCTGATGATGTTGTCCTGATTGCTAAATCAGAGACACATCTCCAATCTAACCTGCAAGTCTGGAAGGAAGAGCTGGAGAAGAGAGGGATGGTCATAAGCAGCTCTAAAACAAAATCCATGGTGATATCACGAGAAGAAAGAAAACATCAGATTAAGTTGGGAGAACAGGTCCTGGAGCAGGTCGACCACTTTAAATATCTCGGAGCTATTATAGACCGAAAGGGAGGCATCAAAGAAGAGTTGGCCACTCGAAAAGCAGCGGCTGGGAGACTTTTTCAGGCCATAAATCGAGGATTCCTCAGCAAGAAAGAGGTTAGTAAGAAAACGAAGATGGCTGTATACCGCTCCACCTATGTCCCAGTCTTGACATATGGATGCGAGTCATGGGCAATGACTACGACCCACAAAAGCCAGATCCAAACCTCAGAAATGAGGTATCTGAGGAAGGTGGTTGAAGTAACAAGAAGAGACATGGTCCGCAACCAGACGATATGTCAAGGCCTAAAATCCCACCCGCTGCAGACCCAAATAGAACAGTCCCAACTAAGATGGTTTGGCCATTTCTGCAGAATGGGAGAAGATCGGCTACCACGACAAGCATGGGAAACAAAGAGCCAGGGATCCAGACCTCCAGGACGACCCAGAGTCCGCTGGGAGGACAACATTAGACAATCTTTGAAGGACCGAGGACTAGAATGGAACCAGGCCAGGAAGAAGACAGCTGATAGAATAGTCTGGCGCTCTCTCCAAACCTCTACACCTCACGGTAGAAGGGGAACGACTAAGTAAGTAAGTAAGTGATGATGAAAACCAGACTTATAACAGAGATGATTCTGACTCTGGCAGCGAATCTGGGGCCGAAAGTGATATCTCATGGCTAAGTAGAGATGTATCACTCAATCGTAACGCAGCTGATAGCAGCGACAACGAATTTGGATTAGATGAAGGTGATGTAGGTACATCTGAAGCAGGAGATGGGCGTGGCACAAGAGACCACAGCAAGACTGCACATCAAAATAATCTGTGGAGATGGAGAAAGCTTGCTCAAAACGAACTTGTTGAGCTTGACATGCTTCCTCCATATGAAGAACAACAAGGTGTCACGGCAGACACAACTGAATATATGTAATTTGTTTTTTCAAACTTTTTTTCCCCGACACTGCCATAGATCTGATCACTGACGAAATGAATAGGTACGGAGAAAATCACCTCTCTCAGTACACAGGAAATGCTAAGTACAAGAAACGTACTTGGGATAAAACTGATGCAGTTGAAATTTCTGCATTCATAGGCCTTCAGATTGGTATGGGAATGTGTTGCAAACCAGCAGTCTCAGACTACTGGTGTAAGAACTTTTGGTTGAATGATACACCATATTCGAGGGTCATAGTCGGAACAGGTACCAACAACTCCACAGAAATCTCCATTTTAATAATAATGATAACAGAATTGAGAGGGGGCAGCCTGGGTATGACCCCCCTCTTCAAGCTCAGACCCATACTGGATATTATTTTGCCTACATATAAGCAACACTACACACCTGGGCGGGAGTTGTCAATAGATGAATCGATTGTGAGGTTCAAGGGTAGAATATATTTCAAGCAAAACCCACAAAGTGGGGATTCAAAGTATTTGTACTCACTGATGCTAAAACACAATACTGCTTGAAATTGAAAATTTATACTGGTAAGGCAAATGATAGTATTTATTTTAGTATTTTATTTTAGTATTTTGCTGGGAACTGAGAGGAGGGTAATTCCTCTCCAGTTGTTGCAGTCTGCAAGGTCGCCCTTCTTGGGCAATTTGACAATTGTTCCTTTACTCCACTCTGTTGGTGTTGTCTCAGTTTCCCAGACTTGTGCAAATAGTGGTTCTAATAGTTCTGCTGCTAGTTCAGGGTCTGTCTTGAATAGCTCAGCATTCAGATTGTCGTGACCAGGCGCTTTTCCATTTTTTAGCCCTTTGATAGCTGTGATAATTTCTTCTTTTCGTGGAATGTCTGTATTTACGTCTAAGTCACTTTCAGCCTCAGGAACATTCAGCTGAGTCTCTGGTGATTCCTTATTCAGTGTTTCTCTGAAGTGCTCTGCCCACCTTGTTTCCTGCCCCTGTGCTGTGGTGATGAGATTTCCTTGCTTGTCTCTTACTAACGTTATGTTGTTTGCACCTCGTTTTCCACTGATAGCTTTAGTTATTTTATAAACTGTGCTTTGTTCATTTCTCAGTGCTGCCTCTTCTGCCTGTCTTGCAAGGTCATCCAGAAATGTCCTTTTGTTAGCACGGGTTTGACTAGGCAGGATAATCATCCAGAGAATTTCAAAAGCAGTTGACCATAAACTGAGGAAAGAACAAGCGGGCTTCAGAAAGAACAGAAGATGTGCAGATCATATATTTGCCCTCAGGAACATTATAGAGCAGTGCTCAGAATGGCAGAGACAGCTGTACATTAACTTTGTTGATTTTGAAAAGGCTTTCGACAGCATACACAGGGACAGCCTATGGAAAATTCTGAGGGCTTATGGAATTCCCAGCCGCATTGTTTCCATTATAAAAAGCCTCTATTCTAACTTTACGTGCAGTGTTGGATCGAGTAATGTAACTTTCGAAGTGAAAACAGGAGTACGACAGGGATGCCCCTTATCAACAACATTATTTTTTGACAGTCATAGATTGGGTGATGCGCCAGACAACAGAGGGCAGTCCAAGAGGAATTAGATGGACAACGTTTTCTACACTGGAAGATTTGGAATATGCAGATGACATTGCACTGCTCGCGCATTCACACCAACACATTCAAGACAAAACTGATAGACTGAATAAGTATGGCCAGCAGGTTGGCCTGAACATCAATCTGAAGAAGACAGAGGTCATGACACTAAATGTGGGCAATCCTGAGCCAATAACAGTAAGGAACCAGAAGTTAGAACAGACAGACACATTTACTTACCTAGGAAGCATAGTAACACCTGACGGCGGAACAAGCAAGGACATTAACAACAGAATGAATAAAGCGAGAACAGCCTTTGCTATTCTCAACAACATTTGGAAGTCTTCCCAGTACAGCACAAACACCAAATTAAGACTGTATGAGAGCTGCGTACTTTCTGTGCTTCTCTATGGTGCGGAATGTTGGAGAGTAACAGAGAAGGAAATGTCCTCCTTCCACACAATCTGCCTAAGGAAAATTCTCCGAATCTTTTGGCCAAACACCATCAGCAACCAAGAACTACTTATTCGGAGTAACCAGGAAGACATGCACACCATCATAGCTGGCAGACGCTGGAGTTGGGTTGGCCATGTCCTCAGAAGGGACCCTGATACCATCGCAAGAACAGCTATGCTATGGACCCCCGAGGGAAAGCGAAAGAGAGGCCGACCAAAAACAACTTGGCGGAGAACTGTGGAAGCTGAGATGCAAAGAATGAACCACAGTTGGGGCACTGTACGAAGGATGGCCGCCGACCGAGCAAAGTGGAATCAATTTGTTGCTGCCCTACAAGACGCCACCAGGCGTGATGGCCGCTGACTGCTTTGACGGTTGGCGGTTATGGATCAAAGAAGAAGAAGAAGAAGGCAAATGATGAAGGTTCTGTTGGGGCAACTTCCAGGGTTATGAAAGATCTTCTTGATGGATATGGCAACAAAGGACATATTCTCTACTGCGACAGCTTTTATTCAGCCCCAGCTTTATTTCAAGAGCTGAAAGAAATTCAGATTGGTGCATGTGGAACAGTAGCTGAGAATAGGAAGCATTTTCCTGAAGCACTGAAGAAAAAGCAACTCAAATTGAAAAAGGCAGATCATCCTGTGTTTTGTGCCACAGAAGATAAAGGCATGTTGGCAGTTACCTGGCATGACACGAAAAGAGTTAACCTTTTATCTACTGTTCACTCCAATGATGTTATGGACAAGACAGTTAGAAAACGAGGAATACCTGAGGGCAGAACAATTCAGAAGCCAGTGCTAGCAGAAAAATACAACAAAAGTATGGGAGGTGTCGACCACTTCGGCCAACTGGGTGCAAGCTATCCCTACCCACACAGATCATATAAATGGTACCTGCCATTATATCATTTCTTAGTTGAAACTGCCCTGGTTAATGGGCACATAACCTACAACACTGCCAACTCTACAAAAAAGATCACAGCAAAGAAGTTCAGGCAGGATGTCAGTCTCGCTCTTATTGAACCTGCTATTCTTTGACGCAATGTGACACCTTCAAAACCACAAGTCACAACAACACGACTTACTGAGCGCCACTTCATTGATAAATATGAAAGGGCAAGGTACAAACCAGACTGTAAAGTGTGTAAAGCTGCAGGGAAAAGAAGCCAGACTGTCATGTACTGCCCAGATTGCAATGTACCCCTATGCACGATACCCTGCTTCAAGTTATACCACACAGTCGAGGATTATCAACGATCCAGACAAAGACTCTTGCAGAGGCCTACAGCTACAACTTCAACCCCAGTTAATGAAGGAAGCAGCTCAGACTCCAACTAGAGGTACGTAACTATTCAAAACATTCACACTCATTGTCAGATGCCGCAGACACAGAATACACTCAAAAAAGACAAATACAAAAATTAAATTTTCTTTGCATTTTATTCACAATTTTAGTTAGCCTTTTATGTTGAAATACATGGTTATCGTTAAATCAGTACATCAATCAAGATTATTTTCTTCATTGCCATCAATGTCCCTAACATTTTATTGCACTGACATCAAACAAATTCACTAAACACTGGAAAAATATCAATGTTTTAAAACATCTCCTGAAATTTCTATAAATAACCACACAAATTCAAGATGCCCGCCATGATCATGTGACCAATTTGCATAAAATATATTTGTTCAGATGTAGCAACCATTCATAATGGCGCTCTGAAAATTTCAAAACCCTATGTCTGTTTTTCAATTTTTTATGAATTTAAAACAAAACCAGTTATTTTTAAAGAAATCGGCAAACAAACTTGGTAATGGGAGACATTAATGCACTGGATTGCTGGTTAATCGTTAAATCAGTACGTCAATCAAGCTTATTTTGTTCATTGCCATCAACGTCCCTAACATTTTATTGCACTGACATCGAACAAATTCACTAAACACTGGAAAAATTTCATGGTTTTAAAACATCTCCTGAAATTTCTATAAATAGCCACACAAATTCAAGATGGCCTCCATGATCATGTGACCAATTTGCATGAAATATATTTTTTCAGATTTAGCAACCATTCATAGTGGGGCTCTGAAAATTTCAAAACCCTATGTCTGTTTTTCAATTTTTTGTGAGTTTAAAAAAAAAAACCAGTTATTTTTAAAGAAATCTGCAAACACCCTTGGTAATGGGAGACATTAATGCTCCAGATCGCTGGTCAGCAAAGTGTTAAGTGAACTAAATAAATGAAAATCAGAGGGTGCCAAATCGGGACTATAGGGTGGATGGGGTAGTACAGTCCAACCCAATTTGGTGACTGCTTCCCGTGTTGCCAGACTTGTGTGAGGGCGCGCATTGTCGTGAAGGAGAAGCAGGTCTGCTGCATTCTTGTGCGGCTGAACTCTGCGAAAACGTTGATTGAGTTTTTTCAATGTCTTAATGTAAGCTTACGAATTGATTGTCTCTCCTCTTGGCATAACGTCCACAAGAATCACACCTTCAATGTCCCAAAAGACAGTGATCATGACCTTTCCAGCTGAAGGAATTGTCTTGAATTTCTTTCTTCGTGGTGATTGTGGATGATGCCACTCCATTGACTGTCTTTTTGTCTCAGGTTCAAAATGATGTGCCCAGGTTTCGTCACCTGTAACGGTCTTAGCCAAAACGTTCTCTCCATCAGCATTGAAACGTGCCAACAATTCAGAAGAAATTGCTTTCCTTTGCAATCGGTGGTCATTTGTGAGACTTCGAGGAACCCATCTTGCGCAAACTTTAGAAAATCCGAGAGTTTTTATAACTGCATTTGCACTACCAATGCTGACTGACAACTGTAAGGCCAATTGTTGAGTAGTGATTCGCCTATCAGTAAGAATAATGCCCTCAGCGCATTTCAATATTTCTGCGTTGGTGGCTGTGGCAGGACGTCCACAGCGTGGCCGATCAAGCAGCTCCGTATCTCCACTTCCTGATTCTTTGATTCTCTGAACCCAGCGACTGACTGTACTCCTGTCGACTGCAAAACTTCCATACACATCACATAGACGCTTGTGAATGTTCACAACAGTTTCCTTCTCTGCAACGAGAAATTCTATCACAATTCGCTGTTTATAATGCAAGATGCTAACACGCTCCATTTCAATGGTTTAGGGCAGCCGTATTATTTGGCCGGTTGCGGTGCAATTTGGTGCACACAATTGGCACATGCCATATTTGAAGTGTGCAAAATTTCATGCTTCTATCTTCATTATTAGCTGAGAAAAACGCTGTGGTGCATTACTTTCTGAACGCCCCTCGTACTTGTTCTGTGTAGTGATACATGCTCTGTGTAACATTGGAGAAGTATATTTCTTGCATCCATGAACAGGCATCTCTTACAAAGAGTGGCTTTCACTTTCAAGTGCTATTTTTGCTTGGATAATTCTATTATTGACCCCGTGTAGTTCCGTGACGTTTCTGAGGGGAGAAAGAAATAATAAGACTACTCTTTTGTCCAGCATATCATAAGAGGTTCCTAATATGAGGTTGTGTTTGTGGATGGCAACCTCATCATGTAAAACAAATTGCTTGAGAAACCACAGATGTAAGGATATGTGAATGTTTTGGTGCAGTCTTCTTACAATGGTGGCTTTATGCTCAGTAAGAAGTGGACAGGCAAATGAATGAATTTTATATTCTTTATTTTAGTCCATGCGCTTCGTCCTAGTTTATGAATTTGATTAAATATTTAACTATACATTATTTGCTTGACTATCATTTTGATTGTACATTTTAAAAATCAACGATTCTAATATAGCCTTAATCTTGTAGAACATTCTACAGAATGAAATATAATTAATAGGATAGAATTTGTTTTAGCTTCTAAAAGTGTAGTGTTTCCAGGATTTTAAAAAAAAATCTCATGGGCATTTCCAGTCAACTTTTAAAACCAAAGTTTCAAGTCCAAAAATATATTGATAAGACAGAATGACAGAGATAAAACTGAATAAACTTTGTATATTTTCCTGCAGTTTAATTTCCTAAGATTCACTGGTGCAGCCAACTCACTGCACTATTGGATGGACATGAGGTATGGTTTGGTTTTAAGAACTATTTTCATTGCACACGGACTACTCTATCAGTGCTCTGATCTCCTCCCTTAGATCACACAAGGAGGATCTCAGCACAGTGCACGGACTCCGTGAGATATACATATAGGCGTGAGGTGGCAGGGAAGCAAACCCGTAAAAATTGCTTGCTGAAATCGGATGTGTCGGGCCAAAAGACGCAGATATTGCAGCCTAGCTGTAAACTCCAACACAACGTACTTACTGCTGAAAACTAACAGCCAGCATTGTAAGAGAGAGATATGGCTGAGAGCGAACGCAAACAAACAAACAAACAATATTTCCTAATGTCATATATTTTACATCTTTCTCTGCAGGTGCACCTCCCTTCAATGACTGTACTGCCCAATTTCCCTGATCATTTTGACAATGATATGCAAATGCTGATGTGTATGGACTTTTCCCCATCCAGTGGGTACCTGGCAGTTGGCAATAACAAAGGCCACTGTTTGCTTTACAGGTAAGGCGTTTCTGTAGGAGACTTAAGCAAGAATAGGATTACTGCTCCATTAGACGTGTCATAATACGTGACGAGGATGAGGTTGTGCACGACGAGACTGACTACCTCATCATGTGAAATTAATTGCTACAGAATGCATCATTGCAAGAGCATGTGAAAGCTTTGGCACGACCAGGGGCAGTGGGGGCTGCATGTGCCATATGGAGATAAATGGTAACAGAAAAGAAGATGAATTTCTGTGGGCATTTATATAAATGCGTCTGCAAGTGGAAATATTTTGCCGGGCTATAGAGAGGGACATAGAAACCTGCTGCTGCTGTCAGGCTAATACACATTTTTAACATTGGACTATGGGTTACCACATCTCCTACTCCTATAATTTTTAATTTCTACATAATAATAAAAATTACTTTGACTTCTTCTATATTTGGATATCACTTATTACTTAGTCGTTCCTCTTCTACCGTGAGGTGTAAAGGTTTGGAAGAGAGAGTGCCATACTATCCTATCGACTGTCTTTCTCCTGGCCTGGTTCCATTCTAGTACTCGGCCCTTCAGAGATTGTCTAATGTCCTCCCAGCGGACTCTGGGTCATCCAAGGAGGTCTGGATCCTGGCTCTTAGTTTCCCATACTTGTTGTGGTAGCCGATCTTCTCCCATTCTGCAAACATGGCCAAACCATCTTAGTTGGGACTGTTTTCGTAAGAAACACAAAGTAAAAATGATGATGATGAGTAAAACAAAATGAACGAGCTCACAGGTGAAGTGGTCTTTTTGAGTGCACATACAGAACAAAGTGTTCTACAAACACAGTTTTCTTCTGCTGTTATATCGAGACCACAACATCAGAACACAGGACATGAAAAAAGGGGAAGGTGGATCATTACCACATAGTGAAGCTTATGCAGAAATTTTGAGGGATTAAAATATGATGCACATATTGTCAGATTTTCTCATTGTTGAACCAGTTGTTTAAAATCAGGTATAATCTGTTGAAAGCCTATTTATGTTCGAAAAAGTATGTGTCGATTGACAAATATTGAGATAATCAGGTTAAAAGTTGTGTGTTTCATAATTTTTCAGATAATTCAGCACTTTTAATTACATTATTAATACCTACATTCATAAAATCATCTCTTTTATTGGGGACTAAACCATCACAGTTGGATAGCAGGCAGTTGCAGTACCAAAGTTTTGATATTAATACATCATTTAATCAAAACTGAAATCTTTCATGGTTTCTTTGAAAGCAGAAAAATTTACGAAAACCTCTTGTAAGAATACATCACAGATAACAATACATCACAGATAACAATACATCACAGATAACAATAGATCACAAACAACAATACATCACAAACAATAATACATCACAAACAGTAACACTTTGACTTAGCTGTACATTTACATTGATGCAGGACCATCTTGGTATAAACACAAGTGACATATCATTAGTTACTCAGTCTTACGGTTTACTAGGAGGGTCGGAGTAGCTAAGAGATATGACATCGGTCTCGAATTCTAGAGGCACTGTGTTCGATTCCCAGTAGAGGGAATAAATTTATGGAAATTTTTTTTTTTTCAGAACCAGTGGGTTCTAATTATATCATACTCCCCCCTGGTCGCCTGGGTAGTGAGATCGCCTTCTTGAATAAGGGCGACAAAATAGGAGGTCCTGTGTGCAAGTTGCGCATGTTAAAACATCCCACGCCAGTTGGAAATCATAAAGAGTAGGCCATAAGGCCGCTGCCTTGGCAAAATTTAAAAATTAGAAACCTACACACTACAAAAATATTTATAGGATGTGTGTTTCCTATAAACACACATTGGGATTCCCGCTGGTGCTGCTGAGTTCATGCACTGTGCTGAGATTGGAGCACTGATGGAGTTGTCCTTGTGCAATGATGATAGTCCTTAAAACCAAACCAAACGGTTTGATAGAGAAGGTATTGCCTGAAAGTTTTATTACAGCTTTCCTACGATTATGTTGGCTACTTTTATTGCTTGGGAGATTGTATGTACTCACATAGGAAAGTTATAGCATGTATTACATTTCTTGTGTGTTTGTTTAATTGATCACATGTACTATCTTTCACCTATCACAGACTCCATCACTACACAAAGTACTAGAGTCCTGGACTAAATGTTAAGCAGACATATCCAGACCATGAGATATATACAAACAAACAAAGGAAATTGAGAAGAAAAGCAGATACGAACTTTGAGGTGAAGATCATCAAGTGCATACAAATTGGTTTTGTGTGGACTACTACTTTTGGTATATTAGGCCAGTTACAATCTCTCTTTCTTCCTGTGTCACTCTTTACTCTTTTTTTCTTTCTGTGTGGAACATAGAGCAGCAGCTGCTGTCTATCAGTAGTTTCTGTCATGGGCCTTTGTTTTCAACTGTGCCATGATAGCCCAGTTCTGGTAGATTTCTCTTCCAGTGTTTTTCTTCAGTTTCTCTTTGATGTCCTTTTTTTTTAATGCCTTTTTTTTTAAAAAATTCCTTTGTGGATTCCAGCCAAAGGCATGTCTGATTATGCTGGTTTGTTGTCGTTTTCTGAGGATGTGTCTTATCCATTTCCATGTTCTCATAGCAGTATTGGTTGTTATCTGTGTCTGTTCAACAAGTATAGTATTCACAAATTGTGCTTTTCCTTCTTTTCATCTCAGCTGTATACTTTTTCATCATCATCTTCACCCTTCAGCTCTCCAAGGAGCATAGGCCTTCAACAATCGTAGGCCAAGTCTTCCTGTCCTGTACCATCAGGTCAAGGTCTTTCCATGTCTTCTTCGTGTCTGTATCCAGTTGCCTTCTGCATGTGTTCCCTGGCCTCCCTCCACCTCTCTTACCCTGGGGATTCCAGAACAAAGACTGCTTTGAAATGCTGTCAGCAGTCAACATGTCCTAGCACTCGTTCTGTACAGATTGTCTTAGTCTCTGATAGTCAACATGTCCTAGCACTCATTCTGTACAGATTGTCTTAGTCTCTGATAGTCAGCATATCCTAGCACTCATTCTGTACAGATTGTCTTAGTCTTTGATAGTCAACATATCCTAGCACTCGTTCTGTACAGATTGTCTTAGTCGCTGATAGTCAACATGTCCTAGCATTTGTTCTATACTGATTGTCTTAGTCTCTGATAGTCAACATGTCCTAGCATTTGTTCTATACTGATTGTCTTAGTCGCTGATAGTCAACATGTCCTAGCATTTGTTCTATACTGATTGTCTTAGTCTCTGATAGTCAACATGTCCTAGCATTTGTTCTATACTGATTGTCTTAGTCTCTGATAGTCAACATATCCCAGCACTCATTCTGTACAGATTGTCTTAGTCTCTGATAGTCAACATGTCCTAGCACTCATTCTGTACAGATTATCTTAGTCTCTGATAGTCAACATATCCCGGCACTCATTCTGTACAGATTGTCTTAATCTCTGATAGTCAACATGTCCTGGCACTCGTTCTGTACAGATTGTCTTAGTCTCTGATAGTCAACATATCCCGGCACTCGTTCTGTACAGATTGTCTTAGTCTCTGATAGTCAACATGTCCTAGCACTCGTTCTGTACAGATTGTCTTAGTCTCTGATAGTCAACATATCCCGGCACTCGTTCTGTACAGATTGTCTTAGTCTGTGATAGTCAACATATCCCGGCACTCGTTCTGTACAGATTGTCTTAGTCTCTGATAGTCAGCATGTCCTAGCACTCGTTCTGTACAGATTGTCTTAGTCTCTGATAGTCAACATGTCCTAGCACTCGTTCTGTACAGATTGTCTTAGTCTCTGATAGTCAACATATCCCGGCACTCGTTCTGTACAGATTGTCTTAGACTCTGATAGTCAACATGTCCTGGCACTTGTTCTGTACAGATTGTCTTAGTCTCTGATAGTCAACATATCCTAGCACTCGTTCTGTACAGATTGTCTTAGTCTCTGATAGTCAACATGTCCTATCACTCGTTCTGTACAGATTGTCTTAGTCTCTGATAGTCAACATATCCTAGCACTCATTCTGTACAGATTGTCTTAGTCTCTGATAGTCAACATATCCTAGCACTCATTCTGTACAGATTGTCTTAGTCTCTGATAGTCAACATATCCTAGCACTCATTCTGTACAGATTGTCTTAGTCTCTGATAGTCAGCATGTCCTAGCACTCGTTCTGTACAGATTGTCTTAGTCTCTGATAGTCAGCATGTCCTAGCACCCATTCTGTACAGATTGTCTTAGTCTCTGATAGTCAGCATGTCCTAGCACTCATTCTGTACAGATTGTCTTAGTCTCTGATAGTCAAAATGTCCTAGCATTTGTTCTATACTGATTGTCTTAGTCTCTGATAGTCAACATGTCCTAGCATTTGTTCTATACTGATTGTCTTAGTCTCTGATAGTCAACATGTCCTAGCATTTGTTCTATACTGATTGTCTTAGTCTCTGATAGTCAACATGTCCTAGCATTTGTTCTATACTGATTGTCTTAGTCTCTGATAGTCAACATATCCTAGCACTCATTCTGTACAGATTGTCTTAGTCTCTGATAGTCAACATATCCTAGCACTTGTTCTGTACAGATTATCTTAGTCTCTGATAATCAACATGTCCTAGCACTTGTTCCATACAAATTGTCTCAGTATTTTAATAGTGACGATGTCCCAGCATTTGTTCTATACATATTATCTTAGTCTCTGATAGTCAGTATGTCCTAAATTTGTTCCATCCACATTGTCTCAGATCTGATAGATTTATTATTGACCAGGGCTTGTGAGGTTATTATTGGTACTTTTTGTTTCATCAAATTCTGTGTTTCAGTGTCTAATCTCCTTGACTGGTCTGTGTACGCCTGTATATTATTTGTTAAACAAAAATTTTTATGTATTAAACAAAAATAAATGTATAATACTGATCTGCTGTAATTATTGCTGATTTCTGGTATTGAAATGTTCATTTATTGGTGTCCTGTGTTTGTAAATGAAGAATGTGTTTTGAATTTATTTGTTTCTGCGGAAATGGTCTTCGACTGTGTGTCAGTCTGAAAGAGTGTAAATGCGTGTGATGCAGCACCATCCAACATCAGGTTTATTTCTAAGAAAGGTCACTCAGTGTCCTTTTTTTACTGTGACCAGTTTACGGCAATCTGATATTTTGTGGACATAATGTAAATCATTAATCATCTCATAACACTTGGGGGTAGATCCTGTTTTTATTTACTCTCCTACTAGTAGTCCTCTATTTAATACTCTCCTACTAGTAGTCCCCTATTCTATTATTCTCCTACTAGCAGTCTTATATTCTATTACCACTATTCTGCACTCCAGGCAAACCCATAGGTGCTCAATCTCCCTCAGCAAATGTCGAGTATGAATGCTAATTATACCTGTAGCATGCTGGTTGTACATATGACGGATGCATCCTCTCTCACGTCCATTTCTGCTAGTCCCATGTTTGATGCCAAACTCCAACAGTCTCAGCCCTGTTGATTCATCCATTGCAGTGTCATTATCCAGCAGGCGATCATTAATTGCCCTTAGTATCTCTCCCTTATCCATGCCGTGTCCCCACTATGGGTGCTCTCGAGCCCAGTCTGTCAGCTTTCTCATTGCCACGTACCCTTGCATGACCAGGACAGTAGATCCACACCGGTTCTTGAAGACTTAAGGATTCTATTGCTGTTTTCCATTCCTGCCGCAGCCATCCGTTCTGAACTTTCTGAAGCATGGCTTGAGAGTCTAACAATATAACTGCCCTGGTTGATGGAGTTTCAGACAGCCACCTCAGTACTGCAGTAACTGCCTCTACCTCCATTCTCATGCTGGAGGTTGTTGTCATGTAGGCTCCACTCTGTTCAGCGACGACCCCACCCTTTATTCTTGCAGAGAAGCCCCATCTTGATTTCTCACCACAAACTACAGACCCATCAGTGTACACAATGGCGTCATCATCCCCAGCATGATCACTTATCAGCTGATTAATCTCCAGCTCTGCTTTTCCATTGCTGCAAGATCTGCACTCTCTGCCAAGGCTAATGATGACCTGCTGGTAGTTTATCCAATTCTCCCCGACTTACTCAACTCTTCCCCTTTGGATACATTTTCAACCCTGGTCACCTGACCTATCGTAGCCTCTGCCTGCGCCATCCCCCTCTTGATTCTTGCTCCTTTGATGTCAGCTCTCATGTAGGGGGTGTCTTTTGTCGGTGGTTACCCGCATATAGGCTTTTGCTTGGGCCATCGCATAGCTGGTTCTAATCGACAGCAATCTGAGCATGTATCTCATTATCACAGTGGGGGTATCACGCGTACAGCCCAAAACTAGTCGCATCCCTTCAATTTGAATGCGTTCACGCTGTGACACTGACAGCGTGAGTATTCCTAGCCAAACTCGATTACTGAAATCACGAGCTGATGATACAGGAGAAACAATAATCTCTTGTCCAAGCACGCAGCAGCCATTGTTTTTAAGACTGCCAGTCCTCCTCGCTTGCACTTCTGTATGATCAGTTCGACATGATACTTGAACGATAGCCCACGATCAAACGTTATTCACAGATACTTCAGCTTGTCTTGCCTTTCAATGTTCTGCCCATTGAGAGTGATGTCTGGAAGGTCTGCTTTCAATATGGAATTGTTCAAAGAGCACCACATCACAAAGACCTTGTTGGGATTGACCTTTGATCCGCCTTCCTCACACCCTTTAGAAACCGCCTGTAGTGTCTCTTGTGTGCCTTGGACCATTTCGTCTATCTGAGCCAGTTCTGTACATGAGTATGTCATCTGCGAAAGTTAATGTTCATCCCAGTCCTGTTGGTTGAAAGGCTGCTACTTTTGCTGTGTACATGTTAAACAGCACTGGTGATAGTGGAGAACCCTGGGGTAGTCCCTGGCAAATGCGCATTGGTTCTGATGTCCAAGTTCCCAAGCGAAATGCAACTGATCTCTCCATTAAGGCAGCTGCTATCCACCCTGTTATCTAAGGGTTTACACCACATGCCATTATACAGTCTATTGGGGTTGCAAAGTCCACACTGTTATAAGCATCCTCTAGGTCAAACGAGACAGCCACCGGTTCTCTTTTACCCTGTAATCCCTCGTATGCAAACGTTCCAGCGTTACCCCATGTTGTTTTCAAAGGCCTATAGCTACCTACGGTATCAGGAAGGATGTGTGCATTTTAGAGGTGGCTCATTACCTGTCTTGCAAACAACTATCTTTTCAAGTAATTTACCATAGACATTCTGTAGTGTGATAATTCGATAGCTGCTGAGCAGTGTGGGGTCTTTGCCAGGTTTAGGAAGTGGCCGAAGGTAACTGTGTAGCCAGTCTTCCGGCACCTCAGCATTCTGTATGCTAATACTGAAATCGCTCACCATATATTTATAATGGCTGTGTCGTCGTGATGGCATCACATTAAACATAAAGCGAACAACGAAGAAGAAGAAATAACTCTCAATTTAAAAAAAATCGTCCTGTTATGAGTGAAGAGCAAATGTGAAAGGGCGTGAAGTGTGAATGCAAGGCGAACGCCCAACGAAATAAAACAAAAGGGGGAAAACCTGATTACAAACAGGAATGAATATAAATAGCAAATTAGTCATCAAGGAAGTGTCGACACATCTAATCTATGATTCTGTGGAGCCAAGCTGCATGGATGATTCCGATTACTTTGTCACGTGATGGATGTATGCCTCTATGAATGGGGTGTGCGAGTAATGCATCCCAAATTATATATAAACTAGCAATAACCCGTCAATAATGACGGAAGTAAATCAAATACTGTAATATATTTTTTAAATACCTTTTAATTCAATATAAAAATTCTTTGACGACATTTTTTGTGAAAGTGCGTGGATTTGTTTCAAAGAATGTTTATGCTCTTCTGCACTGATTTGCTCGTTGTGACTGAAGCTGTTCTTGTCTTTGTGCCGCTTCATGTTGTCGTCCTATTGCTGCTTCTTCTAGAGTCTCGCTTGCTCGTTGTGATTGACGCGATCGTCTCTTCCTCTTAGCATCTGCAGCTCGTTTTGCAGCCCTCTTATCATTTTGATCCATAATACAGTAATAAGTCTGCAATACTTTAAATTAAAATTTTGTCTTGAAGAAACAATCAAAATCTTACATTTTAAGGTTATTTTTAACAAAATGATGAGTGAAAGTTCCAAAGGTTGTTATTGCCGGGAGTTGTAGTGAGGATAAGCTCTCACTGCAGATAAAATACTTCTATGGCACGCGCCTCAAACAGCCTCTGACAACCAAGTCCAGCTCCCGGCCTTCACGTGTGGCTCAATTTGAGCCCGGCGGAACTGTTTCCACTGACGGGAGAAGGGGCAAAGGCGAGCGACTGGCGCCTTAAAACCAGCAGCTTCGGGCAGATAGGGCTCGTGATCCTTGGTTGGTAGCTTATCTAAGAGAAGGAACTCTGAATTCAAACCACCGTTGCCTTGCGGGAATATCCATTTGTGGAATTGGCTTCGGGAGTAAACCCTGAGGATAAATCCGGAGTCGGAGTCCCTAAGGCAGTCTAATGTTGATTCGACATTATTCTGGCAACTCCTGCGACATGGCTGGTACCAAACTGTATCGGCTACTGCCGTTCCTTTGGATCTACCGGCTGTGTGGAGAGGGGGAACATGCTACATGGGTGTTGAGGATTGCTTCATGTCTGCAGCATGATGCATTCCTCAAATGATTATATCTCCGCGACTGATGTCGATGATTGTTTCATGCTTACAGACATTTGGATTTGTCGACGATCCGAATGGCTGTATCATGGAACACCTCAAACGAATAGAGATATATCTCATCGACCGATGTCGATGATTGTTGCATGTGTGCAGGCATTTGAGTTTTGATCACACTCGGATCTGCACCATGGAACATCGCAATTGAATATAGATTAACGACGTAGTATGCATATTGCTATGCATGACGCGTATGTCTTTATAACGTCACTCGACGTGTGGGCTTCGGCCCCAACGGCAGCGTATGGCATATGTGGCCATTGCCACTATATAATTCGACTTGTGGGTTTTGACCCGAAGGGCAGTGTGTTTCAGAAGTGTGGCCATTGCCACTTATATTGTGTGGTATAACCACTGGAAAGTGTGTGGCGTTGTCCACTTTTTAATTGTGTGGCTAGGAAGCCATTTGAGCAGTGTATTTCTTGAACCAAACGTAAGTCGTCGTATGAATAACGCAGTTTGCATAATTATGGCAGATTAGCCTGGCGTGGTATGCCAAAGGAACATTATGTTACTAGCAATAGTGTAAGACTAGTATAGATGGATATTGTACAGCTAGCGGCAAGCGTAAGCCTAGTGTAACGGATATTAAACGACTAGCAGTAGAACACTGCCAATATAATCAATAAGACAAGAGACTAATACAGGTCAGTCAAGGGTCGAATATTTAATATGAAACATGTTCAGCACAGAATGTATCACAAGGGTTAAAGCAGACATTATCGATAC
Source organism: Oreohelix idahoensis (assembly GCA_024509875.1). Classification (NCBI taxonomy): domain Eukaryota; kingdom Metazoa; phylum Mollusca; class Gastropoda; order Stylommatophora; family Oreohelicidae; genus Oreohelix; species Oreohelix idahoensis. The sequence continues at coordinate 1,374,960 of JAMPIV010004153.1, read as the reverse complement.
CAACGGACAGTATTACGGAATCCTACAAAAGGGATAAGAACCCGAGGGACTTTGACTCTATAAACTGAATACGCATATAATAACTTGGTCATCCACAAATACTAGAAGTCATCGAAGCACCCAGAATATACTGGGGTCCCCGAGAGTGCCCGTAACAATGGGTAACAGCTTGATCTCCATATAACTGTGCCCAAGCTCGCGCCCTGGAGAGGACACTCCAGCTTCACCCTATAGGTGTCGGCAAAACACGGGAAGTAGCAGTTACCGGTTATAAGCCTTTTGCCCAATTGGCGTAGGGCATGGCGCCAGGGGCTACTTCCGACAGTGGGAGAGGTTCTAGGATCTCACTGGACAGCTACCGCCCGCTTCAAACTGGGCAGCCCCCAGTCAATAAGGTGTTGTCCCGCCACTGTCTGCTTTCCCCATTGGGTGCATGGGGATTAGGGTCAAACCCGAACTGCGGACAGAAAATTTTGCACCAAGCAATTATCGAAAAAATAAGCAAACTCTCAGATTGGGATGCTGGAACGTCCGGACTATGTTGACTGGACTATCTGAAAACCTACAGGATGTAAACGATGTAAGGAAGACAGCCATAATTAATGATGAGCTTAAACGACTTCAGGTGGATATAGCTGCACTTCAGGAAACGCGCCTGGCGGGCTCTGGAACGGTGAGCGAGAAGGACTACACATTTTATTGGCAAGGGAAAGATCTTAATAAAGCTAGAGAACACAGAGTAGGTTTTGCGGTCAAAAAATCGCTAACTAACATGGTTGAACCAGGCGAGAATGGATCAGAACGCCTGTTAACGCTCCGCCTGCAAACTAGCACAAGTCCCATCACCCTTGTCAGTGTGTATGCTCCTACTCTGTACTCTGCCTCAGAAGCTAAAGATGAGTTCTACGAGAATCTAGCAGCAGTAATCAAAAGCATACCTAGGCAAGAACAGCTTGTTCTCCTTGGTGACTTTAACGCTAGAGTGGGTGCCGATAATGTTTCATGGCCTTCATGTCTGGGCAGGTTTGGTATTGGCAAGATGAATGAAAATGGACAACGGCTCTTAGAGTTGTGCGTCCACCATGATCTCTGCGTGACCAACACCTACTTTGAGACAAAACCCCAGCATAAGGTGTCATGGAGACACCCACGATCCAAGCAATGGCACCAACTTGACCTGATTCTCGTCAGAAGGCCACTCCTCAGGTCTGTGCTCTCCACGCGCTCGTACCATAGTGCAGACTGTGACACAGATCACTCCTTGGTTTGCTGCAAAATCAGAGCACAACCAAGAAAACTCTATCGTGTCAGACATGAAGGGAAACCACGCATTGATACCAGCAAGATGTCAGACCCTTTCATGATCGCTCAATTCACTGCGACCTTCCAGAAAGTGCTCAGTAGCCCTCAGCATGGTGATACTATTACAGAGAACTGGGAGCATCTACGGAACACCATTCAAAGTACTGCACTTGCCACCTTTGGTAAGAAAACAGCAAAGTCAAATGACTGGTTTGACGCTTCATCAGATGTGATGGCACCTGTTATTGAAGCTAAGCGCAGTGCTATAAATGAATACAAACGTTCACCGAGTGCCAGATCCTGAGGGCTACGAGAAGCAAAGTTCAACAAACTGCTCAACGCTGTGCAAATGACTATTGGCTCCAGCTCAGTGAGAGCATCCAGATCGCAGCGCAAACAGGCAACATTAGACAAATGTATGACGGTATAAAGAAAGCACTTGGCCCCCATAAAAGTAAGATGGCACCGCTAAAAACCATCAGCGGAGAGAAGCTAACCGATAAGGGTAAGCAGATGGAGAGGTGGGTCGAGCACTACTCTGAGCTTTACGCTAGAGACAATACCATTACGCCTGCAGCTCTTGATGCTGTCAATAGTCTGCCAACTATGGAGGAGCTGGATGCCGAACCAACATTAGAGGAACTCAGCAAGGCCATTGATAGCTTGGCCTCTGGCAAAGCACCAGGCAGTGATGGGATTCCTCCTGATTTAATCAAATGCTGTAAGAGCACGCTATTACATCCCCTGCATAGGATGCTGTGCCAGTGCTGGAAAGAGACAACTATTCCTCAAGACATGCGAGATGCCAAGATTGTAACACTGTATAAAAATAAAGGAGACAGAAGTGATTGCAATAACTACAGAGGCATCTCTCTTCTTAGTATTGTTGGTAAGGTTTTTGCCAAAGTCATCTTAATGCGACTACACAAGTTAGCTGAGCGCATATATCCAGAGGCACAGTGTGGATTCCGAGCTGGCAGATCAACAACAGACATGATCTTCTCTCTCCGCCAGCTTCAGGAAAAATCAAGAGAGCAGAAAAGACCATTATATATCGCCTTTATAGACCTCACAAAAGCATTCGACCTGGTTAGTAGGGATGGACTCTTTAAAATCCTCCTGAAAATAGGCTGCCCTTCTAAAATGCTGGAAATGATAAAGTCATTCCATGACGACATGAAGGGAACAGTCCAATATGCTGGAAGCACGTCACAGCCCTTTGATATACGAAGTGGCGTTAAACAAGGCTGTGTTCTGGCTCCGACCCTCTTCGGAATCTTCTTTGCCTTACTCTTGAAACATGCATTCAGAGATGCAACTGAAGGAATATGCCTTCACACTAGGTCAGATGGCCGTCTGTTTAATCTTTCAAGGCTGAAGGCAAAAACAAAAATCAGAAGGGTCACTATAAGAGACTTGTTGTTCGCTGATGATGCTGCAGTCGTCACTCAAAGCCAACAAATATAATATAAATGGTTTGGGATGCATTTATACCGGTATGACTGTGGTTTTCGAATAATTTATACGACCATAAATGTAGTTAGCGAATAAATTATTCCGCTGGGAATGTGGTTTGCGAGTAAATTGTATCGCTATGAATGTGGTTTGCGAGTAATCTATGCCGTTATGACTGATATGCGATGAATTTGGCCTTACGATAAATTGAGCACAATGAATTGACTAGACACAAGATGTAAAGCCAGCTGAAATATTGAAGTAAAGTATTAAAAAAAAAACAGCATTAAAATATTAAAGTTAATACATAGTCGGAGTGGCTAAGACGTATGGCGTCCGCCTCGAGTTCTAGAGGTATCGGGTTCGATTCCCAGTTGAGGGCATATAATTTATGGAAATTTTTTCTGAACCAGTGGTCCTAACGATGTTATACTCCCCCCTGGTCGCCTGGGTAGTGAGATCGGATACCTAGCCTTCTCGGATAAGGGCGAAAAATTCGAAACTTACCCACCACAAAAATATTTATAGAATGTGTGATTCCCATATACACACATTGGGATTCTCGCCGGTGCTGCGGAGTTCGTGCACTGTGCTGAGATCCTCCTTGTGTGATCTAAGGGAGGAGATTGGAGCACTGATGGAGTTGTCCGTGTGCAATGAAGATAGTCCTTCAAACCAAATCAAAGTTAATATACGTGCCAATCATTGACAACATGCCCATCATTCATAATAAACAATGATGTGCTTCAGACATTCAAATGTAACATTTTCTGCACTCCATACAACTGATCTTTTTTTCCCCCGGTAGGAATTTCCCAACGCTGCGGTGAGGCGAATGTTTGCAAAATTAAAGTTAACAAAGGACACTCTTTTCTCAGCTGAGTAAACGTGAATAGTTGTGAGAATGCAGGCTGTGAATCATCACGTGACAAATAAAAATGGCAAACAGTTGCTAAGATTATGAGAACTTTTATTCAGTGTCGTTTCCTTTAAGACGTCTTTTACCCCGTCCAACCCCCCCCCCCCCCCCCACCCCCCCCCCACCCAAAAAAAAAACTTCCTTTGGGTCGGACGTCGCATGCCGCACATCAGCCTCCCTCTCACATATGAACAAAGTTTTGACAGTTTTCTACATAATTTGTGTCCTATTTTGTAGTAGGTCACAAAACTGTTGGCAAATTTAAAACCTTCGTGCGAGGAACTGATTTTCTCTTAGTCTACTGATTCCGGCAGTTCGGGTTCAAGACAGAGCTTAACGAGCAACTCAGAAAGGACACAACATCTATGTACAAGTAAATAATTAAGTTAACCGACAGAAAGAAACAAAAAGTCACTGGTTGTACGAAATAAAAGGAAGGAACAATATTAATGGGTTAAGAGAACGTAAATGAAAGGTGGATCGAATAGTTATTGTTATTGTTGTTCAGAATCGACTTCATTCCACTCCGGGCAAGCCCATTGGTGCTCAGTATCTCTTAGCAAACGTCGAAGGATATAAATGCTAATTGTTCCTGTTGCGCGCTGGTTGTTACGTTCATCCCTGCCAATCTTACGCCTAATGCCAAACTCCAGCAATCTTAGTCTTGATGATTCATCGATTGCAGTGTCATTCTCTAATAGGCGATCATTAATTGTCCTCAGTATCTCTCCCTTGTCCATATCCAGTGCACATACTGTGGGTGCTCTTGAAGCTAGTCTATCAGCTCTATCATTGCTGCGTACCCCTGCATGACCAGGACAGTAGATCTACATCATTTCTTGAAGATTCGAGGCTTCTATGGAGGTTTTTCCATTCATGCCGTAGTCATCTATTTTGGATCTTCTGAAGCATGAACAGTGTCTGACACAATAACTGACCTTATTAATGAAGTTTCAGACAACCACCTTAAAGCCGCAGTAGCGGCCTCTACCTCATTCTCATGCTGAAGGTTGTTGTCGTGTAAGCCTCGCTATGTTCAGCTACGATCCTGTCCTTAACTCTAGCCGAGAAGACCCATCGTAATTTCTCACCACGGACTACAGACCCATTAGTGTACACAATGGCATCATCGAATAGTTGAATATGATGAAATAGTTAAAAATGGACCGAATATCTTCTTCGTTATCACAATTGTGAAGACCACTGCATAATTAGTCTGATGAGTCTGGTGACAAATTGTACTAGGAAAAGGTTAGAATCCACGACATAGGCCCGAGAATAATTTTTTTAAAAACATGTATTGCTAATAAACAAAGGGAATCAACTAAAAAAAAGTTTCAGCAGATAAAACAGGATGGTTGACAGAAATATGTGGTGTCGCCTCATCTGTTCTCGGCTTGGGGGTAAATGTGTAATGAGGTCCATAGAAAATAGGTCAGGAATATCAGCTGGTGGACATAAAATAAACAACTTAAGAAAGTCAAAAAAAAAGGATGCACACCATCATTGCAGGAAGACGCCGGAACTGGGTTGACCATGTCCTCAGAAGAGACCCTGACACCATCACCAGAACTGCTATGCTATGGACACCAGAAGGACGGCGAAAGAGAGGCAGACCAAAGACAACCTGGCGGAGAACAGTGGAGGGGGAGATGCTAAGCATGAATCAGAGTTGGGACACGGCACGAAGGATGGCCACCGACCGAGCAAAATGGGGATACTTTCTTGCTGCCCCACAAGACGCCACGGTGTGATGGCCACTGACTACTTTGTCAGTCGTCTTCTTCTTCTTCCTCGTTCGTCCTGAAAAGGGCGTTGGTTGCGTTGTGTCCGTTTACAGCGAAGCTGCGGTATTTGCGCTTTTCGGCCGACACATCAGACTTCCGCACGGCATTTTTTGGGACCGGGTTTGCCTTTCCTCTTCGATTCCTACTCCTCAGCCAGACTGCAGTGATGCAGCCTGTTTCCAGGACCACCACTTGAAGGTGGAGTAGGGTCTTGGTCAGCTCTGGTTCGCTGACGCAGGCAGTCAAGCTATGGGTCGCTTACTGCATTCCTCACTTTTGATGCGTCTTGGGTCCCATTTTGTCAGTCAGAAGCTAAAGATCCAAGAAGAAGATAGTCTTCGTAGAAAAAAAAGTGACAGTAAATGATGGATACAATAGTGACAGAAAGTGCAAATAAAGGTCTTAGCCTACATAGCAAAAAAGGCTATCTGATAGTAACAGCATTGTTGGGGTGTTGACAAGTCTGTCTGATGGTAACCGGAATGATGTGTGGGCTGTAGCTCCGGGGTCCGTCACAATGTGGAAGGAGGAATCGGGTTGGCAGATTTTAAAAATGCCAAACAAATTCGCTAGCACAAGGTTTTAGTTCCCCTAATACATAATGATAAATAAATAGAAACTTAGTATAAATAATAGCATCACAGGCTATCACACACTACTCCCTCTTATTAATTGTTAATCAGAATCGACCTCACTACACTCAGGGCAAACCCAGAAGTGCTCAGTCTCCTTCAGCAAATGTCGAAGAATATTAATGCTGATTGTACCTGTAGCACGCTGGTTGTACTCGTACATACGACGGATGCATTCTCTCTCTCACGTCCATCTCTGCTAGTCCCACGTTTTATGCCAAACTCCTAAAATCTCAGCCTTGTTGATGCATCCTCTCTCACGTCCATCTCTGTTAGTCCCACGTTTCATGCTAAACTCCAACAGTCTCAGCCTTCCCTCTTATTAACATCATGACAGATATGCGAAAACTACTATTTTAGGTCGAAGGAAAATACACGCAAATCCCTACAATTTACAAAGTGGCACTTTTCATTTGCTCTATTTACAATAATTGGGAAAGAGATTTGATACCATGATCAGGTATGGGCTAATGAAAATACTATCTGGAATTAGAGACACTATATAGCCTAATTATAAACCATTAGAGCTTGAACGGGATATTTTTCTTCATAAATAAAGAAAAAAACCAAAAAAAAAAACACAAGGTTCCACGGTGATCCAATTTTCGATGGCCCGCCCTTTGGTGGCTTGCCTTTGGCTGCCCCTGAATCTTTCCATGAAACCGAACTAATAAAAAAAGGAAAGCCGACTCAATAATTCAGCATCATTAGCGACAGCAACAACACAGACAAGAAATCAAGAGTGAAATAATGCTGCATTGCTAGAAGGGACAATTAATCTCGCTTAGGCAGAAAGAGAAGTCATAGAAGGGTTTATAAAAATATATGGCTTTAATCAGTGGCGGTTCTGGGTCGTTGAGGTCCGGGGCAAGGCTAAGCGTTGGAGCCCCCATAACATGTTTGAAACCTGTTATTCTGGATTTACAGCAAAACATTAAAAAAAAAAAAAAAATGCTAAAAGCGCTTGGCGCTCCAAGCCAGAGCCCAAATTGCCAGTACCTAAAACCGGACCTGGCTATGACAGTAACTAGCGGAAAACCAAAGCAGAATCCATGACGTTAGTCGCGGTAGACAAACAGGCAGGCATTCAGAAATCGCGTTTACTCACATCACGCGGTTTTTGTCCACGCCGGTGGTACGAGGTATTTCTTTTATATGTTTTTATCCATCTCACGTAACCACGAACTGAAACACGATATGTTCTTTCATTCATTTTTTTTTTCACGTAGAATTCTGGTTTACTTCTGTTATTATTATTTTATTTTGAATATTATTACTTTATCATGCGGCAGGTAACTGCAATTTTTTCCTTGGTTGCAATACACTGGAACTACAAGTCTGAGCGGTTTGTAGCTGTCACTGTATTTTTAAACTTTTCCGCAAGTTCGGTCATACATGAAGGGCTGGGAATTTGCGGACCCAGGTCTCCCTGAAATATAAGGAGAATAAAATATGCCCTAAAATATAAGGAGAATAAAATATACCCTAAAATATAAAGTTAGTTGCTTATCCTTTACAGGACGTGGCAATCAACCCCAGCTTTTATTGGCTGTTTGTGATTTTTCTAGGCAATTTTTTTCATTCAGTAGTTTGCCATTGCTTTCTAAACGGTACGGCGCTTATACCATTGTTAAAAATCCACACAAAGCGATCTGCTACCAAACCGCTTGCAGCAGTTTTCGAAACTGGTATATCTGGATTATGAAACTGCGTTCATATCCATTAGGCCACAGACGCCGTACGCCTAAAATATAAGGAGAATAAAATATACCCTAAAATATAAGGAGAATAAAATATACCCTAAAATAGAAGCAGAATAAAATATACCCTAAAATATAAGGAGAATAAACTATACCCTAAAATAGAAGCAGAATAAAATATACCCTAAAATATAAGGAGAATAAAATATACCCTAAAATAGAAGCAGAATAAAATATACCCTAAAATAGAAGCAGAATAAAATATACCCTAAAATATAAGGAGAATAAAATATACCCTAAAATAGAAGCAGAATAAAATATACCCTAAAATATAAGGAGAATAAAATATACCCTAAAATATAAGGAGAATAAACTATACCCTAAAATAGAAGCAGAATAAAATATACCCTAAAATATAAGGAGAATAAACTATACCCTAAAATAGAAGCAGAATAAAATATACCCTAAAATATAAGGAGAATAAAATATACCCTAAAATAGAAGCAGAATAAAATATACCCTAAAATAGAAGCAGAATAAAATATACCCTAAAATAGAAGCAGAATAAAATATACCCTAAAATAGAAGCAGAATAAAATATACCATAAAATATAAGGAGAATAAAATATACCCTAAAATAGAAGCAGAATAAAATATACCCTAAAAATAAGGAGAATAAAATATACCCTAAAATATAAGGAGAATAAACTATACCCTAAAATAGAAGCAGAATAAAATATACCCTAAAATATAAGGAGAATAAACTATACCCTAAAATAGAAGCAGAATAAACTATACCCTAAAATAGAAGCAGAATAAAATATACCCTAAAATAGAAGCAGAATAAAATATACCCTAAAATAGAAGCAGAATAAAATATACCCTAAAATAGAAGCAGAATAAAATATACCCTAAAATAGAAGCAGAATAAAATATACCCTAAAATATAAGGAGAATAAACTATACCCTAAAATAGAAGCAGAATAAAATATACCCTAAAATATAAGGAGAATAAACTATACCCTAAAATAGAAGCAGAATAAAATATACCCTAAAATATAAGGAGAATAAAATATACCCTAAAATAGAAGCAGAATAAAATATACCCTAAAATGTAAGGAGAATAAACTATACCCTAAAATAGAAGCAGAATAAAATATACCCTAAAATAGAAGCAGAATAAAATATACCCTAAAATTTAGCACCAGTTGAATAGAGAAAATACTGATGCAGAAAAGCATTAATTAATTACTGTTCAAATCTCCTTGCAGCACAGACCTTCAACTATCACAAGCCACGTGTTCTTGTTCTGTGCCATCCGTTCAAGGTTTTTTCATGTCTTCTTTATTCCGTTCATCAATCCTTTTATGAAGAATTAAGCAATTATTAGTTTCAGCTCGTCAAGCGCCCACCCTGATTTACTCAGTGGAATTCTTATTATTATAGTATAGCTCTGTTTAGAGTGTATTTAGTAAATTGACTGAGACAAACATGCAGTACATCCAAAATAATTAAACCGACGTCAAATCTGTATATTTACAAATAACAGATTTAATAATCACTTAGATTTAATAAGGTTTTAAAAGAATAAATAATGATTTATCAGAAAAATTCTCATCACTGGTGTGATGTAATGAGGGTTTTATGTAAGAAGTCACTTGGCAGCTTTTAAGTTTGACTTAGCTGCAAATGGTAGGTTCTGTGCAGATAGGTCACTGGAGTTCTCGCGTCTCTGGTCAAGATTAAAAGCACAGCACGTTCCAAGTAAGATCAGGGTGAAGCTGAAAAGCTGGTCCCGCGTCTCTAAGACCCTCTGATGATGGTGTCTAGTTCGACGTCAGTCAACTTCTAACTTCACTTTGTTCCAGAGATTAGTACCCTCATTGGTACCACCAACAAGCTAATCTTGGCTCACATACTGTTTGCTCAGAGGAATAAAGGCACTGGAATAGGCCTCTTAAACGTGTTCTTAGGGGTCGTTATTTTAACAATGAATTCCCACTATGACTATGTTTTAGATTCCTCAGATTCCCCGCGTCCTTTGTTAAATGGTAGAGTTTATTCTGGGCTCTGAAGTCCTCAAAATTGCTCAAACAATGGACCGGTTCCGATATAAGAATCTTGATTCTAGGCTCTGGCAAGGTCTGATTGTCGTCTTCGCAAGAGATTCTCACAGTGAACTAGACTTGCAAAAAGCGTCAGATTATATTCACTGTTTTCCCCCGCATTTTTTTGTTACGATGCTAAGCAGGGCTCCAATCGTTTCAAACATGCGTGTTTTGTGGGGTAATTTAAAATATTTCCAGGTAGGAAAAATAATGCGCGTAATGCAGAGGTCACCTCTCCCATATATGGAAATAAAACATCAGATTGCCTTCTATGCAAACTCACAAACATATCTGTAAACTCATTCGACAATGTGTTTCAGATGTAACATCTTACTTTCCTCTGAAATAGGTGGACCGGAAATGATTATGTCATTCATGTCTGTCCAAAGTGTGTCGCACAGACAAGTAATCTCTATATCCCTCGCCTGTGCAAACAACACTAAATGCGAAACTGATCATGTGACAGTTCCACAGGCACATGTCTGGTTCTTGTCGTTGTAGTGAATTTCTAAATACAATATCTAAATTAATATATATAACAATATCGGGCATAAAGGAAAAGATAAGAAAGTACAAAAGAATTTTCTACTAGAACTGTTGGTATCGCCTCCGCCGTCAGATTATTATTTGCTAACGCATAAGACGAACAAAACGGTACCCAATTTTTCAAATTCGTCCTTGACATAATCACTTTTCCTAGTTCTAAGAAAATATAAGCCTTAAAAAAATGCATTGTGGAACGAGGAGGGGCAAGGAAAGATAAAATGCTAATACGTTTCGCATTGATTTTAAACTAAAAGCCAACTATAGCAAGTGGCAAGCCTTGCCATAGGGGGTTTCCCCGAAATACGACGAAAAAGTTAGAACATGTAGACACCTCGTGTCACAAAAACAACCTTAGCTCTTATTTCAAAGGACGTAATTAAGACGTAAATAGAGACGACAGCACATGGAAAAGAATTGAACGTGTAGTAGACTAAAAATAAAAACACTAACATAGAAAAAAAAAAAAACTCTGTACTTCTGAACCAAGCCAACTAGTCCCATATAAATTATATATTCGTGTACCTTAGGACTTGCTGACAAAGAATATGGTAATAGTTACGCAAATAGTCCATTAATTAACTAATTATAGCCATAATACTATAGTGGACCCGACCAGACTGTCAAGTAAAGATCATGCCTGCTTACAATTTTTTATGGCATGTTTTGAAAAAACGACTTTGGGTAAATGAGGTTAAAAGGTACGGGATATTTGATTGGTTGGATTTTAAAGGAAGGCGAAGTATGATTGGTTGACCAAAAACTAAAAATATATTTGCCTTGAAACATATTGAGAGTCGTTATTTGAAACGATAGATTCAAAATTAAATGTAAACATGGTCCCATTGGACAAAGCAGTAGATATAGGCACGAAACGGGGACTATTCCCTGCCATTACAAGAAAATTTTGTGCAACGCAAGATCGATGAGAGCAGGCGGAGAATTTTCTAACATAGGAAAAGCCTGGACATAGGGGCAGATCGAAAATGTGCCAGATTCTATTGCCTAGTCATCGTTTTACTTGTGTTATTTCCTTGCATCTGTGGTAAGATTGATTTTCTTAATATTTTATTTAAAATAAAATTTGAATGTGAGATACTAACATACGATTACAAGTAAGTGAGTCTATGGCAGACTCAAAACAGAGTCTAGAGATAGATCCAGCATATGAAAGACTATCAGAGAGGTGTAGACCAACTAAATTATATAGGATGGGAGCCGCGCTAGCGTAGTGGTTACAACACCGCTCTGGCGACCGGGTGATACAGGATCAAACCCGGGCGACGGCATTTGAGGATTTTTCGTCGACCGGGATTTGGACTGGATTAACTCGAGACCTGGCGAGGACATTTGAAGAAGTGTCGTCGACCAGGGACTGGCGGCTCCTGAGCCGACCCAGCTGCAATGGGTACCTCCGAAATCGGCGAGTATTTGCCTGAATGGCGAGGGACACCTGTCTCTGTACAAGAAATAAAGGGATACTCACGTAAAATCAATGTCAGGCTAGACATAAAATAATAACCTGAGATTTCGCCTCGAGTATTAGCGGACGAACGCAAAAAAAAAAAAAAAAAAAAAAAAATAGGATTATCATCAGGAGCATAATACCTATCCTATGGTATGGACAACAGATTATTGCTGGAATTGCAGAGGCGTTGTAACTATTAGGGGAGAGGAGTACTGGTATACCTGGTCACATCAAAAGAAACTGGTGAAAGGGATTGTCGTAAAGAGCTGATCTTGCATGTTTGTTTGTAATGTGCCTGTCCTGGTTGTTGAGTATTAGTGTAGGCTGTTGATTACGAAGGAGGCATATCCTTCTGATTTCAGAGGTTTTTGGTTGCTGTCCATAACTGGTGCCAGACTACAGTGGGCCGATATATTCATGCCACAGTCTTGCCTTTTTCGGAGACAACTGTAAACCACCATCATTCTTGAAGAAGTGGGAGCTGAAGGTTGTCGTTCAGCGAAGTGCAGGAAGATTCCTACAGCATATTACCAAGTTAGGTGCATGTTTCGGCACCTGATCGCTCAACTAACATTATATTAGAATAAGAGACTGAGAATAGTGATATAAACATTCCATCAGTGTCCATAAAAACTTACAAACAACATGCAGAGATGATGATAATAAACAATCAACCAGTGTGTGGTGAAGTGGGATGTTATAAATATTTATAGGGGACTTAGTGTACTGACTGAGATCAGCTGTGAAGGTATCTATATCTATTAAAAGTAGTGTATTATAGATAACCTTACTTGCTACCACATATCTCTTTATCTCAGTCAGAATTATTCTGGAATAGTGTGATGCTACGTTATGTGTCTAGGGTATGAGTATGGTGAAGTGTAAGTCACAACAACAGACAGATAAACAATTTAATTTAATCCACTACTCTTAACAACACTGTGACACTCACATACATATAACACTCTATGAGAATAGCTTAAAGAAGTCACTCGTAACGGTTCAAATAACAATATGTATTCATTACTAGCATGAATGAATATGTGTCCTGATTCAACTACAAGGGAACCAGGAATCACAATCAATTTAAATTACAAGTTATGTACAGAATGTATTTAATATGAATATTGTAGTGACATATATTAGTACAAATGTTCTATGTGTGTCAGTTGTGTAGTAGTAAAATGAGGTAATACTGGTTTTGTTTTGTTCAAGCTCTGTTGGTATTTGTCATCATGACTTCAATAGTTTGTCTTTAGGGACTAGTATTGGAGATGTTCACAGTTCCTGATTTTAAGATAAGTAAATTCCCCTCTGAATAGTATTTTTATAAAGTTATTTCAAGATGAGGGGCATAATGTTGAGCTCAGCTGGCCAACTCTGCTTATCTTGAGTGATGGCGGCAGGAAAGGACTCCTCTGTCCGACTCTGGAATCAGCAAATCTTTATGTAACGTAAGGTTTTTTCAAACACGTTATAAAAAAAATTTTATGAGCAGAAATGATTTTATGCTGTCAGGCACCCCCAATATTTTATTTTGGGTATAATTTATTAATTCCTGGACTATTTGCGTAACGTTTTACATATTATTTGTCAGCAAACCCTAAGGAACCCAAACTTACTAATTTAAAGGAGCTACGTGGCTGCGTTCAAAATATGCAATTTCTTTTACCTCCTGTTCCGAAGATATGCTGTCTGGGTACTGTTATGTGTTCAAACGTAAACCCATCTAATGTTGTCTTTTCTAATAAGAGTTTGTTATGATTTATAAACCTAACTCTGGGAAAGGGTAGTGTATTTTATCACTGTCCGTCTGAAAAAAAATTAGTGCATGTAGACTTACACGCGTGATGGTAGTAATTGTGTATCGCGCGAAGCGGGTTTAGTGTTCGGCTTTCTGCCTCTCCCTTCTCTTTTTATCCCTTTAGTCCATCTGTTCGTTCGTTTTGGTAACGCAGTATAATTAATGTTAGGGTTAATTTAGGTCATTACGCAGTACGTCTCAATGCTTTTCCAAGAAATACAGCACACGTTTCATTGAAGAAGGCGGGTAATAATACAGTAAGCTTTACTATCAACGTGAAAGCGTTACAATTTGCAGACGAAGCAGAAAACAAGGGGGATTTCGAGTACATTCTTTGGGACAGCACTGTCATTTTACCATTGCTCTTCTCTTTATTAATTTTATTTGTTAGGCTTTATATTTACCGAATAATTTATATATGTGGATTAGAATATTTCATGACACAGTGTATACTAGAAGTCACCTCAGTTAAACAATACAACTACACCCTTATATAATAATATGTGTATTATGGTCAGAAGATCCATTATGTAAATTGATTGATGTAATTAATTTCTATGATTTCACTTTGATTGTCAGTCCTGATTCCAAATAAATCAGATTCAGGACAATAAATTGAAAAAACTTAACTTTCAACCACTGACTTACTAAAGATAGTCTTTTAAAGTGTAGTTGTATGTGATTGTCGTGGTACTGTTGTGTTGTATTAGATAATAAAATAATTTCTGTAATTGTTTATATGTTTAGTTGGTTAATGCAACCTTACACTAACATTTCATAACCCTAGACACCAAACGTAGTCATCTTACATTCTATCTAGAATAAGTCTGAATGAGATCATAGTGGTGGTAGTAGAAAGGGGCCCTGGAAATTTACTCAAATATTTATTATATTCAGGGACCTTCACAGCTGACCTCATTCAGTACACTAAGATTTCTTAACAACAAACTGTAATAACATCAACCCACCACAGTCGTCAGTTCCACATTGGTGACCTTGCCGCACCAATTCATCCTTCTATTTTAAGCAAGCACCCATTTATGAAAGTCTGTAACTTGTTGGTTGTAAATTTCTTTTTCTTTTCCATCATGTTTCAGAGCCATACAGAAGGACTGACTTGACATTTGAGTTGAAGGTTCTTATCTTTGTGTTGGACTTGATTTCTCTTGATCTTCATATGTTTCCCAATGCAGTGAAACCTCCTTGCTTTTTGTATTCTTAATTTAATATCATTGTCTGTCTCTTCAACTATACTCCGTTCATGTCTGTGTCTAATTTCCGTCTCCATCTGTAGATGGGTCTCCTTCTAACTCATTTACCCTTTTCCTTATAAAAGCATCATCAACAGCTTCATAAGGAGCATAGGCCGTCAACTAATTCATGCTAAGTTCTTCTGCCCTGTGCCATCCTTTCAAGGTCTTCTTTATCCATCTCATTTTTGCCTCCAGTTCCTTTCTATTGTGTTTTTTTTGGCCTTCATCTTCGTCTCATATCCTGAGAATTCCAGAATGTGTTTTCTCGGTGTGTGTCCTGTTCATCGCCGACGTCGTCTCTTCGTCTCTTGTTCCACTGGCACCTGCTAGTTCTTGTCATAATTTCCACATTGGTGCTTTTGTCAACTTATTTTAATTCTTCCATTTTAAGCAAGTATCCATTTGGGAAGGTTTGTAAATTCTTGATGTTTTTTCCTCCATGTTTCAGAGCACTGACCTGAAATTCGAGTTAAGATTTCTATTCTTGCGTTGAACCTAATTTCTTTTTATTTCCGAGTATTTTTTTTTTTTTTTTTTTTTTTCACAAGCACTGAAAGCTGCCCTTGCCTTTTGTATTCTTATTTTGATTAGAAAAGCATGGTCTTTAAAAATGAGTAATGATCGTGACATAATTCGAAGTATTATCACATATGGTTAATGTGGGAAATTTGAGTTAGACAAATGATCGTGACATAATTCGAAATATCATCATATATAGTTCATGGAGGGACTGAGTTAGACAAATGATCCTGACATAATTCAAAATATTACCACATAAGGTTCATAGGGAACTTTGAGTTGACAAATGATCGTGACATAATTCGAAAAATCATCATGTAAGTTTCATGTGGGAACTTTGAGTTGCCAAAGATCACTACTACCTCAAGCATCCCGTAAGAGGCGACACAATATAAAGACCTCAAGCATCCCGTAAAAGGCGACACAATATGAGGTTTGCACAGAGCTAGCAACTTAGGCAGGTAAAACAAAGAGCTACAGAAACCACAGCTACAGAAGTACAAGAAGTTCTTGGGTGTGCGGTGATTAGAACAGTTGTGACTTCACGTTCTTTTAGGAGCTGTGACAGAAGTTTCAGTCAGACAACTTCATTCTTCACGAATATGACTGATGGCGTAGATAATCATGTCTCACCACAACTCCGGACTCCAATACTGTTCAGCAGTTGTGTTATTGACGTCTTTCCCTGCAACGTTATCAAACTGTCCAGAATATTCTCCCTTTCTCGTCGTTTGCCTCTTTTCCCTTTTAATCATTCCTGTTGTCGCAATATATTCCAGTTTTATTCATCTCATAAAATACACAAAGAAAGCGGATTTCTTTCTTCTGTTCACAAGACGCATTGGGTTGCATTTAATTGGGATTGTGAAACGAAGCGCGAAAAGAGTAATCTAATACAGTGTTTCTCAATCTTTGAGAACACGCAGATCTATTTGTAAATCCTGTTAACCCCAGGGGGCCCAGCTCGTAAATTATGCATAGACAAGAAAATAGGCAAACTAACGCACGAATTCGGTGAATTAACCCACAGGATAGTTCCATATTTAAACGTAGTATAACATATAATGGTGGCCTTTTTTGAAACCCTAAGACACTGTTTGCAGACTCCCTGGCGATTCATGGGCCACCAGTTGTGAGGTACCTAAGATTTGCTGCACGCGTCTGTTATTAATGTAGACGTGTGTGTGTGTGTATGTTATTGAAAGCGTGCATTCCTGAACAAACGGGAACCAACCCCAATCCACTTGCAGTGAAAATAAACAAGTTAACTCGAGAATTTTTTACATCCTGGCTAATTGTTGACGAAACCATTAATATACAGGGAGTGTCGGGACTAGATGTACAGCAACAACGTGAATAGGGTAAGTCGACTACACGTTAATGGATACGTTTTTGTAATTGTTTAGTTATTAACAAATACAGACATGTTAAAGTCTGCAGGTATACAGTTTATCGGTAATCTTTACCTTTAGTGCCGTCGAGTATTTACAATATGTGTATTTTCGTACCATTTAGAGTTAGGGTTGGGGTTAAGTTTAGGGTTAACCCTAACCCCTACCCTAATCCTAACCCTAACTCACTACACATATCGTACATACTCAACGGCACTAAAGGTAAATATTACCCAGTTTATCGTAAAAGCGTATAGGATCCTATAAGCGGCCACAATCATCATCAGTTCCATTTGTGTTCCATATGGAGCATGGAGCCACCATTACAGCTGGTCCACTTTGCAGGAAGTCTACATTAAAGTATTCACGTGCTCATGGTAGCATTGGTCGTTCTAGCAATATACTTTATATAAGGAGGTTGCCACCTCTCATGCCCAACCTCCTCATATTAGCCGACTCTTATGACATGTATGAAAGTCCTATTCTTTCTTCTATATTCTCAGAGACCTCCCAGAAACTACGCGGATCTGGATACGTATACGTTTTCTTCTTGTGTAATAGTTTATTTATTAACAAATGTAGGTATTAAACAAACACGCAATTATATCCTGCAGTTACGCCGTTAATCTTAAAAGTGTTTAGAATTCTATAAGCCAGGGCTTGAAAACCAGCAATCACGACGTACTGGTAGATCCTAGGAGATCGCTTGGTAGATCTTAAAGCGCCTACGGAGGAAAACAAAAACAAAAGGAAAGATTTTTTTTTAACCGGGTAAAGTTTGGACTAGACCTCTCCCGCCGGCATTCAAAATGGCAGTGTCCTTGGCTTCAAAGCGACTTTTTCTGCATTCCCAGTGAAAACTCTCGAGCTGGCTACCGACATATTTTCGTGAACTGCACGACATAGGAACGTGATCTTTTCTGTGTAAGGTTTATCTTAACCCATCCCTTCCCCCTGCTCAAAATTTCTCTCTCTCTCTCTCTCTCTCTCTCTCTCTCTCTCTCTCTCTCTCCCTCTCTCTCTCTCTCTCTCTCTCTCTCTCTCTCTCTCTCTCTCTCTCTCTCTCTCTCTCTCTCTCCCCTCCCTCACACACACACATATATATATATGTACGTGTGTGTTAGATCTTTATATGAATATGGCTCAGTGTTACTAAAGAAGATCCCAAAAGTTCCTGAGTTGCCCACCCCTGCTTTAAGCCATATAATCATTTCCCTTTTTGCTCCCTGTGGAGCATAGAGGCACCACCACCACAGCTGTCCCCCTGGTAGGAAACCAGCACCAAGCTGTCACACGCTGTAGCCGCCGTGGCTTCTGTAACAATCTGTTATATATGATAAGGTTGCCAGCTTCGTGCACAACCTCAGTTAGTCGCCTTGTACGACATGCCTGAGGGAGTAGTAGTCATATTCTGTCTCGGTCTTCATCATCACCATTATCTTCATCATCATCATCATCTTTATCATCATCATCATCATTATCATTTTCTTCACAACCATCATCATCATCTTTATCATCATCATCATCTTTATCATCATCATCATCATTATCATTTTCTTCACAACCATCATCATCATCTTTATCATCATCATCATCTTTATCATCATTATCATCATAATCTTCATCATCATCATCATTATCTTCATCATCATCATCATTTTCATCACAACCATCATCATCTTCATTAACATCATTATCATCTTCATCACTACCATCATCTTTATTATCATCATCATATTCAACACCATCATCATAATCTTCACCACCATCATCGTCTTCAGTAACATCATTATCATCTTCATCACCACCATCATCTTTATCATCATCATCATCATCTTCATCATCATTATCATAATTTTATCATCATCATCTTTATCACCATCATCATCATTTTCATCATCATCATCAAATTGACAAAAAGCGTAGAGCGCTTAAGCACTTAGCCTATATTTTATCCATAAGTGTCTAATACAGTATAAAGCAGAAGTTAATTTCATGCAGAATCAGCGCCACACGCTATTTGTCAATTTGATGTTACATATTTTGACTGCAAGCTATAAATTCCTTGAAAAATTATTTTTAGGTGTTTAGTGCATTAAAAGCGTGTGTTTAAAACATTTTTTTTTATATTTTCGTCTTTTTTAGTGTTAGAAAAATTATGACACACTAAAACATAAACAATATTTTTACTTATTGTAAATCTGGTCTAAAATTTCTTAAGCGATCCATTTCTTTTAGAGCGTCGTTATTGCACGGCTTTGTGCCTGTTAATTTGGTGCGATACAGACCTAAGGGTCTTTTATATTTGGACATGCGCCCTAATATAACCGACTAGGTTGAACGGGACGTGCCTCGCCAAAACGAGGCAAAACTTTATTTAAAAAAAAAAAATTGGTGCAATCAATTTCTTCAAGTTGAAGGCCATCTAGAGATCGAACTGGACTTTCCCTTGATTCATAATTTTATAATTTGGATTGTTTACCTTGATTTAGCTAGACACTTGTTTGAATACTGCTCTGTTTTACGCATAGAAAAAAAAAGCACATCACGTGCTTTTGAATTTTTAATTAACTTGATTATGGCCCCTGATTTGTTTACATTTCTTTATGAAAAACTTTAATTACTCACAATGTCATAATTACAATATTAAATTATTAAATAACTGACTGATTATTGTATTGTCATCGGGAATACACACCTATACCAAGTTTCAGAGCTATTTCTCATCTGGATGTGATTGAAAAATCGATTGCAAGATTTGAAAGTGACATGAAAGTGACATACAAGTGAAGTTAAATAAAAGCGTGTAAAAATATTAGTGTTATCAATTTTGAGTTTTTTTTTTTTTTTTTTTTTTTTACGATTCTGTCACTGATTGAAAATAACGACGGTATAAAAAAGGTTAACTGTGCGTTAAGCAATCGGACATTAATATGTCACGAAAGATGGCAGTTATGTTGAAATCTAAATAATTTGAACTGTAATGTGTTAAAACTTGGTAAATTTGGTTTTTAAATGCAATTGCAACGTTGAAAAGCCAAAATAATACAGACCTGGATGACGTCAGGATAGTTCTCCACAAACTATGTCAACGATTCAAAAGTGTTGTGATCCAATGGATCCCATCACATTGTAACATCACCGGCAATGAAGAGGCTGACAGACTGGCAAAGGAAGGTGGAAATCAACCTTTGCCCGATGCCGCCGTAACTTTCGAGGACGCAAAGAGTTTTATCAGAATCAGATACAGAAACAAATGGGATGTGGAGCATCTAGGTCATACACAAAATGATGCATACTACCAGCAGTAGAGAACAAGTGGTAATCTTCAGACTCCGCACTGGCCACAATAGACTGAGTGTGACGAAAGTACTGAGATTCTGTCTTTCAAATGGCCCATGTCTTTTTCTCCTTGCATTTTGTTCACTTTTCCTAGGAGGGATTACAGATAATCCTTCTCCATGTTTCTTCTCCTTCTATTATTTACGTTTTTCAGAGTGAGATCACGAGGGAGTTTGATCTCATCTGCTTTATGGTTCTTTTTTTGTGTTTAGAGTTGGGGTGTAGGGAATTGTTGCAGTATTATTCTAGATTAAAATTATAGAGCCTAGATCAGATGTGCACCAGTTTTAGTCCTTTTAAAGATATGACAGGCGGCTAGACGCATTTTTCTGGGATTTTATATATATATATATATATTTCGGCCATTTTGCTTCATTGCCAGTAGAGGGCAGAGCGTAATCCCGTTTCTTTGTCTAGCAGTACCGGTTGCATCAGTATTGTTTACAATTCTGATTGGCTGAGATATAACGGCATTTGAAATCATTGGGTTAAAAATCGAAGCCGCGTATATGACGTCACGAGGTCAGCGTGCTGTTAGTGATTATAAATAGGGCCGTAATTTAATTCTCGGTCTCTTAAATGTAATTGCCAGCCGCGTGCCAGAGTCAAAATTGTCGATTGCCTTTCAGTGGGGAAATTCGAGTTTTGCAGGTACCGGCTTTTTTTTGTGGGGAAGAGCAGAATTTTTGATACCACAAAAATTTCTCCCACGGCAAAGTTGTGGCATTCGCCGACACGCAAAGTCGTGCGTTAATTGTCAGTGGCGGACGGAGCGAAAGAAAATACGTTTTCCCAAGGCAGGGAAGACATTCTCCAGTTGAAAGGGATTTTGGTGGAAAAATCCGGAGCTCTGATGCTCAATCTTCTTACACCCGCAAATCGGCAAGTTGCCAGCGTGGTTGTAAATTTATTTCGATTCGTCCCGGCCATAATAACGCCGAAGGCCTGAGCCCAGAGGAGGGAGCGGGCAGGTAACTCCATAGTGGTTAAACTTAGTCGTCATTTACAGAATTGTAGAGAGCAACAGGGTAAAAATCCTCTCTACAGATTTTAGAGCAGAGGACAGCTGCTGAAGTGTAGTCTACAGGTAGTAGACCAGAAAGACAGAACTGAGACATAGTTTTGTGAAGATCATAGCAGAGAACAGCTGTTGAAGTGTAGAGGTGCAGTTAGCTGTGTTCAGGAGATTTTCAGGATAGGTTGTGTAGAAACGAAGTCTGTGCAGAGTTGGTGTGGACACTTCGTAGTAGATCCAGCTGATTGTGTACTTAGAGTTTATATTAGAGTTTAGAATAGCTAGTTTGGAGTGGAGGCTCGGCATCTGAGACCCCACCCAGGGCAGTGTAGTTTATTTCATTTAATCTTACCTTCTCTCTCCATACAGGTGAAACTTGTGGGTGAAGGGTTGGGTTTTGATGATACAACATTTGTAATTTTTCCTGAATTAATTTTTTTCAGGAGTGCCTACACTGCATTTTTATGTATTTGACATGTATTTGAGTTGTGTTTATAGGTGTAAATAAAACTTGGAAATTAGAGCTGGAACCAGTCATTTCAATTACGTACAGTAGCTATCTGTTGTCTGTATCGTGGTGTATGTGAATCATAATTGAACCTTATCCCCTTAGGGTAGCTAGAGGTGGTCGAGGCCATAGCAATTAAGACGTCCGAAGTGGCGAGGGAGAGTTAACTTCGGTTCTCAACCTCGGAGCCAATGGTCTCACTTTCACATTTGCACTGTTATTTTTCATCTGAATCTATCATTTCAGTCTTTCTTCTCACTAATGTCTTGTTACTATATGTAGACAGCCTTTAGTCTTAAATCACTTCGGACGTCTTAATTGAAGAGCTGAAGAGGAAGGCGAATGCGATGAGGATGCTTCTTTGTCCGGGGCTGGCAGGTCAGGGTGTTTTCTTTTCTGGCCCAGTACTTCGGCCTATGCCGTCTGGAACCTTTCTGCAAACAGAATTATCTGGTCCAGTTGCTGGGTGCCCTGCTCTGCCAGGTACTTCCTTAAGTCTGGGGACATGTTGGCCTTTATCTATTCGCACATGATGAGCTCTTCGAGTCCTTCGAAAGATTTCGCCAGTCCCGACAACTCTCTCCAGCGAGTGAGGTAATTCCTCAGCCTCTCGGTGAACTGGGGAAAACTTTCTACTTTCTCCAGACGACTTTCCCGAAACATTGTTTGGCACTTCCGGGGAGTCCATTGGAATCGCTGTAACAGGGCGTTACGCAGTGCCTCAAAGTTATTTTGGTCATCTACTAACATCTTGCTATAGACATCGTACGCCTGGTTTTTTAGCGACTGAGATAAATTGAGACACCAAAGACTATCATCCAGCCCGTACGCCTTTGCCATTCTTTCGAATTTTTCCAAAAATACCTCAATTTTCTCATTTCCGTTAGGAAAAGAGTCCATCGGAAAATTCATGTCTGCCATCCGGGGGCCTCCATTTCCTGAGGTGTCTATCGCCACTGCTCCGGGAAATCTCCCTTAGCCGAACTGCCCTCCGAAGATCGGAGCTGCAGTTCCAGAGAACGCATCGCAAGTTCGTGCTGTCTCTCTGCTGCCTTTTCCCTTTCTTCAACTTCTGCTGCCCTTTTTCTTTCTTCAACTTCTGCTGCCATTTTTCTTTCCTCAACTTCTGCTGCCCTTTTTCTTTCTTCAACTTCTGCTGCCCTTTTTCTTTCCTCAACTTCTGCTGCCCTTTCCCTTTCCTCTTTCTGATTATGCCTATCATTTTCTCTGATCATATAGGCCTTAGTTTCCTCCTTGTCCATACCCATGTCCTCAGCAGCCTTACGCCAGGCAGCTCGTAACTTGGCCGTATCTGCCATCTTACTTGCGAACTGCTGTATTCTCAAGAATACAGAAACTGACAGAAAGAAGAAAAAAAGGAAGGAAATATCTGTTACCTGCTAGGAATATGCTGTCGCAAAAACCCGCACTCAGACTAGCACCAAGTCTGACCAATAACTACCTGAAAAAAAGGTATAGTTATCTAGCTATCCAAAACCCGAATTTACTTTCCTGTTAAGAAAAAAATTCAATTAGCCATCAATTACCTCTAAGTCATAAACAACCTTACTACAACTACCATCTAACTGACTGTAACCTGTGGAAAAAACTTATAGCTGGATCAGTCTTAATATAGCTCAGTCTAGGGGATATTTAAGAAATCTATTTTTCAGAACTTCCTACAGAGACAATCTATGAATATAGATCACAGAATTGATCTCAACAGAATGATCCACCGGACGACCGCCACCACTTTGTCACGAAATGGATTTAAGACTAAAGGCTGTCTACATATAGTGACAAGACATTAGTGAGAAGAAAGACTGAAATGATAGATTCAGATGAAAAATAACAGTGCAAATGTGAAAGTGAGACCATTGGCTCCGAGGTTGAGAACCGAAGTTAACTCTCCCTCGCCACTTCGGACGTCTTAATTGCTATGGCCTCGACCACCTCTAGCTACCCTAAGGGGATAAGGTTCAATTATGATTCACATACACCACGATACAGACAACAGATAGCTACTGTACGTAATTGAAATGACTGGTTCCAGCTCTAATTTCCAAGTTTTATTTACACCTATAAACACAACTCAAATACATGTCAAATACATAAAAATGCAGTGTAGGCACTCCTGAAAAAAATTAATTCAGGAAAAATTACAAATGTTGTATCATCAAAACCCAACCCTTCACCCACAAGTTTCACCTGTATGGAGAGAGAAGGTAAGATTAAATGAAATAAACTACACTGCCCTGGGTGGGGTCTCAGATGCCGAGCCTCCACTCCAAACTAGCTATTCTAAACTCTAATATAAACTCTAAGTACACAATCAGCTGGATCTACTACGAAGTGTCCACACCAACTCTGCACAGACTTCGTTTCTACACAACCTATCCTGAAAATCTCCTGAACACAGCTAACTGCACCTCTACACTTCAACAGCTGTTCTCTGCTATGATCTTCACAAAACTATGTCTCAGTTCTGTCTTTCTGGTCTACTACCTGTAGACTACACTTCAGCAGCTGTCCTCTGCTCTAAAATCTGTAGAGAGGATTTTTACCCTGTTGCTCTCTACAATTCTGTAAATGACGACTAAGTTTAACCACTATGGAGTTACCTGCCCGCTCCCTCCTCTGGGCTCAGGCCTTCGGCGTTATTATGGCCGGGACGAATCGAAATAAATTTACAACCACGCTGGCAACTTGCCGATTTGCGGGAGTAAGAAGATTGAGCATCAGAGCTCCGGATTTTTCCACCAAAATCCCTTTCAACTGGAGAATGTCTTCCCTGCCTTGGGAAAACGTATGTTCTTTCGCTCCGTCCGCCACTGACAATTAACGCACGACTTTGCGTGTCGGCGAATGCCACAACTTTGCCGTGGGAGAAATTTTTGTGGTATCAAAAATTCTGCTCTTCCCCACAAAAAAAGCCGGTACCTGCAAAACTCGAATTTCCCCACTGAAAGGCAATCGACAATTTTGACTCTGGCACGCGGCTGGCAATTACATTTAAGAGACCGAGAATTAAATTACGGCCCTATTTATAATCACTAACAGCACGCTGACCTCGTGACGTCATATACGCGGCTTCGATTTTTAACCCAATGATTTCAAATGCCGTTATATCTCAGCCAATCAGAATTGTAAACAATACTGATGCAACCGGTACTGCTAGACAAAGAAACGGGATTACGCTCTGCCCTCTACTGGCAATGAAGCAAAATGGCCGAAATATATATATATATATAAAATCCCAGAAAAATGCGTCTAGCCGCCTGTCATATCTTTAAAAGGACTAAAACTGGTGCACATCTGATCTAGGCTCTATAATCTTAATCAACAATTCCCTACACCCCAACTCTAAACACATAAAGAAGAACCATAAAGCAGATGAGATCAAACTCCCTCGTGATCTCACTCTGAAAAACGTAAATAATAGAAGGAGAAGAAACATGGAGAAGGATTATCTGTAATCCCTCCTAGAAAAAGTGAACAAAATGCAAGGGGAAAAAGACATGGGCCATTTGAAAGACATAATCGCAGTACTTTCGTCACACTGAGGTACCATCTATTCAACAAGTTAAAGATAGGAACTACCGATCAGTGTAACTATGGCACTGATAAAATGACTGCTGAACATCTGCTTCAAAGTTGCCCAACATGTGCGGAACAGAGAAAGCGCATATGGCCGACACCAGTACCATTCGTGGAAAAAGCTCTACGGAGATTCAAATAGCCACAAACTGACTACTGCTTCCTTTGAAAACATTCAAGTAGACGTCTGAGAGTGTACGAAGAAGAAATGCCGTTTTAAGTGGGCTACTATAATCTGTATAGCCAAAATTGTTAAAGTTAAAAGTGGGCTACTATCATCTGTATAGCCAAAATTGTTAAAGTTAAAAGTGGGCTACTATCATCTGTATAGCCAAAATTATTAAAGTTAAAAGTGGGCTACTATCATCTGTATAGCCAAAATTATTAAAGTTAAAAGTGGGCTACTATCGTTTGTATAGCCAAAATTGTTAAAGTTAAAAGTGGGCTACTATCATCTGTATAGCCAAAATTACTAAAGTTAAAAGTGGGCTACTATCATCTGTATAGCCAAAATTGTTAAAGTTAAAAGTGGGCTACTATCATCTGTATAGCCAAAATTGTTAAAGTTAAAAGTGGGCTACTATCATCTGTATAGCCAAAATTGTTAAAGTTAAAAGTGGGCTACTATCATCTGTATAGCCAAAATTATTAAAGTTAAAAGTGGGCTACTATCATCTGTATAGCCAAAATTATTAAAGTTAAAAGTGGGCTACTATCGTCTGTATAGCCAAAATTATTAAAGTTTAAAGTTGCATAAGTACTCTACAGACACCCTGTGTATGTTCAAAAAAAAATTATTCGAGTGGGGAGTATTTCCACATTAGTGATGTTTCTTCTCCGTTAGTTTAGTGGTCAAGTGTCGTCGGAACATTCAGTTTCCTTACTTAGTGAACGGTGTGTGACTTTGTTCAACATCTATTCATAATCTTGAGAATTTCCTTATTAAACTCTTTTTCTTTCTGTAAACTGTCCGACGTCTTTTAGATTTTACTTAAAGTTTGCGATGTTACTATTTAGGTTACATTCAAACCAGGTAACTCTCTGTCTGTCCCTCGCGCTCTCTCGCATAAACACACACACACATTTCCTATTACAGTGTCATGATTAATGTATCATTATCATTTTTTATGGCGCTCCTTATGGAGCATGTAACCACCACGGTAGCTGGCCCCCTTGCAGGAAACCTGCACCAAACATTCACATGCTCGTGGAGCAGCGGTTTCTGTGTCACAGTGTTTATCATGATGAGGTTTCCAGCCTCATACACAACCTCATAACTGTCGCCTTGTTGTACATGTCGGCGGGTGCAGTAGTCATATTCTTTCCCTATCTCCCCAGAGATCTACAAGGGGTAATTGCTTTGCTTTGCTTTGCTTTACTATCCCCATAGGGTGCGAGTAACTAAACTCTTTTACCCTTTGTGTAGACAGCTCGGCATGGCGGTGGCGCAGCCACCGCCGCCCTTCTACACATGGTCCGTGTTGCCACACGGCTAGGAAGCCACCCATCGTGACACCAGGCGATGGGGCCGCAACCCGCCGTGCATCCCACACAGTATCAGACGATTACGGGGTGTGTTTTGGGCTTTCTTTCAACCCCAGGGAGCATCCTAGACTCGAGACAGGGTACAGCAGGCCCACTTTGGCGTGTGTGTAATGTACTGCCTCAAGGTTTGATAACTCTCTACCCTGCAAAGGGGGTTATACCTCCGAGGACAGTGATGACTGGCAGAGAGGCCAGTCACCAGTGGGCTTTGTTGCAACCCCAGGGAACCTCTTGTCGGGTGGCGAGGGTGCAATGCCACAAGAAAATTGGTTCTCTACCCTGCAAAGGGGGTTATATCTCCGAGACAAGACGTATCGAGGGATCGGCACAGCCAGCGCCGAACCTCTACCACTGCCGAGCTGCATTACCAAGAAGAAACAAGCTCTTGCCCACCTTAACTAGGAGGACCCGGACCCGGGACCCCACAATTCTAATGAAGATCATCATCAGGGTAGAAACATCGTACTTGTAACGCGAATGAAAATGGGTGAGAACATGACATCAAATCGTTTGAAGAACGCAAGTCTTCAGGTGGATGGGCCCACATAATATGCTGATG
Source organism: Oreohelix idahoensis (assembly GCA_024509875.1). Classification (NCBI taxonomy): domain Eukaryota; kingdom Metazoa; phylum Mollusca; class Gastropoda; order Stylommatophora; family Oreohelicidae; genus Oreohelix; species Oreohelix idahoensis. The sequence continues at coordinate 1,347,513 of JAMPIV010004153.1, read as the reverse complement.
TTTAATATATATTGAAGATTACAAGTTCATATAACTGGCATGGCATACGGTACATACATATCATCGAGTCTTCCGCAGTATCGTCTTAACCATACATTTCTGGCAGCTGTACTAGAGGTGAAAATCCACCCAAGTAATGTGGGTCAGACAATGTAGACGTAGAATTATATATTGAGTACTTCATAAGTTATCACGAACCTTCTCTTAATTCTGATTCATCATGGCAATAGTTGTGGCGGCCTTCGAAACATAATACATGCCACTGGGAGCTCTTTCTCCACAAATATCTTAGGAGCTTGATAATACGTCTTATCACAAAGACTACAAATCGCGAAAGACCAAGAATCATAACCGTTTGCATAAATTAGTGCAGAACGCATTACGTCATAAATTACCGATGACGTATTAAATATATCGTGTTCAATATAAGTGAAAACCCGTGCAAACACATGAATAACCACATAACAGACATACTACCGCCAGAGCCGGATTAACGTAGTAGCACAAGTAGCATATGCTACGGGCCCCGCGCTTTTAGGGGCCCCGCGCCAATAAATATGTACATAATTTTTTGGTCATCTTCTAATACGAGCGTTGATGGGAAGGAGCGAAGCTCCTGACCGGGTTGGAAGGAAAGTCCACTGACCCCCCCCCCCCCCCCCCCCCCCCCCCCCCCCCCCCCCCCCCCTCCCCCCAGCCTTGCAATGACATGTCATTGGACCAAAAGAGCTAGAAAGCTCGAGTGCCGCTGGTTAGAGAGAAGAAAAAAAAAATTACGAGCGTTAAACCAATAATCTTGTGATTTATGCCATCTTTAGCGCCTTTTCATTTGGTGTCACGAAATTGTGAGAGAAAGAGCATAAGAGGGTGATTTAGTGTGACTCTTCATTATTTTAATGTTAACTGTTTGCGGACGGAAGCCATTTAAGTGGCGTTGAAAATTTGGTCACGTTTGGACGGAAGCCACTTTTTTGGCTCTAGGCGACTGCCCCTCTAATTTTGTTTTATTCTTTGTGAAATGAATTTGCATTAACAATAAAAACTAGAATTTAGGAAACGGAAACTTCCTGTTTTAATTGAGGTATACGGCGTGCTCGCACTCTCTTTTGATCTTGATTAAAATTTCTTGATTTGTAAGGTTAGAAAACTCAAAAAATGAGCAGTAGACACAGAGATATTGGGCGTAATTATGCTTCTGGAAATGAAAAACGTAAAGCGAAGGAAGAAAAAGAAGAAAAGATCAACTTGTGATATCAAAAACAGGTAAGCTGACAGAATATTTTGATGTTCATGGTGGTGGTACTCTAACCGCTGAAGCTGGAAGTACAGGAACAACTAGTACTAGTGCAGGCTGTGCAGCAGAAAACATACAGCAAAACCCAGTATACACTGATTCTGAATGTGAAAGTATAAGTGAAACGAAGAAGTACTCTAATGATATTGGTGACTGGCCAAACAATATAGATGACTGTGAGCGTGAATATTGCATATCCAAGGGAAGTGAAAAATGTCAACATGTTGATAGTGCCTTCTCTTCATCCGTGCGATTGTATGACACAGAAAAGAAAACTCGATACTGTCAGAAGTCTTATTTTACACATATTCATAAACTTACAAACAAGCAACATGCAAGAAAATGGTTATGCTATTCAGAAAGTAAAGGGCGCCTATTCTGTTTCCCATGCAAGCTTATGAGTTCAGAATGTTCATCAAAGTTTACTGTATAAGGGTTTAATGACTGGAAAAATGCAAGCAATCCATTGCGTCGACATGACGAAAGCTCCTCACATAGACAAGCTTTAATTTCATTGTTGATGCGTAAAAACAAAGGTGAACGTGTCGATTCCCATCTTGTGAAACAAATGGACATTCAAGAAAAGTATTGGCACAAACTTCTAGAGCGAATAATTGAAGTTGTGAAGTTTTTAGCAGAACGAGGCCTTTCATTTCGTGGCAGTGATGAAATTGTTGGGTACCCATATAACGGGAATTACTTAGGGTTGTTAGAATTACTGGCAAAGTTTGACCCTTTTCTGGCAGAGCATATAAGTGTACTCATGCAAACAAAGGATTTGGACATACATCATATCTATCTAAAACAACGTGTGAGGAATTCATCAATATGATTGGATCCAGCATATTGGATTACATTCTCTGTGAAGTGAAGTAATACAAGTATTATTCCGTTTCATTCGATTCTACTCCAGATATATCTAATATGGATCAGCTGACTTTGACTCTGCGCTTTATTTTGCCATCTGGACCAGTTGAAAGATTTGTGACATTTTTGGATATGGAAGGTCATAGTGCTGAACAGCTTACTAAATGTCTACTTAATTTTTTAAAGGCAAATGACATTGATATTAAAGACTGCCGTGGTCAAAGTTATGACAACGCCAGCAACATGAGTGGCAAGTTTATAGGATTACAAGCACGAATTAATGGATAATGATAATTACTATGCAAATTAAAAATGTATGTGTTCAAATATGTTTGTGTTGTTTTATTGTTTTTTTTTTTAAATATAGGGCCCCTTTCTTAACATATGCCACAGGCCCCGCACTAGCTTAATCCGGCCCTGACTACCGCGTGTATTAACTGCTAATAGCATATGTGTGGTCAACATGCAAAATACATTAATAAACCTCCTTAACAAGCACAAGGTGATAAAGAGTTACAGAAAATGATTAATTCAATATTGACTGAAAGTGAAAATAATGACTTGAGTACAGGGTTTCCTAACTCCGTGGTCCATGGAACTCTAAGAGGCCCATGAATGGATTCTAGGGCGTCCATGTATTGTTTGGTTTGGTTTGAAGGATTATCTTCTATGCACACGGACTACTCCATCAGTGCTCCAATCTCCTCCCTTAGATCACACAAGGAGGATCTCAGCACAGTGCACGAACTCCGTAGCACCGGCGAGAATCCCAACGTGTGTATATAGGGATCACACGTTCTATAAATATTTTTGTTGTGGGTAGGTTTCTAATGTTTTAAATTTTGCCAGGCAGCGTGAATCCAGGTGAGTCCATGTATATAACCTAAAATTAAGTTGGAAATAATTTTTATTGTGCTTTTATGTAAATATTTGTTTCTCATGAACGAGTCCATAGCCTTCATTGCACAATAAAAGGAGTTCGTATCCTTCATGGGACCGAAGACGCAGCTAGAGAGATGAATGCAGTCAGCGATTCATAGCTTGACTGCTTGCGTCAGGGTCAGCAAACCAGAGCTGACCAAGACCCTACTCCACCTCCAAGTGGTGGTCCTGGAAACAGTCTGGCTGAGAGAGTAGGGATCGAAGAGGGAAGGCAAACTCGGTCCCAAACAATGCCGTGCTGAAGTCAGATGTGTCGGCCGAAAATATTGCAGCTTTGCTGTAAACGGACACAACGCAACCAATGCCCTTTTCAGGACGAACGAGGAAGAAGAAGAAGTATCCTTCATGGGACAGTCAGACAGGCACCAAAAAAAGGTTAAAAAACACTTCCTTTGTATCAGTAGGAAACGGATATATGTAATAGTTATGGAACGTGATTTCTCCAGAATGTACTGTCAAAGTAAATGGAACAGTCAATAGATTCAAATATATAAGCATATTAATAATGGTAGGGTATTCTGCTCATGCGCATTTAAGCAGCTTTTCCCGTCGTTGCATCGTCTGCATTTTTTGTGAAAAGTAAACGAAGTCAAATAATTCTTCGAATTCCTGGAACAGAAAAGTTCAGGAGACGTCGTAACGCTTGCATTAAGGAAGTGGGAGTAACAGCGGAAGAAGCGGACGGGGGGAATAGAGCTGGAGGAAGTTTCGACATAGAATCAAAGCTGTTATAATGCACTGACTTGCCTGACGTCACTATTAAAAGATTTTTTTTTTTACAGTTTTCAATGTCCCCCAGGAAAGAGACGCAACCGTTTTACCCCACGCTTAGCAGGCAACTCAACTTAGATGAGTCATCTATAACAGTGTTTAAAGTTTGGCTCCAATTTCATTTCTGCGCCTAGGAGTTTGCCTCGTTTTAAATCTTTCGTTCATACAGCGGACATACGATCGTACGAGCATGTTGAATGTTGCAGATGCATGTATGATGGTGCACTGTATCAGAATGTGTTGTACACGGTGAGTGGCCTGTAAAAAAATATATGGACACCTATTCTGATGCAGTCGGGTCGGAATTATGTGCTCGATCGGCGTATCCAATATTGACTTTAAGATTCTCAGTTCAACTCCAAGCAACCATCTTTGTCACAACTCAGGAATGTCAACAGACGTGGTAGATGATTCGCTGCTATATTAAGGAAATATGAAATTTGCAGTAGTACCGGTACGTTTAAAGTGCCCGAATTATCATATTCTGGAAAGATGAACAATACTTTGCCCTTTTTGTGCAGAAATATTACCGTACTGCCCAATAATTTCTATTGTAAAAACAAAGTAAAACCACGTTTCCGCTAGCCGTTATTGAGTAACTGTACAATCGCTGTTCTTTTTGTTAAATTTTTACAGTAAAGTTATGTTAGATAGGGTACCATGTTGGTCTATGATAATACATTATGTTAGCCAGTATGTTGAACGCGTGGAAGGACAGTTGTGATAGACCAGAGAGGAACACGGTTGTTATGTGTTCATTACGTTAATTCATCAACATCATCAACACCATCATCAACATCATCATCACTATCATTATCATCATCATCACCATCATCATCATCACCATCATCTCCATCATCATCCCTGTCAACATTAGCATTATCATCATCGTTCCCATCAACATCATCATCATCACCATCATCATCCCCATTAACATCATCATCACTATCACCATCATCATCATCACCAGAACTATCATCATCATCATTACCATCATCATAATTCTCCTTTGAACACCTTACGGAGCATGGAGCCACTACTATATCTAGTCCCCTTGCAGGAATCCTGTATCAAACATTCACATTCACCTCCAGTGGGGGTTTCTGTGACAATTAGTTTTACATGATGAGATTTTCATCACCATAATAACCACATATTAGTCGCCTTGTACGACATGCTGAAGGGTGCCGTGTGCCTATTCTCTCTTTATCTCTTCAGAGACCCCCCTGAGAACTACGCAGAGAAATTCATAATCATTAGACTGAATAAAAAAAAATAGTCAATATTAATAGATCCAGTCCGGTATTTACAGTTTGTTAGGAATTGAAAAGCCATCCTTTTTAAAAGACCCCTATCGATTTTGTCATCCGCTGTGTAACTATTTGTAAACCAGGTGGCGTAACGTGAAGCTACGAATAAATCTACATTCCCCATACATATGAGAAGAAAATTCTACATAAATTAAACTCAGTCATAGATGTACTCACTACAATTTGAAACACAAAACGTAACAGAGAAAACGATCTACCATTAAACAAAATATAAAGCAACAATTTACAATTCGACAAAAATAGAGAAAGTTTAACAAATCGTGTGACTTATGTACAAGTATTTGAAGTGTACTGTTTGCACTCTCGTTTGTACAATGGTGGGCAAGTACACTCCCACGTAGAGGACAGAATGTGTTTTTTTTTTTTTACCGGGATGACAAAACTTGTCTCACTTGTTACGAAAACGGAGACATAACCAGTGTTTTTTTTAACATTGGTGTGCGCTGATGTATATTTTTAACATGGAGTTTTAATTCTGCTTGTTACTGGAAATTTATTCTGACTGATTTCAACTATTACCAACCAAATATTATCTATATCAGGTATGTGATTAAGGGGTAATGTATGTTCCCAGGTATAGCTGTGTGTGTATTTCGAATAATCTGAATAAATAAAATAGACTATCCTTATAACCACGGTTAGTCTTAGTAATTGTGGGGCCCGATTTGGACCATTCTGGTTTGGGGCCCCTTGGACTTAAGATTATAGTTTTGTTGTAACACGTTTTATGTCGAAATATAGCTAATTAAAATAGAAATTGTTTTATTTTTAATATGGTTTAATAGCATGTGTTCATATTATTTTACTTACTTACTTAGTCGTTCCTCGTCTACCGTGGGATGTAGAGGTTTGGGAGAGAGAGAGCGCCATACTATCCTATCGGCTATCTTCCTCCTGGCCTGGTTCCATTCTAGTCCTTGGTCCTTCAAAGATTGTCTAATGTTGTCCTCCCAGCGGACTATGGGTCGTCCGGGAGGTCTGGATCCCTGGATCTTAGTTTCCCATGCTTGTCGTGGTAGCAGACATGGCCAGACCATTCAGTTGGGACTGTTCTACTTGGGTCTGCAGGGGTTGGGTTTTTAGGCCTTGACATATCGTCAGATTGCGGACCATGTCTCTTCTTGTTACTTCAACCACCTTCCACAGATACCTCATTTCTGAGGTTTCGATCTGGCTTTTGTGGGTTGTAGGTATCCATATATCAAGACTGGGAAATGGGTGGAGCAGTATACGGCCATCTTCGTCTTCTTACCAACTCCTCTGTTGCTGAAGAATCTTCGATTTATGGCTTGAAAAAGTCTCCCAGCTGCTGCCCTACCGGTAGCCAACTCTTCTTCGATGCCTCCCTGCCGGTCTATGACAGCTCCGAGGTATTTAAAGTGGTTGACCTGCTCCAGAACCTGTTCTCCCAGCTTAATCTGATGCCTTCTTTCCCTTATATTCCATGTTCCATAAGTCGTAGTCCGTAGAATCAGTCCGGTTTTCTCTCTTGCATTTCTAGTAATCATGTTTTAAGGCAAACATGTGATTGGCCTGTTGTACCTTTGCACGATGGAGGGGGCTGCCTCCTTCCTGTTATCTAATTTGAAATAATCTTCGTTCTTTATTTGCTATTTAAAACTGGATGCGGGAACCCGAGTGTGGGGCCCCACACGGGGCCCGATTGAGTAAATAGATCGACCTAAGGCCGCCCCGCTTGTAACGTTGGTCGGTTGAACGTGTTTACATGAAAATATATTTCTTGTAATTCTTCTTCTTCTTCCGTCCTTAGCCACCGACCGTCAAAGCAGTCAGTGGCCATTACGCCTAGTGGCGTCTTAGGGCAACAGCAGATAGGTTTTCTTTGCCATTGTTTCCCATCACGCCTATTGGCGTCTTTAGGGCAACGGCAAATCAATCCATTTGCTGTTGTTTCCGTAATCGAAGTGACTGGCAAACGGGTGATCAGCCCGTTGGTATTTGTAATTACTTACTAACAAATGATTTGTGTGAGAAATCATTTTAGTGGCCATTTTGTTCATTCGGATTTTCACAAGGGGGGCGGCATCACCAGCGGCTTGTCTCTTGTAGTTCCCATGTGTCTCTAATGAGACAAAGAAAGAACATGAATACTGCTTACTCATGCATGTCGTTACACGATGATTAATATGAGATTGTGCAGGACACTGGTAACCTCATTATATATATATATATATATATATATATATATATATATATATATATATATATATATATATATATATATATATATATATATATATATATATATATATATATATATATATATATATATATATATATATATATATATATATATATATATATATATATATATATATATATATATATATATATATATATATATATATATATATATATATATATATATATATATATATATATATATATATATATATATATATATATATATATATATATATATATATATATATATATATATATATATATATATATATATATATATATATATATATATATATATATATATATATATATAACTAATAGCTACAGAAACCATGGCTGTAAAAGCATGTGGATTCTTGGTACATGTTTCCTGCAAGGGGAGCAGCTACATTAGTGGTTCCACGCTCTAATAAGGTAGACTTAGGCCTCGGGTTTCCCTTCCTTATGTGTTATAAATGTTTATACAATACCAAACCTACCCTCTGTCCTGTTTTTACTGTTCTAAGTCTACTATCATTTACTGGACACGGTATTAAGGTCTTTAGTCTTGTGTGGACTGGCCTATACTGTATAATAGGGGAACAACAGAAGTGGTTGCATCATTGGTGGGCTGAACTGCCCATGGTGGGCCTTCGGTGTTGTGTCTTGCGGTTCGCACTGGTGACCTGTCATCGAAGCATCATTTTTTGGTGATGCGTAGATGGCAGGGAGGATAGTGTGGTTCGCTTGCATGGCTAGGCGGGGTTGTTCCACGGGGGGTCCGGGGTTCGAGTCCTGGGTGGGCCACTCAACTCTGATAGGCTGTTTTCTGCCCATATTTTATTATTATCTTCCCACTTATAGCACTGTCTTTGCCTTCAACTTTACCGTCTGTTATGGTCTTTAGCAAGGTCCTATGTCTTTTTATTTGGCCAAAATATATTAGCTAATTTTTATCTTCTTCATTAATTTCTATTTTCATTTCTAGGTTTTCCAGGACCTCTTTATTTGTTTTCTTCTCTTTCCATGAGATGCACCCATTCTTCTATCTTCTATATATCCGCATTTCAAGGGTCTTAATTTGTTCTTCTGAAAGAAAATGGGAAGAGGGATGGGGGGGGGGGGGGGGGGGGGGGGGAGGGGGGGGGGCGGGGGGGGGGGGGGGGGTGGGGGTCGGAGTAGCTAAGAGGTATGTCGTCCGCTTCGAATTCTAGTGGTACCGGGTTCTATTCCCAGTTGAGGGAATATGATTTATGGACATTTTTTTTTTTCAGAACCAGTGGTCCTAATGATGTCATACTCCCCCTGATCTCCTGGGTAGTGAGATCGGATGACTAGCCTTCTCGGATAAGGGCGAAAAAATAGAAGGCCCCGTGTGCAAGTTGCGCACGTTAAAAATCCCACGGCAGTTGGAAATCGTAAGGTCGCTGCCCTGGCAAAATTTAAAAACTAGAAACCTACCCACCACAAAAATATTTATAGAGTGTGTGATTCCTGTATACACACATTGGGATTCTTGCCGATGCTACGGAGTTCGTACACTGTTGTAGTGAATTTCTAAATCATCATCATCATCAGTTGCCATCTCCACAACGAAGGTTGGCTGTAATGGATCTCCAACGTCTTCTCTTGTCTTGATGGTGCACTCTGATAGACTCTTTCCTGTCCATCTCTTGATGTTGTCTTCCTACTTATAGCGCTGTCTTCCCCTTGCACGTTTGCCTTCAACTCTCCCTTCTGTTATGGTCTTCTGCAAGGTGTTATGCCTTTTTATGTGGCCAAAGTATTTTAGCTGTCGAACTTTGACCTCCCTCATTAGTTCTCTTTTCATACCTAGATTTTCTAGGACCTCCTTATTTGTTTTCATCTCTTTCCATGAGATACGCCCCATTCTTCTATATATCCACATTTCAAGAGCCTCAATTCTTTCTTCCAACTGCTTATTCATCGTCCATGTTTCTGCACCATACAGAAATGCAGAATATATATAACACTTTATGATTCTCAGTTTTAATTTGTGAGATAACTGTTTGGATGTCAGTATATGTTTCATGTTGTTGAATGTAGCTTTGGCCATTCCTATTCTCTTCTTGATTTCTGTTTCACATCTGCCATCTTCTGTTATTATATGAGATATACGTAGCTCGTGACTTGTTCCAGGATTTCCCCATTTACGCTTATCTTTAATGTGGGTTTATCGTCTGTTTTGCTAATTATCATAGTTTTTGTTTTCTCAATATTAATGTCGAGTCCATATTCATGACTTATACTGTTCACTTGCTTCACTAGTTCTTGTAACTAATGTTCGCTTTCAGCTAACAACACGGTATCATCTGCATATCTAAGGTTGTTTATTGACCTTCCACTGATGTTCAGTCCTGGTATTTCCTGTATCTGTTTGAAAATTTTTTCGGTGTATAAATTAAATAGGCAGGGGGACAGCACACAACCTTGTCTGACACCTCTTTTTATGTCTATGTATGGTGAATAATTCCTTCCAGATCTTACTGTGGCAGTTTGCTCCCAATAAAGGTTCTAAATACAATATCTAAATTAATATATAACAATATCGGGCATAAAGGAAAAGATAAGAAAGTATAAAAGAATTTTCTACTAGAACTGTTGGTATCGCCTACGCCTTCAGATTATTTGCTAACGAATAGCCGAACAAAACGGTACCCACATTTTTCAAATTCGTCCTTGACATAATCACTTTTCCTAGTTCTAAGAAAATTGTGCCTAAAAATGCATTGTCGAACGAGGAGGGGCAAGGAAAGATGAAATGCTAATTCGTTTCGCATTGATTTTAAACTAAAAGTTGGGAGCCGCGCTAGCGTAGTGGTTACAACACCGCTCTGGCGACCGGGTGATACAGGATCAAACCCGGGCGACGGCATTTGAGGATTTTTCGTCGACCGGGATTTGGACTGGATTAACTCGAGACCTGGCGAGGACATTTGAAGGAGTGTCGTCGACCAGGGACTGGCGGCTCCTGAGCCGACCCAGCTGCAATGGGTACCTCCGAAATCGGAGAGTATTTGCCTGAATGGCGAGGGACACTTGTCTCTGTACAAGAAATAAAGGGATACTCACGTAAAATCAATGTCAGGTTAGACATAAATAATAACCTGAGATTTCGCCTCGAGTATTAGCGGGCGTACGAAAAAAAAAAAAAAAAAAAAAAAAAAAAAAAAAAAAAACTAAAAGCCAATACTAGCACAGGGGCAAGCCGTGCCTTAGGGGTTTTCCCAAAATACGAGGAAAAAGTTAGAACATGCAGACAACTCGTGTCACAAAAACAACCTTAGCTCTTATTTCAAAAGACGTAATTATCACGTAAATAGAGAAGACAGCACATGGAAAAGAATTGAACGTGTAGTAGAAAAAAAATAAAAACACTAACATAGAAAAAAAAACTCTGTACTTCTGAACCAAGCCAACTAGTCCCATATAAATTGTATATTCGTGTACCTTAGGACTTGCTGACAAAGAATATGGTAATAGTTATGCAAATAGTCCATTAATTAACTAATTATAGCCAAAATACTATAGTGGATCCGACCAGACTGTCAAGTAAAGATCATGCCTGCTTGTAATTTTTTATGGCATTTTTTGAAAAAAAACGACTTTGGGTAAATGAGGTTAAAAGGTACGGGATATTTGATTGGTTGGATTTTAAAGGAAGGCGCAGTATGATTGGTTGACCTAAAACTAAAAATATATTTGCCTTGGAACATATTGAGAGTTGTTATTTGAAACGATAAATTCAAAAATAAAGGTAAACATGGTCCCATTGGACAAAGCAGTAGATATCGGTACGAAACAGGGACTATTCACTGCCATTTCAAGAAAATTTTGTGTAAAGCAAGATCGATGAGAGCAGGCGGAGAATTTTCTAACATAGGAAAAGCCTGGACATAGGGGCAGATCGAAAATGTGCCATATTGCCTAGTCATCGTTTAACTTGTGTTATTTCCTTGCATTTGTGGTAAGATTGATTTTCTTAACATTTTATTTAAAATAAAATTTGAATGTGAGATACTAACATACGACTGTAAGTGAGTGAGTCTATGGCAGACTCAAAACATAGTCTAGAGATTGATCCAGCATATGAAAGACTATCAGAGAGGTGTAGACCAACTGAATTATATAGGATTATCATCAGGAGCATAATACCTATCCTATTGTATGGACAACAGTTTATTGCTGGAATTGCAGAGGCGTTGTAACTATTAGGGGAGAGGAATACTGGTATACATGGTCACATCAAAAGAAACTGGTGAAAGGGATTGTCGTAAAGAGCTGATCTTGCATGTTCGTTTGTAATGTGCCTGTACTGGTTGTTGAGTATTATTGTAGGCTGTTGATTACGAAGGAGGCATATCCTTCTGATTTCAGAGGGTTTTGGTTGCTGTCAATAACTGGTGCCATACTACAGTGGGCCGATATATTCATGCCACAGTCTTGCCTTTTTCGGAGACAACTGTAAACCACCATCATTCTTGAAGAAGTGGGAGCTGAAGGTTGTCGTTCAGCGAAGTGCAGGAAGATTCCTACCTCATATTACCAAGTTAGGTGCATGTTTCGGCACCTGATCGCTCAACAAACATTATATCAAAATAAAAGACTGAGAATAGTGATATAAACATTCCATCAGTGTCCATAAAAACGTACAAACAACATGCAGAGATGATGATAGTAAACAATCAACCAGTGTATACTAGAAGTCACCTCAGTTAAACAATACAACTACACCCTTATATAATAATATATGTATTATGGACAGAAGATCCATTGTATAAATTGATTGATGTAATTAATTTCTATGATTTCACTTTGATTGCCAGTCCTGATTCCAAATAAATTAGATTCAGGACAATAAATTGAAAAACCGTAACTTTCAACCACTGACTTACTAAAGATAGTCTTTTAAAGTGTAGTTTATATGTGATTGTCGTGGTACTGTTGTGTTGTATTAGATAATAAAATAATTTCTGTAATTGTTTATATCTTTAGTTGGTTAATGCAACCTTACACTAACATTTAATAACCCTAGACACAAAACGTAGTCATCTTACATTCTATCTAGAATAAGTCTGAATGAGATCATAGTGGTGGTAGTAGAAAGGGGCCCTGGAAATTTACTCTAATATTTATTATATTCATGGACCTTCACAGCTGACCTCATTCAGTACACTAAGATTTCTTAACAACAAACTGTATTAACATCAAACCCACCACAACTGTGCTGAGATCCTCCTTGCGTGATCAAAGGGAGGAGATCGGAGCACTGATGGAGATGTCCGTGTACAATGAAGATAGTCCTTCAAATCAAACCAATTTATTCTTCGAAACTGCTTGCTCGTTTTTCTACATTACACGTTTTATAAATTGAGCATTTATGTCTGCATTAATTACTCCGTTACACGGTGTGTCCATTAAAATGGAATGACTTCTAATTCGTCGTTAAATAAGCTAAACAAGAAGCGACCTTAAGGCGGTAGACCAGTGCCTGTGCAAACATGATAACCAAAATAGTTGTTGATTGTTTTCTTGGTTTTGACATGATATTCATCATCTCATCTCAACCCGTAACCCGTCATGGGTTTTAGGGGTGCCATGGTGGAAGCATCAGCAGACAGGGTCCTCCACTGCTCTCTATCCTCAGCAATGCGTACAAGTGTGGAAAAACCGTGCCCTGCCTATTCTTTGATGTTATCAGCCCAGAATTTTCTTTGCCTTCCTCTTCTCCGTTTACCTTTGACTGTTCCCTGGAGGATCGTTTTCGAAAGGGAGTCATGACGAGTTACATGCCCAAACCAGGCAAGCTTTCGACGTTTCACTACTGACAAAAGTGGTTCTTGGTGGCCTGCATAGGTGTTTATTTTCTCTCTAACATAGACATTTGTTTTGTGCGCTTTATAGCAAATGCGCAAAATTTGTATCAAACAGTTTTGATATTAGGGTTGTCATAAGGCTTTACAAGGAATGAATTTATACTGTAGTTCGGCCCTACACAAATACAGACTGCCCTAGACTTACTGCGCGGTTCCGTTCCGACGACACCGTCGTAAGTCAAAATGGTCGTGTCGGAAATCACCAAAAGGATATGTTAACAATTAACATGCCTGAATGTCTAAATATGTAGGTCTGTTTTGTTATTTTAAAACTATTTGTACTCTTTTTCATAGTGAAATAATACATTGTAAAAACTATAACATAGAATTGTTGTATATTACAGTACTGAACTGTGGTAAATGAATAAATAAATAATATTTATCATCGAACGTCTGGGGTGGAAAATAATATAATAAGATTAATGGTGTGGCCGTCGTAATTAAAACTGCTCGTAAGTCGCATACATCGTAAGTCGAGAACAGTCTGTATAAGAAACCCCATCTTACTGCTTTTCTATTCAACGTATATTATGAAACAAAAATTATTGATATAAAGAATAATAATAATAATAGCCCCTTCAGTCATAACTGACTATGGGAATGCACCCCTGAGGTGACATCCCTCAGCTGCTTATTTTCCTGGTGTTCCTTTCGACGTTTTCTCCTCTCGTCTACTTGCCGTGAGAGCTTCTTTTCGCGCAATCTGAAGTTGCGCAGTAGATAGCATCGCCACTTGGTGCGATCGGCAGCTTCATCCTCCCAGGTTGCCGGATTCATGTCCAGTGCCCTCTCATGTCTATCTTTCACACATCTTTGAATCTCAGCTGTAGTCGCCGAATTGTTCTTTTGCCCCCTGCCCGTTGTCCGTAGAAGATATCTTTCGGGATACGACCATCTTCCATGCGGCGGACATGGCCAAGCCAGCGTAGTCTGCGCTGTCTAAGCAGTGTATACATACTTTGAAGGCCAGCACGTGACAACACCTCGACATTTGTCACTTTGTCATTCCACGAAATACCGAAGCTGTGGCGTAGACACCGTGGATGGGAGGTATTCAGCCGCCTTTCTTGCTTAGCGTAGGTTGTCCATGTCTCGCTGTCATATAGAAGTGTGCTGGTGACGCAGGCGTTATATACCGCAACTTTGGTTTTCGTTGTGAGTCTAGAGTTTCTCCAAACATGCGCTGTGAGGCGGGCAAAGGTAGCTGCAGCTTCGCCAATGCGGCTGTCAATTTCTGTATCCGGAAAGAGTTTGTCATTGATGGTATAGACCCCAGGTATGTGAAGTGGTGCACCACAGCCAATTCATAGTTATCGATAGTGATAACTGGTGCAACGTCCACATCCTGACTCATCACATTTGCGTATGTCAAAGGGCTGTGATGTGCTTCCGGCATATTGGACTGTTCCCTTCATGTCTTCATGGAATGACTTAAACGTTTCTAGCAATTTAGCGGGGCAGCCTATTTTCTGGAGGATTTCGAAGAGTTCATCCCTACTAACCAGGTCAAATGCCTTTGTGAGGTCTATAAAGGTGATATGTGGCCTTTTCTGTTCTCTTGATTTTTCCTGAAGCTGATCGAGAGAAAAGATCATGCCTGTTGTTGATCTACTTGCTTGGAATCCACACAGCGACTGGATATATGCTCTCAGCCAACTTGTGTAGTCGCATTCAGATGACTCTGGCAAAAACCTTACCAACAATACTAAGAACAGAGATGCCTCTGTAGTTATTGCAATCACTTCTGTCTCCTTTACTTTTTATATAGTGTTACAATCTTGGCATCTCGCATGTCTTGAGTGATAGTTATCTCTTCCCAGCACTGGCGTAGCACCATATGCAAGGGATGTAATAGTGTGCTAAAACAGAATGTCGTACAAGGCACCTAATATAAATGTTTGCATGGGTGCCGCGGGATTTTCTCCCCTTGCTTCTTTGCAGTGATAGTCAAACAGTGAATAAACTTCAGAGTAACTTCTGAGGTCTTCAAAGGTCTTCAACCTTTAGCTCAAAATTACTCTTGGCAGAGATGTGAACTGAAGAATGGTGCTTCAATTCTAAGGAGCCTCATATGAATATAAGAAATCAAGTACTACTGCTGATATGATCCAGGCTGTATAAACTTTCTATCTTCCCTGACCTTATATGAGGAGTAAGAATTTTGCTCATTTTGATGAGCCCCCATCTGATTTAAATCAGTAAAATATTAATCCAATAGCTCTGTTGTATGAATTAAAAATGATTGAGACATACAGGTGCAGTTAATTCAAAATGACTAAATCAGCTATAAATTTGTATATTTACAGATAATAAATTTAATAACAAATTATAGTAACAATGTAAAATAAATAAGGGCGGGGTGAATTAAGAATAATACTTAAAGATTCATCACTGGTGATGATCTGGATGTGGTGTTGAAAAATTTTTCATAAGGAAAAGAGTTCACTTGGCAGCTCTGAATGGGTACTTAGCTGTCAGTAAGATGTCGGTTGGCTTCTGCTCCAGCCGATGCTTGTTCTTTGCAGGTTGTGGACTGGTTCTTTTCGTCACTGGTCAAGTGGCCACAACACGTCCCTCGAAGTATCGTGGAGTAATTACGAAGATGGTCCAGCGTCTGTTAAGACCTGACAGATGTTGGTGTCTAGCTTTGACTGAAGGTCACTTATACCACACAAATGTTCCACAGACTAGTACCACCAATTGGTACCACCGACTAGTATCATGAAATAAGAGAGAAACAAATACCGTCCTGAGTATTTGGGTTTCCTGACAGGAAAATCAGGTTTCCCCACCCCCCCTCCCCCCCCCCACCCCTTCCCTTTTATTCCCCATCCTATCTGTCTCAGAACTTTACCCTCTCTGAGCAGTAATGTTAATCCTAGTGAGCAGAAAACACCCATTGCATTTATATAAAACATGTTTACATATAAATTTGCACTGGTTGAAAAGGTTAATATAATAAGTATGTACATCACTTCTGTCATCATCCACTCCCTGCCCCCTAGGAGCTTTGCGACTACCTCTGCTTTTGGTTCTCTATGAAATACCCGCATGATGCAGTCACCAGCTCTTGCAGTGGTGGTTCATGAAACCATCATTCTATATACTGAGGTTGCCAGCCTCATATGACTTGGACATCCACTAGCAATTTTCACAAGTTAATAATTCAAAATATAGAATTATCAAATGTACAACTTACCCCAAATATCTTGGCCAAAATATAAACTTCTGGCTCAGTGAAATAGTTTCGGCAACTTGGTTAAGATGCCTCTTACACGTGGTCTGGGGTATTACTTTGTACTAGAATTCTACTATGACTTAGTGTTCAGGTTCCTATCATTCCTGGCTTTCCGTATTAATAAAGGTTTTCTTGCGTGTAATTCCACACGAAGCTCAAATACGTTGTCCGGTCCTTTAAAATAGAATACTGATTCTATTCCTTATTCTGGCTTGTCTGACTGTCTTCTTGACAAGTTGAATTTATCAGCGCCGTAGACTCAAAAGGCGCTAAATTATAAGGCAAAAAATTGGCCAATGCATCCACATTGCTACTATATGACAAGGCTCCTATAAAAAATGTCGTATTTTAACATCTCAAATGCCAAACCAATAACATACAACTTGCATATATTGGAAGGGGTAAATCCTCACTACCCTCTGATGGAAAATTCCTGCGTGACACATAAAATATGATTTTTACAAGTCACTTCGCATATAAGGTATTTCTTCCGCTGGTTTCCATCATGTTTACACTCTCTTGTTTAGACTTCATAGATCTATCACAGATAACCTCTGTCAAGCTTGATAACTTATCGTAATCATTGCTTACAACAAGTATGCCCGGAAATGATTATATCATTTACCTGGTCCGGCAAACAACTTTCAAGCAACAACCTGACCAGACAGAAAATATTATTAGTGATAAGACAAATGACTGTGGCCATCTCAAGGTTGGTTACGTACTAATCGGGCGCTCCCATTCCTGTCTGGTTGAAAGTGTGTTACGTATTCGTAAATAACATTTTACTGTACAGATCTAGGTGTCAATATGGGTTCAAACGAATGTCATTGATTACCATAATCAGTAAGAATGGTCGATGAAGCTCCGACATGACAAGAATTATAGGAAGAAAGTGTAAACAATGTGTGGCGCCAAGAACTCAGAACACAAAATGAGAGGTAGATTAATAATGATGGAGAGAACTATGAACGCGAGGAAAAGAGAACGGACAATTCTGTCACAATGGCGCTGGAAACTTCATCATTTAAAACAAATTATCACAAAAACTATCGCTGCAAGAGCCTGTAACTGTATTTGAAAGATTTTTTCGGGGCCAGCTACCATCAAGCCGCCACGGCTCCATGTTCCTTAAGGAAAGCAACGGAAAATGAGGATGTCTTGAGAATGAAAAGAACACATCAGCTCTACCAGAAAAGGATATAATAACAGCATGTACCCTCCAGAATTCTTGCACAGTAAAACTCCAACAGGCTTGCCGTTGTACCAGCGTAAACTCAAGAGTGGTACACTTTTCATCTCGTTATGAAACTTGCGACTCAAACATAAACAATATTTTTACGGAACAAGATTGATAATATGGAATGTATTTTAAAAAAATATTTACGGATGCTGAAATTGTAAGAGGTGGGTTCCAAAGAAGGTTACCGTTTATTCCTCGAATAACTTTGATTTATCGGATATAAATTTACCTTTCATTTTCAGAAGAACACTATTTCCAGTTAGACTTTCATACTAAGTGACTATAAACAAGCCACACAGGAGCATTTAACAGTAGTTGTCCGCCATGATCAGTTCCAGCTGGGGTAGTGTACACAGCTTTGGCGTAGATAGCAGTCCTTTTCGGAATTAATCCTTATTATGGCTTAATAATGCTAGCTAATACACTAGTGGTCCTTTTCTGAGCTTAGTATTCATCAGCCGTGTACTGGAGCGTACAGAGTTCGCTTATTTGTGAATGACAATAGCGCTGACATAACCGACCGCCTTCGTTTTAGGTTGAAAAGAGCGTACCTCGCCACAAGAAGGCAAAAACCTGAAAGAAAACAAGAGTTAGAAGGACAGACTTTTGACGAAAGTTGTTATATATATATATATATTTTTTTTTTTTTTTTTTTTTTCTTAACCAGCGGCACTTTGGCTTTCAGCCCTTCGGCCCAATGACATGTCATTGCGAGGCTGGGGAACCTGAGGACTTTCCTTCCAACCCGGTCAGGAGCTTCGCTCCTTCCCATCCACAGAGGGTTTATCACAGGAGCCGTTCAGGCTATTCAGTCAAATTTCCGGACGTAAACATTTCTTCAAACGCCGACGCCCGGGTTTGAACCATGAACACCTGGTCGCCAGTACAACGCCGAAGCCATTACACCAGCGCGGCTCCCATATATATATATATATATATATATATATATATATATATATATATATATATATATATAATCATCATCATCATCATTCTCCCTTGGCCATTGACTGACATGACTAAGCAGTCTCCGGCCATCACACCTTGCGGCGTCATAGGGCAACAAGAAATTATCCATTGTTCCGTTACACCTAACGGCGTTTATTGGTACAACAGATTATTAATTGTTGTTTCTTTGATCAGTGACAAGCAAGCGGATGATCAGTCCACTGTGCCCCGAACTTGCCCTCGAGTGTACTCTACTTTTGCCGCCATAAAACCATTTCACCATGCCAGCCATACTTCCATCCAGCCAAAATTTTATTCGGGACCGAAGGTCCGCGAAAAAGGACAGTCTGGTACAGGCACAGCTCTCACTCACTGCCTCCACTATGCTGGGAGGACCCGGCGACCGGGACCACACACAGCCTTGAGAGGACAAAGATCGCCTTAAAGGAATCCATTCATGCGCGTCACTAATTAGATGACGAGGCATTTGGCTACCTTAAGAGAGTCATAGTTACTCCCGCCGTTTACCCGCGCTTGGTTGAATTTCTTCACTTTGACATTCAGAGCACTGGGCAGAAATCACATTGCGTCAACACCGGATATATATATATATATATATATATATATATATATATATATATATATATATATATATATATATATATATATATATATATATATTATATATATATATATATATATATTATATATATATATATATATATATATATATATATATATATATATCCTGAAGCCTATTTTTACACACGGTCTGCTTTATGGGGCTTTCCCCAGAGTTTTAATTGTGTCAAAGCTCTTGGTGGAAAAATAAAAGGGAATTGTGGATTTAAAGTAGGCTATTCTTACAATTCTTACCCGTGTGTTACCGGGGCCCGAAAGGGGAGCAAAGAATAGTAACACTGTACCCTACCAGGCATGTCGTAAAAAGCGACTAAGGAGGGTTGGGCATGGGGCTGGTTACCCCATCCCGTAAAAAAACTTTTTTTTACCGCAAAAACGTCAACAAATATGGACAAGTCAAATAAAGAAGAATTCTTAAAAATAGTTTGTGTAATAAAAAGAATCACATACTGAAGCCTTGAAAAGGCCTTGCCCTTGAAAGTATTGATAGCACCAGCAGCCTTGATATCTTCTAAGCCCTGAAACGGCCTACTAGTTTCTCTATGCTAGCACGATGAAGCCCCGAAAAGGACAGCGCTGAAAATGACTGCTATATACGCTAACGCTGCATGCATTGGAAAGTTAAAAGTTCGAGAAGATAGGTCAACAATCTGTCTTGACAAATATAAGATTTCCGTCTTAGTGAAATACATAACACGACACAAATGACGTCACTGCGTGTTTATCGTTTAAAGAGTTAAAAGATGGATGGATTCATTACGTTTAAATGTAATCAGGTTGGGGCTTCTGTGCTAGGGTAAAGGGCAGAATCAGTCGCCGAACATAGCGGGGCATACAAGATAACAACTTCCAGCATGAGAATGGTGGTAGAGGGAGCTACTGCTGCCTTAAGGTGGCTAACTGAAACTTAAGTAACAAAGGCTATCATTGCGTCAGACTCTCAGTCTATGCTTCGAAAGGTTCAAAATGGTTGGCTACGGCATGAATGGGAAACCTCCATAGAAGCTTCGAATCTGCAGGAGCTGGTGTGGATCTACTGTCCTGGTCATGTCATGCAGGGGTACGCGGTAATGAGAGAACTGACAGCCTACATCAAGAGCACCAGTGGTGACACTGGATATTCATAAGGGAGAGATACTGAGAACGATTAATGATCACCTGTTAGAGAATGACACTGTAATAGATGAATGATCAAGGTTAAGACTGTTGGAATTTGGTATCAAAAGCATGGCTAGCAGATATGGACGTATGAGAGGATGCATCCGTCGTGTTTATACCCAGCGAGCTAATGGAACAGTTAGCATTCACAGTCTTTGACATATACAGAGGGAGACTGAGCACCTATGGGTTTGTCCGGAGTGCAATGATGTCAATTCTGTTCAACAATAACAATAAGTTTAAATTTAGCTTGTGCAAAACAGTATACAAACATAAATATCATAGAAGAAACATAATTATGTAACAACGCAGCCAACTATAACGCTTATAAGATTTAATTACTAAGCATACATATAAAAATTACTTCGGTCTGAAGTAAACACAATCGTTAACGCATTTGAAATGATACGCACAGTCAGAGCTAAGGGCTACCAAGCGAGTTTATTAGATTAGAAAACGTATATTGAGACGGATTGAGCTTACGCTGAAGGGAACTGATCTGTAGCGAAACTCACCGCGTACGGGCATAAAACTCCTGGGGGAAACGTGGAGGAGGCTACGAAAAAAAAGAAAATACTATGATAGAAGTGATAGAAGAATGAGACACTGGAGAACGGTAGAGAAAGTGTCCGGGATACGAGATGAACTGGCGAATCTGATCATAGATATTTAGATTTTAAAAACGCGGACACTGATTTACTGATTTATTGATTGATTATTGCATATGGTGCGCCAGTGCTGGGAAGAGACAACTATCCACCAAGACATGCGAGATGCCAAGATTGTAACACTATATAAAAAGTAAAGGAGACAGAAGTGATTGCAATAACTACAGAGGCATCTCTCTTCTTTATATTGATTGAGCGTTGGATTAATAAACGCCTTTTACATGCTGCTTGCGCCGTGAAGCGTCGCAGATGGGGTTAATTATTGGTTTCAGAGCCATTGTAGTACTGTGGAATAGTGTGCTGGCATATTATGTTTCTTGAAGATGCCTGTCATCCTCTAGAACGATCTTCTTCTGGGGCTTCCTCTATACTGGTCTCTTGCATTCTAAGGTTATATGCACGCGCTGCTAATTGGTTGGGATTCAGCCTTACTAGGCGTCAGAGCCAAATTCAGTCTCATTTAGTGTGGATCTCACTTTGTGTTACAACAAAATTAGACCTTTATAGGAGACCCAATCCACGACTCCAAATGAACCTTACCAGCTGTCCCAGCCAAACGGAACCTTACTAGATGTCTCAACAAAATTCAGCTTTAATAGATATCCAAAGATAATTAAACATTACTCATAATATTCGCAATCAAATTAAACTTCAGTAGTTGTCTGAACCAAATTAAACTTCAGTAGTTGTCTGAACCAAATTAAACTTCAGTAGTTGTCTGAACCAAATTAAACTTCAGTAGTTGTCTGAACCAAATTAAACTTCAGTAGTTGTCTGAGTCAAATTAAACTTCAGTAGTTGTCTGAGCCAAATTAAACTTCAGTGGTTGTCTCAGTCAAATTAAAGTTCAGTAGTTGTCTGAGCCAAATTAAACTTCAGTAGTTGTATGAGCCAAATTAAACTTCAGTAGTTGTCTGAGCCAAATTAAACTTCAGTTGTTGTCTGAGCCAAATTAAACTTCAGTAGTTGTCTGAGCCAAATTAAACTTCAGTAGTTGTCTGAGCCAAATTAAACTTCAGTAGTTGTCTGAGCCAAATTAAACTTCAGTAGTTGTCTGAGCCAAATTAAAAAAAAAAGGCAAAGGTAGTCCCATAGCAGATACTGCTGTAGGGGAGTGAAGTGTTAAAGACTTCATCATACTAGGTCCAGCATCGAAAGGTGGGGTGACCAGTTATGACGGTATTGCCTCCCCTGCTGTGCAGTAGTGGTCCAACAGTGGCCAAAACTCAAGAGTATCTAATATGAGCTTCAAAGGTGTCTACCTTCGCACAAGATTACTCTTGGCAGAGATGTAGATAGAAGGGAAAAAACCATTCTATCTCTAGGGAGTCTTCACAAGAAATTCAGATAAGCGAAAACAATGATGCCTCTGCTGAGCACGTTAATTCTAGAATCTGCTGACAACTTTTGTGAAGGAATTAAGCACTTATTAATTTCAGCTCGTCCAAGCCCACACCCCTGATGTACTCGGTGGAATTCTTATTATTCTGGTATAGCTCTGTTTAGAGTGTGTGTAGTAAATTGACTGAGACAAACATGCAGTAACTTTAAAATGATTAAATCGATGTTAAATTTGTAAAATTACAAATAACAAAATTTAATAATCACTTTAGGTTTTAACAGTTTGAAAATAATTGAATAGTTTAGAAGAAAAGTTTCATCATTGATTTAAAGTAGAGATGATGGAAACAATTCAGTTTGGCAGCGTATATTTTTCACTTAGCTGCCAATAGTAGTTTCTGCTCCCGCTGATGGGTTTTGTTTACACTGCTCTCACTCGTCGCTGGTCAAGGTTAAAGACGCCGCAGTTCCTAGAACATGAAGGAGTAACGGCAAAGCTGGTCCTGCGTCTGTCTATAAGACCCTCTTATGATGACGTCTCGCCCAACGTCAGTACACTTCTACCTTCACTTGGTTCCAGAGATAGTACTTTCTGCTGGTACCACCAGTAACTATGATAAAGAATAGAAACGAAACGCTCTCCTCAGTATTGCGTTTCCCGACACATACTTATGTGCCCCCCTCTTCTATTCTACCATCCCATTTATCTCAGAATTTACCCTCGATGAGAATTAAATTTAATCCCTCGGGATAAAACTTTCTTTACATTTAAATAGAATAGCTTTAGCTTTATCTTACGTTTAAATGAATAGGTTAATAATACTGATAGAGTCTGTTTACATTTACATCTCCACTGATTGAAAAGTGTTCACAATATAAATTGAATATGTTTTCATTTATGTTTACACTGATTTGAAAAGTTTGAAACTTTCATTAATTTTAAAATGAATATTTTCACATAAACATTTACACTTGTTTCCTGGGCTATGAAAGTCCGTCCAAATTTCTCCAATCAAAGGTGTCCGGTATGTTAAGAAGGAATTCTGAATTCTAGGCTTCACTCTAGAAGGGTCTGGTATCTTGGCAAGCGATCTTCACAGTGCATAACACTGAAACGTGAGGTTATATTCCCGGTCTCCAACGCATCTGTTTGTTATGGAGTTAAATAAACGCTCCAATCATTTTCAAACAGGCGGGGTCGGGTGTGGTACTTTCAAAATATTCCACGTTAAATAAGGTGCGTATAGCAAAAGGTCACGTATTACCATACAAGGTATATGGCAATACGACATACACAGACTCGCGAACATGTCGTTAACATCATATGACAATGTGTTCCAAAAGTAACAATTCATTACTTTATCAGAAATTAATCTCTTATCAGTGTCTGTCCATCAGTTGTCTCCCCTTATTCCAAGTTTTGGTGATGCGCGCACCCGTCTTATCGGTGATTAGGCAGATAGCGCTGGGAGATGTACGTGTTAATCCGTAGCGACATATCTTGGTACAAGGGAATTTTACCAACCTGCCTCTCGTAATATTATCTCTACCTCTCCGTGCAAATGTGATGTGTTTATCATCCACAAGGAGTGTCAGATAACAGACAAGACACAATATACTGAAAGTAGTGAAAGAATACTTGAAAATATAAACTATCTGCTACATAGTATAGAAAGAAAGAAAGAAAGTGCGACAATTGAAAGCACGCAATAAAATCAGTACCGCAAATGCACCGATTACAGCAAGAGTGAAACAGAGATCGAGAGGGGTCGCCCCATTCTGTCACACCAGTTCCCTTCCTCGCTGCGTTTTCTTTCCCTAACTTAAAGTCAGATACCCATTTACAGCTGGGTAGACTGGAGCCTGTCGATAATGTGATTTGAACCCGGCACTCTAACCACTCTGTCAGTCGGACGCTCTGAACCTAATTAGACCTTACTAAGTGTAATAAAATTGAACCCACACTAGTTGTCCAAACAAAACTGAGCATCACTAGGGTGTCCCAATTACATTCGGCCTCATTATGTGGCCCAACTAAATTGCATCTCATTTTGTGTCCCAATCAAATACACCCTCACCGAGAGCTTCTCTTGCCTTGTGTATGCTTATTTTTATTTCTATCTTCCCTGACCTTCTATGAGGATAAGAATTTTTCTCGTTTTGATAGCACCCAACTGATTTAAATCAGTGAAATATTACTTTAATAGCTCTGTAATAAGTATTTAAAATGACTGAGACTTACAGGCGCAGTTCACTCAAAAAATGATTATATCAGCTATAAATTTGTATATTTACTAATAACAAATTTAATAATCAATTATAGTTAACAATGTAAAAATGAATAAAGGTTTTGATGGAAAAAGTGTTAGCCTTTAAAAATTCATCACAGGTGATGGTCTGATTTTGTTGGAGAGTTCACTTGGCAGCTTTAAGTGGGTACTTAGCTGCCAGTAACATGTCGATTGGTTTCTGCTACAGCCGATGTTGGTTCTTTGCAGGTTGTAGACTGGTTCACTCTCGTCACTGGTCAAGTCTGG
The DNA here is from genome assembly GCA_024509875.1 of Oreohelix idahoensis. Taxonomy (NCBI): domain Eukaryota; kingdom Metazoa; phylum Mollusca; class Gastropoda; order Stylommatophora; family Oreohelicidae; genus Oreohelix; species Oreohelix idahoensis. The sequence continues at coordinate 1,322,452 of JAMPIV010004153.1, read as the reverse complement.
TGGCCGCAACACGTCCTTCGTAATATCGTGGGGGTAATTATGAAGATGGTCCACCGTCTTCAAGACCCGTCTGATGTAGGTGTATAGCTTTGACTGAAGGCCATTTATACCACACTGGTTCCACACACTAGTACCACCAATTGGTACCACCGACTGTTATCATGAAATACGAGAGAAACGAATACCCTTCTGACTACTGGGTTTCCTGATACGAAAATAAGCCCCTCTCCCCCCCCCCCTACTTTTCATTCCACCATCTCATCTGCCTCAGAACTTTACCCCCCCCCCCCTTCCCTTTTCATTCCACCATCTCATCTGCCTCAGAACTTTACCCTATCTGAGTATTAACGTTAATCCCAGTGAGCGGAAAATACCCATTGCATTTATATTGAACATGTTTACATATACATTTGCACTGGTTGAAAAAGTTAATACAATAAGTGTGTAATCACTTCTGTCATCATCCACTCCCTGCTCCATAGGAACTTGGGACTACCTTTGGTTTTGGTTCTCTATGAGAAACCCGCATAAAGCAGTCATCAGCTGTTGCAGTGGTGGTTCATGAAACCACCATTCTATATGCTGAGGTTTCCAGCCTCGTATGACTTGGACATCCACTAGAAATTTTCACATGTTAATAATTCAAAACATACAATGATAAAATGTACAACTTTATATCGTTTTGGGCATATAGGCTTCTGGCTCAGAGAAATAGGTTCGGCAACTTTGTTAAGATGCCTTTTACACGTGGTCTGTGGTATTACTTGGCAAATAGAATCCTACTATGACTTAATGTTCAGGTTCCAGGCTTTCCTTATTAATAAAGATATAGCTTTCTTGTGGTGTAAATTCACAAGAAGCTCAAACACATTGTCCAGTCATTTAAAGTAGACTCCTGATTCTATTCCTTATTCTAGCTTGTCTAACTGTCTTCTTGACGAGTTGAATTTATCAGCGCCATATACTCAAAAGGCGCTAGATTATAAGTCAACATTCGGCGCATGCACCCACATTGCTACTATATGACAAGGCTCCAATCAGAAATGTTGTACTTTTACATCTCAAATTGCCAAACCAATAGCATGTAACTTGCGTATATTGGTTGGGGTATATTCCCACTACCCTTTTATGGAAAATTCCTGCGTGACACAAAATGTGATGTTTACAAGTCACTTCCCACATAAGGTATTTCGTCTTCCGTTGGTATCCATCATGTTTACACACACAACTTCATAGATCTCTCACAGATAATCTCTGTCAAGATGGATAACTTATCGTAACCGTTGCCCTTAACAAGTCTTGCTCGGAAATGATTACATCATTTACCGGCTACAAATTCCATGAGTTATCGTAAGTGCGTGAATATAATCTATCACCAGATTACTATTTCCTGTGCAAGCAAACAACCCGACGAGGCAGAAAATATTATCCGTGATAGGACAACGGGCGGTGGCCATCTCAAGGTTTGTTTACGCACTAATCCGGGCGCTCCCACTCATTGTCGTCATCTTCCTATAAACACGTATGTCAAATCTCATAAAGGATGGCCAATTAAACCCAGACATGTCATGAATTGAAAGAAGGAATTGTAAACAATGGATCGAAAATACCAAATACTGTCAGAGGTGGGAAACAAGAAAATGAAGAACACAGAATGAATTACAGGATGGCACAGGAAAATGTGACGATCGAGGTTATTTTGTCACAGGCTTCAAGTCGAGTCGCAAGTCGTAGCCCAGTCGAGCCTCATTCTAGATTTAACACTGGTTATAGCCTCAATCGCGCTTTATCAAACAATCACATCGATTGCTACAAATAATAATGAAAAATATTAATACTGTATATATTTTAGTACCTTTACTATTTTATTTTGACTTTTTATTCGACCAAAGTTATTTTTCAGTATTACGTGCATTATTCTTCTTCTTCTTCCGTCCTTAGCCAAAGACCGACCAAGCAGTCAGAGGCCATCACGCCTTGTGGCGTCTTAAGGGCAACAGCAGATTGATTTTCTCTGTTGTAGTTTCCCATCACGCCTAGCGGCGTGTTTAGGGCAACAACAAATAGATCCATCTGCCGTTGTTTCCGTAATCGGTGTGACAAGCCAACGGGTGATCAGCCCATTGGGTACATGCATTATAGTTATATATATATATAGCTTTCTTCATCTCCTATTGTCGTTTGTTTTTCCCTGAAAACGACTTTGTGGCAGGAAATTAATATGAAACAAATATAAAGGTATGTTATAAGGCACTCGTAGGAAATAAAGAAGTAGAACACTAGACAACAGAAAAACAACAGACTTGTGGCAGGAACGTTGGCATTTCTCTTTGTTCCAGTAAGAACGCATCACTTATGACGTTTGGCTCTAAGATGGCGCGTTTTAAAATATGCTTGTGTGACGGTATTGCCTCCCCTGCTTTGCAGTAGTGGTCCAACAGTGGCCAAAACTCAAGAGTATCTATTATAGGCTTCAATGGAGTCTATCTTTACACAAGATTACTCTTGGCAGAAATGTCGATAGAAAAGTAGTAAAGCTTCTATCACATGGGAGTCTTCATAAGATATTCAGATAAGCGAAAACAATGCTGTAATCTGCCGACACCTTTTATGAAGAATTTAATCAATGGTTATTCTAGCTCGTTAAGCCCCCTCCGCTGAGTTAATCAGTGGAATTATTATAATAATGTATATATAGCTCTGTTTAGAGTGTGCGTTTAGTAACTTTGACTGAGACAAACATGTAGTACATTTAAAATGATTGAATCGAAGTTAAATTTGTAACATTACAAATAACAAAATGTAATAATCACTTTAGGTTTAACAGTTAAAGAAAATAATTTGAATATTTATGAAAAGGATTTCATCACTTGAATGGGATTTAACTGAATAAAGGAGGTCACTTTTGGCTGCGGATATTTTCACTTAGCTGCCAATGGTAGTTTCTTCTCCCGCTGGGTCAGTTCCTTTCACTCTGCTCTCGCTCGTCTCTGGTCAAAGTTCAGGCACCGCACGTTCCCAGAACGTCGACGAATAACGGCTAAGTTGGTACTGCGTCTGTCTATAAGACCCTCTTATTATGGCGTCTCGCAAAACGTCAGTCCACTTCTACCTTCACTTGGTTCCAGAGATAGTACTTTCTGCTGGTACCACCAATAACTGGTAATAGAAATGAAACGCTCTTCTGAGTATGTCGTTTTTTCGACATATTTATGTGCCCCCCTCTTCTATTCTACCATCCCATGTCAGAATTTACCCTCGATGAGAATTAAATTTAATCCCTCGGGATAAAACTTCCTTTACATTTAAACTGAATAGCTTTAGCTTTACATTATATTTAAATGAAAAGGTTAAACGTACAGATATAATATGTTTTACATTTACATCTCCCCTTATTGAAAAGTGTTCACAATTTAAATTCATTTATGATTCCGTTATTTTTACACTTGTGGAAAAGTTTGAAACTTCTATTAATTTCAAATGAATATTTTCACATAGACATTTACACTGGTTTAAAGCTTGAAACTTTACATTAATTTTAAAGTGAATATGTTTATAGGGACATTTACACTGCTTTGAAAATGTAAGTATTATACTTAGAATGTACATCATTTCTTTCATCTTTCCCTCCCTGCTCCATAGGGAACCTGGAACTACTTTATGCTTTTAGTTCTATTTACGAAACAATCAATAAAGCAATCACCAGCCCTTGCAGTGGTGGTTCATGAATCATCATTCTAGATACTGAGGTTGCCAGCCCCAAATGACTTTGACATCCAATAGCGAGTTTCACACATTAAACTTCACATGGTAATATATACATATATATGTTAATTCCCATGTTAGTAATAAAATATGAAATGTAAATCACAACTTACGCCAATCCTGGCTACAGACTTGTATGCTCAGATGAATAAAAGAGACGAATTGTTCTCTTACACGCGTCTGGGATGTCTTTAATTTTACAATAGATTGCCCCTTCTGACTCCGTGTTTTTTCAGTTTCCTAGTCCCGGTGTTCCTTATTAAAATTTGAAAGAGATTTCCTGTGCTTTTTAAGTCTTATCTGGTTCTCCAAAAAAGATCCGGTTAACAACAAGGAATTATGAAGCTAGTCTTCACTCTGGCGAGGTCCGAGGTTGTCTCGGCGAGCTTGAAATTCACAGTGAAATAAAACTGCGAAATGGTCAGCCTATATTCTCCCTTAGTGTTGTTATGAATCTAATCAGAAAGATCCAACCATTTCAAATCAGGCAGATAGGGTGTGATATTTCAAGATAGTCCCACGTGAAATAAGGTACGTGCCTGCAAAGGTCACGTATTACCATATATGAACATCTGATGCCTTGCGTACACTCTCACAAACACATTTGTAGACTCATATTGTCTAAAAAGTAATAAATCCATGATTACTTTTAACCAACTGACCGGAAGCGACTATATCACCCTTGTCTGCCCACAGGTGTCACACAGACAGTAATCTTGTTATATGTCGTATGTGTACGCAAACTCTGTGTCTTATCGGTGATTAAGCCGAAGCGCTGGCCGATGTACGTGTTAATCTGCCGCGCCTATAACCACAAATCTGGGTAGCGCCAAGCAATTGTGTTGCATCATATCAGCCGCTCCTGCAGATGTGATATTTAGCACCTACAGGGTGAGTTGATAAAGTCAAATATCTGCTACTTAGCAGAAAAATAAATAAAGAAAGACAGAAAGTCAGAAAAGTGCGATAATTGACAGCACATAATATAAATCAGTACCACAAATGTACCGATACTGCCGGAGAGAACCAAAGATCAATAGAGGTCGTCCATTTCGTCACAGCTTGTTTAAACTAAAGGCACATTCTGTCTCGTTTTATCATCATCATCATCATCATCAGCTGCCATCTCCACAACGAAGTTCCGCTGTAATGGATCTCCAACATCTTCCGTCTCCTGTCTTGATGGCGCACTCTGAGAGGCTCTTTTCTGCTCATTTTTTATTATTATCTAACCACTTATAGCAATGTCTTCATCTTGCACGTTTGCTTCTCAGGCATACAGCCGCCCATCCCCCTCCCCCATCCATCTCCCAACGATTTCATGTGCGAGACAGATGTTAATGAGAACGAGAGAAGTTACAGAGAGGCGAACCAGATGTTGTAAAATAAAAGCTAAATAAACAAACGCTAATTTCTACAGCCAGCCATTAACCTAGTTATCCATCCATCCATTCATCCGAAAATTAATTTATTCACTAATGTGTTTATTCATTAATTACTGTGAATATTTACTTGTAAACAAATCAATAACAAATAACACATGCTGATTAAATATAATCCCCAGATATTGAAATCAAGTGTTGAGTTATCCTGTTCTGCAACATTAATAGTTCGCGCCCATATCATCAGCATGACGTCACTGATCGTGATTGGTGGATTGATCAGCCTCAGCGCCTTGTTTGCGTGGTTGGTAAGTAGAAAGTAGCATTCTGCCGCAGTGGTGACTCATTCGTATGAGATATGGGATCCAGCCCTACCACCAGAACTGGGGGGGGGGGGGGGGAGCCACTCATTTTCATTTTGTAATAGTGACATATAACAAGTCTCCGTAGATGTATTGCAACAACTATGACTATATTGAATCCTACTCAAGCTTTCTCTTCCATCAATCTCTTGCTGCTATTACGACCCACTCCCTTTTCCTTAAGGGGCGGGCCTCCTTTTCCGAACTTTTCTAAACATGGGGAGGACACAAATCATCACCAAAAGTGCGATAGAATTGTATAACAAAGATTACGTTTCACAAACCTTGACGTCACAACGCTGGGGAGAATAGACGTTAAGGCACATGCGCAGAGTACATGAAATGGGAAAATGGATGCCATCCTTGTGCTAATTAGACTTGTCTTTCGTCAATTATGCGATGTTACTATAAATGCTATTTTCATGTGACCTAGTTAATGTTAATAACAACACATTTAGATTTAATCTTCATTGTTACTATGCACGAAGCAGATTTGTTTCAACTGCATTCAGGGCAATAATTTTCAAGCAAAGATTTGAACGGAAAATATTTAGGTGCACATCGGCGTATCGGGCAAACCTAAAGGCAAATCGACATTTCAGTGCGAGTGTTTTCGAGTAATTTTAACGTTCTTAAAACTTGACTTTGATCCACTGTCACTCAGCGTCAGCTCTTGGTGACCAAAGTTTTTATAAATTCCAATATTTAAATTTTTCAACGTACAACAATTACATATATTGTCTTGTTAGTGTAATTTTTGAGGATGAATAAACTGTACTGTGTTTATTGTGTATGCTATTGTCATCTTAAACCCTTGTTGTTTTGTATGATATTATGTCCCCGTGTGCGTATGAACACATGTAACTATACAAATATTTATAAACATCCCCCACCAGCTAAAATCACTTAAACCGCCACTGAACAAGCCAACGATTTTCATCATTAGGAGTTCTCACACAAAACGGAAGACTAGTCTTTAATGCTAAAGCGTAAAATTATGGTATACATTATTAAAAGAAACTATTAGAAACATGACGCAGGGAAAAGCTCACTAGCGAATGTTTACTCAATTCTTTTTCTTCCAAGATCTCCTGTTTGTGCATCAAATTTTACACGGCAGAACGTCTTCATACTTGCAAATGTTCTTTCGCTATAAATACTACTCATATTTTATACTTGGCGACCTACTTTTGGACCTTGCAAAACCTCGAACTGATCTCTTCCGAAGTTGTTTTAGTTATGCAGGTGGTTTAGCGTGGAATTCCCTACCCAAGTCTGTCAAAACTGATAATTACACCACATTCAAAAGACATCTGCATTCACATGTCATGAAATCTCGTACACACATTTAACGACAATTCTGTTTCAGTTATGTCAACGTTTCCATGAGGATTTACTTGTCATTGTAATTTTTTCAATTTTAAATTGAATTTTTTAACATTAAGTAGCTTTATTGTTATCTCTCTCTCTCTCTCTCTCTCTCTCTCTCTCTCTCTCTCTCTCTCTCTCTCTCTCTCTCTCTCTCTCTCTCTCTCTCTCTCTCTCTCTCTCTCTCTCTCTCTCTCTCTCTCTCTCCCTCCCTCTCTCTATGTGCGTGAATGACTATGAGTAAATGTACTTGTGTATGCTCAGTTTCTGATTGTGATGATAATATTAATTAATCCTGTCTGAAGTTGTTAATATTTTAATTTTAATTTGTAAAACGCTGAAAATTGTGTTGCACGGCAGACATGTAAAAAGGCAATTATGCCTATTTCTTTACCCTGATGGAATAAAAATTTCGTTCGTTCGTTCGTTCGTTCATTCAGCCTCACAGCCGTGGTTGGGACTGTGTCAACAAGTCTTACTACCGTCTAACAGGAATGTTCAGGGTATCCCTAGGAATGTGCCCTCTGTTTTTTTTTTTCTTCTAAATATACGTTTTGCCTCGGTTTGGCGAGGCGCGCCCCGTTCAACCTAGACACAAGCTGCGTCGGTTATATTAGGGCGTACGTCAAAAATATAAAATACCTCTCCTCGTCGCCCCATTCTTTTATCTGCCACTTCGATTCGTCCTCCCCCCCCCCCCCCCCCCCCCCCCCCCTTCCCTCGATAGCTCGAAAATCTCTAACTATTTTTTCTATCCAACATTTCTTTGGAGATTTAAAAAAAATCTTCATACCGATCACGTGATGAGGATAACGAAGAGATAGGTCTCCGGCTCCCTCAGGCACGTGGTACAAGGTTTACAAATATGACATGTTGTATGAGGCTGGCAAACCTCATCGTGTAAAACAAATTGCTACAGAAACTACCCTTACAAAAGCACGTGAATGTTTGGTGCAGGCTTCCTACAAGGGGACCAGATGTAGTGGTGGTTCCGTGCTCCATGGGGAGCAAATAGGAACATGATGATGATGATACCGTATGGCCAATTCTTTTGTTAACTTTTTTTTTTTTTAAACAGGGAAAACCCTGTATCCGACTGTCGTAGATTTTCGATAGGGGAATTAAGACATAGACTGGTCCCTTCTGAATAGAAATAGAACAGGTGATAGCTCAGTGAGAGGTACTGTAAAGAAAATAGATTTTCACGAGTGAAATGGTAAAAATTAATGAGAATCTGTCCCTGAAATCGAGAATCTTCTCTCTCTCAGCCTATCTCTACAACAGAACTAGTTTAGTCAGACAGTCTATTAGAACATATATAGTAATCTATATATACCACTCACATACACACACACATAAGTGACGACAGTTAGACACACAGACGTGAAAAACTATAACAGTGGAATATAGATATTTTGGAACGAGCTGACCGACACACTTGAATAAAGTTTATGTAAATTTTATTAACGTAAAGAAAATTGTCCACAACAAATAAGTTCGCTTATCAAGCACATATAAATACACATAGATTAATGACTTACTAAAAGAATAATAGACCCATAGGTGTAATCCTTTCCCCCTCTGTTTAGCCCACGATCCCGTTAGAAGAAAAGTTATAACCCCCAAAGAGTCACAGATTTATACGCTATGGTCTAGTATTTCCCTTTATAGTTTAAGAACAGAGTTGATACATTAATCTATTCTAAGAGGAAAACAGCATTAGCAACAAACTTGCATAATGAAATTAAAAGTGGGTGCATAAATCATACCATAAAGGAATCACTCAGTCCTGCTTTCTCTCTGTTCATTCACCCGTGGCCACGGACGTACTTTCTTACTTACAAATTGATGTCTTTCACCTTCAGGCGCAAGCGTTAGGACACACACAAACAGTGAATGTGTATTCTTGTGATAAAGCGAATCCCAGCTCTGCAGATACAGGTGTCATCCAATGTTCCGGGGAGCGTTCACTTTACAACTATATTTTAAGATTACTGTTAATGTCACTTGATTTATTAATAGCCGAATGAGTTAGCTAGAAATTATAATTTATTTGCTATCCACTGTAACACAGTAAACTTTAGAGAATTATAACTGAACTATCATTTAATCACTCTGCACAGAAATCTAGTGAGGATATACTTCGAACTAACAATTATATCACTCGACAATACTAGTCAATATTTATATTTTACCTTCACACAAACTCTAAGATTATCTCCAGGAGAAACTAAGAACTTCTCTTTATATAATGTATTCTAGAACTCAGCTAGATGTCTCTAACGAGAAACTAAGAACTTCACTTATACAACGTGTTCTAGAACTACGAGCTAGATGTCTTTATAAAGCTGTGGCAGTACTGAATGAATAAAGTTAGATTTCTGTGGTATATATCTCTCTGAAATCAAAGGAAAATATTACGTCTAAAACCCGAAAACAAGACTCATTTGCCAGATGTAGCACCTACGTCCAGATTTACATATTTCCTTACTCATTCTATGAATCAGAGGGATTTCTCACACAGAAACCGAAACCAGAATTAACACCTACAGTAACTTCTCTCGATCTGATCAGACATCGGCAATAAAACTTCCAGTGTGCGTTTTACACCTTCTGCTTCATATGGTCATTCCCAGCGATCAATGTCTTTCATCTCAAATCTTTCACCGAGAATGATTAACTATAGGCAAAACAGATCAGAGAAAAGTGATAGACGATAGTCTTCATTCTTATCCCTGTCGAGAACGAATTAACACGATTTCGATCTCTCATCAAAGAACTTAGCTTAACAGCAATAAAATGCGTTGCTAAATAAGAAAGGAAAAGACAAAGGTTTGAATGGGAGAGTATTCGTTAACAATCGAGCGTATGCGAAAAAATAAAAGAGCGAAAGAAAGGTAAAAGACAAGTGTAGAATAAAGAAAAGATATAGAAATTTATTAATCATAAATCTCTGCCACACCGACCTAGCTTCCGTCGCTCTGACCCATTTAAAAAAAAAAAAAAAAATTATTTAATCAGTACTGTTACTGACACATCACTTAGTCCGTACCAGGAGTTAGAAAGTACATTGCATTTTAAGTGAAAGCGCCGAGATTAAAAAAATAATAATAATAATTAATACATAAAAATAACGGGTTGGTTATTGTTCTTTTTTAAATTTGGAACTTCGATTCGTTTTGGCTAATCGTGTTCTGTTCAACATAAACACACAGTCCACCCGTTATACTATGTCACACACAAAATGATGCTCAGCAGAAGAGAACTAGTGGTAATCTTCACACTCCGCACGGGCCACAACAGATTGAGATACCATCTATTCAACAAATTAAAGATAGGAACTACTGATGAGTGTGACTGTGGCACCGATAAAATGACTGCTGAACATCTGCTTCAAAGATGCCCAACATACGCGGAACAGAGAAAGCGCATGTGGCCGACACCAGTACAATTCGTGGAAAAGCTTTACGGGGATTCAAATAGCTTCAAACTGACTACTGCTTTCTTTGAAAACATTCAAGTGGACGTCTGAGAGTGTACGAAGAAGAAGAAGAAGATATCAGAGAGTATTTCCAAATATAAATGACTTTGTGGTCTGGTCATTAGAAGGGGTGATGTGATGTCTGTAAACCAACCTAATTCAACTCATCTGCAGGCCGATTTACAGAACGTCTGCTTCAGTGTGCTCTAAACTGTTGCTGTCACCGTTACTCCACCTCTTCATCATGTCAGGCACGTCCACAATTTGGGATTCAACATGTCAGTCACGAACAACAGTAGACTGGGTCAACATTGCATGCGCGTTCTGCAATTTGCAACCAAACCAAAGTCATCCAGTCACGTGTCATCAGTTCTAGATCTTTCCTCGCTCTACTCACTTCTTTTATTTCTATCTCCGTTTCCCTTCTCTATGTGCTTCTCGGTCTTCGACTACCTTTCTCACCCGGCGAAGTCCAGAACATAGTACTGTCTTGTAATGCTTGCTATCAACAAGTTTTCTCACTGTGTGTCTTATTGTGTGTCGGAGTGTGTCTTATTGTGTGTCGGAGTGTGTCTTATTGTGTGTCGGAGTGTGTCAGAGTGTGTCTTATTGTGTTTCGGAGTGTCTTATTGCGTGCCGGAGTGTGTCTTATTGTGTGTCGGAGTGTGTCTTATTGTGTGTCGGAGTGTGTCTTATTGTGTGTCGGAGTGTGTCTTATTGTGTGTCGGAATGTGTCTTATTCATCGCCATCTCATCTCTTGTTCCACTATTTCAAAAATCCTGCCTGTGCCTGTCTGTCTGTCCGTCCGTCCGTCTCTCTGTCTGTCTGTCCGTCCGTCCGTGTGTCTGTCCGTCCGTTGATCCGTCTGTCCGTCTGTCTTTCTGTCTGTCCGTCCGTCCGTCTGTCTGTCTGTTTGTCGTTCTTTCTTTCTGTCTGTCCGTCCGTCTGTCTGTCATTCTTTCTTTCTGTATATCTGGCCCCGTGTCCGTCCGTTCGTTTTTCTTTCTTTCTTTCTTTCTTTCTTTCTTTCTTTCTTTCTTTCTTTCTTTCTTTCTTTCTTTCTTTCTTTCTTTCTTTCTTTCTTTCTTTCTTTCTTTCTTTCTTTCTTTCTTTCTTTCTTTCCTTCTTTCTTTCTTTATTTCTGTCTGTCTGTTTATCTTTCTTTCATTCTTGCAATGCTTACAAATAGATAAGATGCCCTTACATGTACATAATTTTAGCTTTCCTCGCCCAAGACGTAACACAGAGTAGTATATCATGGAGGAAACAGGTCGTATTCAGGAGGCGCGCAGGAGACGCGTGACTTTTATATAAGCGCTTTCAGGAGGCGCGTGACTTTTATATAAGCACATTCAGGAGGCGCAGGGATGTGCCAGGAGGCGCGTGACTATTTATATAAAGAAATACTCATTGCGCAGGTGGAGCATTAGGCGTTGGTACATGACTTTTTATATAGCGATATATTTTAGTCGGGGTGACTTCCTATGACGAGCAGCTGGTGTCCTATCATAGTTCAAGCATGGTATTGTGTTTTTGTTTATACAAAATATTTAGTTAGACGTGTATTACAAAACAGGTAGACTATATATTTATACATATAGACGATATTTATATGACAACAGTTAGACATAGAAACAACTGGTAGTGTGGTGGTGTGTTTGGTTGTAGGTATCTTAATTGTGTGTTTTAGTTGGCGGGGCAGCCGACTCGTGGGGTGTGTTGGGGTATGGGTTTTTGTGTGCCGGTATTTTATTTGTTATGTATACAATATTTATATATGGGAGTGAAGTGTTAGAACCTTTACTGGGACCACCATCGAGAGGTGGGAGGGTAGTGTTAGAGACCTGTACTAGGTCTACCATCGAGAGGTGGGAGCATCGAGAGGTGGGAGTGAAATGTCGATTCCGCAGGAGGAGCGTCAGGCAGAGGCGCATGCCTTTTTATATAGCGATATATTTTAGCGGGGTGACTTCCTCTGACGATCAGACGGATGACTTGTTATATAGCAATAAATTTGTTCGATAATGGCGGGCGTGTTGTTTATACAAAATACTTAGACAATATATATATAAAAAATATAAAAATTCGATTAAAACGGAAATTTAAAAAAAAAATCGGTAATGTTGGATTAGGTTACTAATAGGGTTTTTGAACAGAGTGGGGGGGGGGGGGGGGGGGGTGGGGGGGGCTGGCCTGGGTGACGACGCATGTTGCGTTGTAGGTGGCGGGGTGGGTTAGGGTTTTTTTGGTGTGATGTTGGTGTGTTATTTAGACATATATACATACAATATATATATATATATATATATATATATATATATATATATATATATATATATATATATATATATATATATATATATATATATATATATATATATATATATATATATATATATATATATATTTAAAAAAATTGATAATGACGGAAAAGTTTTAAAAAAAAATCGATAATGACAGAAAATTTAAAAAATTCGATAACGGCGGGTTAGTAGGTTACTAAGGGCGTTTTTGAAGCGAGTGGGGTCTTTTTGTGCTGGCGTGGGTGACGACGCATGTTGGGCTGTAGCTGGCGGGTGTAGGTTAGGGGGGATTTTTGTGTGTGACGTTGGGTGTGTTATTTAGACATATATACATACAATATATATATAAAAAATATAATTACAAAAAAAAAAAAAAATCGATAATGACGGAAAATAGAAAATATTTTTTTTTTAATCGATAATGTTGAATTAGGTTACTAAGGGGGGGGGGGTGGTGTGAAGCTAGTGGAGCCTTTTTGTGCTGGCGTGGGTGACGATGTATGTTGCGTTGTAGCTGGCGGGGTGGGTTAGGGGTTTTGTGTGTGTGTGACTCAGCAGTGCGTTGGTGTGTTTTGGGAGTGAAGTGTTAGAGACTTGACTAGGGCCAGCGTGGGATTGAAGTGTTAGAGGCGTGATTAAGTCTAGCATTGAGAGGTGGGATTGAGGTGTTAGAGACATGTCTATACTAGGATCAGCAGTGAGAGGTGGGAGTGAAATGTTAGAGACTTGCCTATACTAGGTCTAGCTTCTTGAGGTGGGAGGGTAGTGTTAGAGACTATACAACATTCACACTGCCATTTCATACTTTTGGTCTCAGTTTTGATATTCCCACGTCATAATTTTTGTCTCGGTTTTCATATTTCCATTTCATAATTTTTGCATCACAACACGCACACTTCCATTTCATACTTTTGGTATCAGTTTTCATATTCCCACTTCATAATTTTTTGTATCGGTTTTCATATTTCCATTTCATAATTTTTGCAACACAACATTCACACTGCCATTTCATACTTTTGGTATCAGTTTTCATATTTCCACTTCATAATTTTTTGTATCGGTTTTCATATTTCCATTTCATAATTTTTGCAACACAACACGCACACTTCCATTTCTTACTTTTGGTATCAGTTTTTATATTTCATAACTTTTACAGCACAACATTCACACTCCCATATCTTAATTTTGGCACCACTGTTTTCATATTTCCACTTCATACTTAGCTATAACAGGGACAGCAGCGAGAGGTGGGAGTGAAGTATTAGAGACGTCACTATACCAGGTCCATCATCGAGAGGTGGGAGTGAAGTGTTAGAGACTTGCCTATACTAGGACCAGTTTGAAGAGGTGGGAGTGAAGTGTTAAAAACTTGACTATAATAGGTCCAGCATGAAGAGGTGGGATTGAAGTGTTAGAGACATGCCTTTACTAGGTCGTATTGTAAGTGGAGAGGATACAAATGTACGCGAAGGTAATGTATAAGCACAGAGGCGTAATAAGTGTTAGTCCTTTTCACAGTGTAAAATCACTATTGGTTATCTGTAGTGTTTTAAATAGTTTTGTTAGGCCATTATTTCTATAATATTTAGGAACATCTCGACGCTGAATATACACCGAGGACGGGTGCGCATGCGCGCATAACTTCATACGACAAAAAAAATCATTACAGGAGCGATTATATGTTGATTTTTCACTGTCGATGTTAAAGAGGCCATACCGCAGACTTGTGCAGATTGACAAATTATTGTGGCGGTAGTGTATTCTTAAGCAATAACAGGAGATTTTTGTGTATTTCATGAAAGTTTAGGTATAGGTACACTGTCCAAAAGTGAGCTCATCATTGAAACGTGTCCAGACTTGTTGAGCGCTAGCCAAGACTTGATTAGTGGAAAAACTAATCAATAGTTGACGCGTTGTCGATGTGAAAATTTTTGTGTGCTGGTGTTGTAAGTGTATGACTCATGGACGTATTGGCGTGAGGAAAAAATATGACAGGGAATTTTTTTGTTGGGTGAGTACAACTAAAATACTAGCTTATTGTGTTGTTTATTGAGCTCCTTAGTACATTTTTTCCGCCCCGCGCTTGTAGTTTAGTGAGAACCACCAAAAACGTGTGTTTGTCTAAGGTGTTGTGGTGTTTATTGAACCAATTAGTACTAGGTGTATTGTGCTCCCCGAAACAAACCAGAGGTTCTCTCCTCGTATAATTTCCTACCCTGGGAGTTCTGACAAACGATTCTTGTTTTACCCTCACTAGTAAGAAAACTCGGCTCGATTGGCGTCGCGAAACTTCGCGTGGAAAACCATTGCTCGTATACCTTATCTAAAAAAACATTACACAAACAGGACACATAATAGAAGAGAGCTATTTTTAGCTGGGAAGAGGCGACGTTTTGTAATTATCGGAGGTAACTATTCTTGTGATGTAAAAATATGACAGGGAATTTTCCGTTTGTTGGGGGAATGTAACTACATATTGAGACGGGCGCTGGGGCACGTGGTAGTTTTTTTATTATTATTTAAATTATAGCATGAGTAATAAGTCTACTCACCCATCTAGTGATATGTAAGTGACCCCCGCACACAGCCGTATTCTCCAACATAAAATATACTGTCAAGCGCTGGACAATGCCAAATAGACAGTTTTATTGAACACAACCGTAGAGATATATCCCATATGCAGACTAGATTATGGCGGCAACTAGACAATCCCTTAGTGTTGCAGTCTGTAACTGAAACAAGGTCGAGGCCAGTTTCAGCCATTTTAATAAAACTCAACACGCATGTGCTTTTACCGCTCGTTATTAAACTCGATCGATGGCCCGCGCAAAACATCGCGCGTAAACCATGACTCGTTTATAAAATTCCGGTACCATAGAGGGTGACGTCAGGGCTAAATATAGCTATCTAGAAAAGCGTAATAAAAAATCTAACATGCAGAGTTTTTGCGTGTTGGTAGACGAAAGACCAAGACCCCAGACACTCACGTTCATACTTTACTGAAGCGGTGGTGTGATAACGACAGATACTTACACCTCACTTAAGATGACTTCAACTGTTCCCAACAACTGGGTCTACATCAAAAGAAGGGATGAAATGCTTGTGCCGTTGGAGAGTGGGCTGAAGGCCGCGTCTGCAAGTGTTTACCGAGGCCAACATTTACTACACGTGCAAAAAATCTTGGTGAATCCTACCTCAAGTTTCCTACCAAAAACGGCATTACGTTAACTAGATCTGAGTTTGAACATTTGTTGACATTACAGGGTGAAATCCTCGCCGAATTTGACCGACTACAGTCACCAAACATGGATACCTATCCTACTACTTGTACCAGTAACACATTTGACCACTACATCAATTCCAGTTATTACCAACCAATATCCCCAGAACCGAGTTGGTTTCCTAACACCAACCGTTGTACGTCAGCTCCCACCACAGACAAGCCCCTGGCCGATATCTCTAATCTACCACCGAAGAAGCAGAGACCTACTACCTCCCCCAATAACACGTTTGTCGACTACATCAACCCCAACTGTTACTTACTTACTTAGTCGTTCCCCTTCTACCGTGAGGTGTAGAGGTAACCCCAACTGTTACCAGTCAATATCAACAGAACCGAGTTGGTTTCCTAACACCAACCCTTGTACAGTACGTCAACTCCCACCACAGACAACCACCGGGCCGATGTCTCTTATCTACCACCGAAGAAGAAGCAGAAACCTACTACTACCTGTCCCAGTAACACGTTTGACGACTACATCAACTCCAGTTGTCCAATATCCCCAGACCCGAGTTGGTTTCCTAACACCAACCCTTGTACGTCAGCTCCCACCACAGACAACCACCTGGCCGATGTCTCTACAAAATATTTCTTCCACTTATCAAAATATTTCTTAACGGTGTCAAAATATTTCTACCCCTTGGCCAAAAAAAATTTCGTCCACTTGTCAAAATATTTCTTCCACTTGTCAAAATATTTCTTACCGGTGTCAAAATATTTCTACCCCTTGGCAAAAAAAAAATGTCGTCCACTTGTCAAAATATTTCTTACCGTTGTCAAAATATTTTTTCCAGTTGCCAAATATTTCTTAAAATTTTTCAAACTTGGTAAATTTTTTTTTCCAGCAGTCAAAAAGTTCCCCCACTTGTCAAATATTTCTTAAAATATTTCTGCTAGTCGCCAAACATTTCTTCAAAGGCGACCATCTTTCATGTGGCGGATATGACCAACCCAGCGTAAACTTCCCTGTCTCAGCCGGGTATACAGGCTTTGAAGGACAACACGTGACAACAACTCGACATTTGGTACTTTATCTTTCGACGAAATGCCGAGGAGTGGCGCAGACACGGTAGATGGAAGGTATTAGCCTCTCTTTCTTGCTTAGCATAGATTGTTCAGGTCTCACTGCCATATAGAAGTAAACTGACGATACAGGCGTTATATATTGCAGCTTTTGGTCATCGTTGCGAGTTTGGGAGTTTCCCCAAACGCGTGATGTGGATGCAGGCAAAGTAGCTGCAGCTTTGTTAATGAGACTAGTAATTTCGGTGTCCAGTGTGAGAGTTTGTCATTGATGATATACACAAGGTATGTGTGATGCACGTGGTGTTAAGTCGGCCGGCGCGATGCTGTAGTCAGCATCGCGCCGGCCACCTTAACCGTCCCAGAGTTCCTCTGGCACCCAGTTAAAACTGAGTCTGCCCTGCCGGGTTGTGGGCGGTGCATCACACATACCTTGTGTATATCATCAATGACAAACTCTCTCTGGACACCGAAATTACTAGTCTCATTAACAAAGCTGCAGCTACCTTTGCCTGCATCATATCACGCGTTTGGGGAAACTCCAAACTCGCAACGATGACCAAAGCTGCAATATATAACGCCTGTATCGTCAGTTTACTTCTATATGGCAGTGAGACCTGAACAATCTATGCTAAGCAAGAAAGAAGGCTCAATACCTTCCATCTACCGTGTCTGCGCCACCTCCTCGGCATTTCGTCGAAAGATAAAGTACCAAATGTCGAGTTGTTGTCACGTGTTGTCCTTCAAAGCCTGTATACCCGGCTGAGACAGGGAAGTTTACGCTGGGTTGGCCATATCCTCCACATGAAAGATGGTCGCCTTTGAAGAAATGTTTGGCGACTAGCAGAAATATTTTAAGAAATATTTGACAAGTGGGAAAACTTGTTGACTGCTGGAAAAAAAAATATTTACCAAGTGGGAAATATTTTAAGAAATATTTGGCAACTGGAAGAAATATTTTGACAACGGTAAGAAATATTTTGACAAGTGGACGACATTTTTTTTGCCAAGGGGTAGAAATATTTTGGACACCGCTAAGAAATATATTTGACAGTGGAAGCAATATTTGACAAGTGACAAAAATTTATTTTTTGCCGAGGGGT
>JAMPIV010004153.1:1232500-1298070 GCA_024509875.1 Oreohelix idahoensis | reverse complement strand
GTGGTAAAAAAGGCAGGTTGGTAACTTCTCTCAATCTAGAATTATTGGTCTCACCACTATTGGTTCAAACGTGGAAATGTTTCTGTTTTGTAATTTTTTCTGCCACGGGGCTGTGAATGTACAAGTGATTTAGGGAAGGAAATATAATATGGATGCTATTGGCCAGTTACATCATTTTAGTCTAAAGTTCATGAGATGGGACTCTGTCTAGTTCTGGATTAAACACGATGCCAGACAGGTTTTGACTTGTAATCAAGTTATAAATTAAGTAAAATTGTTTCTTCTAGGTTAGTCTCATATATACTTAAAACACCGCTGGTAGGTTTTGGGTTTGACCCAGATACTGTATAAGGAAGAGAAAAAACAAAAAAAATCCAACCCTAAGATTATACATATCCTACGCGTAAATAGAATTATGATTTCACATCCGTTATTAACTAACTTAAATTATAAACCGCAAAACTTAAAGCTTGTCTTATCGTTTAAAAACTCCCAGTTGAAATAAATTCTAAGTCTTTACAAAAATCAATCATTTCATGATTTAGACATACATACATATTTCGTCAATACTCAATGATGAAATCATGCATTAGAATTTAGATGGTAAAACTATTCTCTGACTGATTACTAGCAATTTAAATTAAATTTATTAATAGCCGAAATGATTAGCTAGAAATTATAATTTATTTGCTATCCATTGTAAACACAGTAAAATAACGAGAAACTAAGAACTTCACTTATACAAAGTGTTCTAGAACTACGAGCTAGATGTCTCTCTAAAGCTGTGGCAGTACTGAATGAATAAAGTTAGATTTCTGTGGTATATAATTCTCTGAAATCAAAGGAAAATATTACGTCTAAAACCCGAAAACCAGACTCATTTGCCAGATGAAGCACCTACGTCCAGATTTACATATTTCCTTACTCATTCTACGAATCAGAGGGATTTCTCACACACAGAAACCGAAACCAGACTTAACACCTACAGTAACTTCTCTCGATCTGATCAGACATCGGCAATAAAACTTCCAGTGTGCGTTTTACATCTTCTGCTTCATATGGCCATTCCCAGCGATCAATGTCTTTCATCTCAAATCTTTCACCGAGAATAATTAACTATAGGCGAAACAGGTCAGTGAAAAGTGATAGATGATAGTCTTCCTTCTTATCCCTGTCGAGAACGAATTAACACGATTCGATCTCTCATCAAAGAACTTAGCTTAACAGCAATAAAATGCGTTGCTAAATAAGAAAGGAAAAGACAAATGTTTGAATGATAGAGTATTCGTTAACAATCGAGCGTATGCGAAAAAATAAAAGAGCGAAAGAAAGGTAAAAGTATAAAAGACAAGTGTAGAATAAAGAAAAGATATAGAAATTTATTAATCATAAATCTCTTCCACAACCGCATGACGTACTCACACACATCACATCACAACAAACACGCGTACCTTTCAAACGCAGTGCGCTTTGGTGCGTCAAAGAAAACATTACGGACCGAGTCTTATTTCACACAACAGACGCAAACTGCATTACTTCCGCACAATATTACTCCATGACAACAAATAAATAATGTAAACTTTGGGCCATAAATTCCAGTGGTGATGAGATGACAAACTGGATGAACTGCGAATTCTGGACGAATCATTACGATAACACATCTCGGAACAGTTCGCTGTCGAGGACTTATTCATAACTTGAATAACTTATATGCGCTACGATTTTGTAAGATAATCCAACTTCATTCATTCTATATTATGTATGGAGTTGACAATTCAACAAGAATATATGAATGTAGTGCTATTGTCAGTATCGAACGGGGAGCATACTAACGTAAAGCTGAACGAAATAGGAGAGTACATTAGTAAAAGATTCTGAGAGATTGAGAGCGGTGGGCCGTGAAACAAAATATAGTACTACGTGTTACAGAGTGTGTGTTATTTTCTTGTTAACGGTGCTATGGTGATGCTTTTCTTTAATCATTTTGTTTTTAGTAGTTTTATGGAGATGTTCTACTTTACATCGTTGGTTGTCTTAATTTTAATAGTTTCTTCTTTAAATTTGTAATTCGTTCATGGTGTCCTATTGTGGATTCGCTTCTGATGTTATCTTATTTATAAAGATGTTAATTTGTTGTTTCTGTGTTATATGTTGTTATAAACGTCATCATCTTCATCTTTATCATTATCACTGTCATCATCACCATTATCTTCACCTTTATCATCATTGTCACCATCATCATCGCCATCATCATCATTGTCAACATCATCATCACCATCATCATCATAATCACCATCATCATCATCATCACCATCGTCATCATCATCATCATCACCATCATCATCATCATCATCACCATCGTCATCACCATCGCCATCACCATCATCATCACCATCGTCATCACCATCATCATCATCATCATCACCACCATCATCATCTAGGTGCTTCTCGTCTTCGGGGACTACCTTTTTCTCCTTTGGCGAAAGAGTCCAGAACATAGTACTGTCTTGGAAAGTAATGCACGGCCTATAGATCAAACTAAGTTTTCTCTCATGTGTGTCTAGTGTGTAGTCGGAGTGTGTCTTATTGTTGTGTCGGAGTGTGTGTTCTTAGCGATTGTGTGTCGGAGGTGTCAGATGAGTGTGTCTTTTTGTGTTTCGGGGAGTGTTCTTAGTGTTTACGTGCCAGGAGTCGTGATCTTATTGTGTGTCGGGTAGTGTGTTTTATTGTGTTTTCGGAGGTGTGTGTTTATTTTGTTGTCGGAGTGAATGTGTCTTATTGTTTGTGTCGGTTTGTGAATGTCTTATTCAAATCGCCATCTCATCTCTTGTTAGTCCACTTTTCTTTGTTAAAAATTCCTGGGTGTTGCCTGTTAGTGTCTGTTTTCCCGTTTTCTAGTCCGTTTTCTTGTCTTGTTGTACGGGGCCGTCCGTGGGTATTGCTTGTTCGTTTTGTACCGTTGGAAAGTCCGTCTGTGAAGTTCTGTCTTTTTTGTCTGCTCCCGTTCCGTTCCAGTCTGTTGTCTGTTTTGTTCGTTCTTGTCTTTCTGAGGTCTGGTACGGTTCCGGTCTTCTGTCTTGTCATTCTTTCTTTCTGTATAAATCTGAGCCCAGTGTCCTCCGTTGTTTTTTGTTTTTTATTTTTTTTTTTCTTGTTCAGGTTTTTCTTTCTTTCTTTTCTTTCTTTCATTCTTTCTTTTCTTTCTTTTTTTCTTTCGGATTTCTTGTTTTTTCTTTCTTTCCTTTCTTTAAGTTCTTTCTTTTCTTTCTTTCCTTCTTTTGGGCTTTCTTTAATTTCTTCTGTTGCTGTGTATCTTTCTTTCATTCTTGCAATGCTTCAAATAGATAAAAGGCTTTGCCCTTACATGTTAACATAATTTTTTAGCTTTCCTCTCCCAAGGGGCAATGACGTAAAACACAGAGTAGTATATCATGGAGGATACAGGTTGGTATTCAGGGAGGCGCGCAGGAGACAGCGTGACTTTTATATAAACTAGGCTTTCAGGACACGCGGTGACTTTTATATAAGCACATTTCAGGAGGATTACAGGGATGTGCCAGGAGGAATCGTGTACTATTTATATAAAGAAATACTCCTTGCGCAGGTGGAGCATTAGGCGTTGGTACATGACTTTTTTATATAGCGATATATTTTAGTCGGGGTGACTTCCTATGACGAGCAGCTGGTGTCCTATCATAGTTCAAGCATGGTATTGTGTTTTTGTTTATACAAAATATTTAGTTAGACGTGTATTTTTTACAAAACAGGTATGTTTGGGGGGGGGGGGGGGGGGATACTATCATATTTTTACATATAGACGGGATAGATATTTATATGACAACAGTTTAGGACCATAGAAACAAAGGCATGGGTAGTTTGGTGGTGTGTTTGGTTGTAGGTATCTTAATTGGGTGTTTAGTTTGGCGGGGCAAGCCGACTCGTGGGGTGGTGTTGGGGTATGGGTTTTTTTGTGTGCAAGTATTTTATTTGTTATGTATACAATATTTATATATGGGAGTGAAAAACGTGTGTTTGTTTTTTTACCTTTACTGGGACACCATCGAGAGGTGGGAGGGTATTGTTAGAGACCTGTACTTAGGTTTTATAAAATACCATCGAGAGGTGGGGTGCATCGAGAGGGGATGGGAGTGAAATGTCGATTTCCGCAGGGAGAGGCGTCAGGCAGAGGCGCATGCCTTTTTTATAGCGATATATTTTTTAGCGGGGTGACTTCCTCTGACGATCAGACGGATGACTTGTTATATAGCAATAAATTTGATTGTTTCGATAATGGCGGGCGTGTTGTTTATACAAAATACTTAGACAATATATATATAAAAATATAAAAAATTCGATATTAAAACGGAAATTTTAAAAAAAAAAATCGATAATGTTGGATTAGGTTACTAAGAGGGTTTTTGAAGCGAGTGGGGCGGGTTTTTTGTGCTGGCGTGGGTGACGACGCATGTTGCGTTGTAGGTGGCGGGGTGGGTTAGGGTTTTTTTTGGTGTGATGTTGGTGTGTTATTTAGACATATATACATACAATATATATATATATATATATATATATATATATATATATATATATATATATATATATATATATATATATATATATATATATATATATATATATATATATATTATATATATATATATATATATATATATTTTAAAAAATTGATAATGACGGTAAAGTTAAAAAAAAAATCGATAATGACGGAAACTTAAAAAAATTCGATAATGGGGGGTTAGTAGGTTACTAAGGGAGTTTTTGAAGCGAGTGGGGTCTTTTTGTGCTGGCGTGGGTGACGTCGCATGTTGAGCTGTAGCTGGCGGGTGTAGGTTAGGGGGGATTTTTTTGTTTGACGTTGGGTGTGTTATTTAGACATATATATATACAATATATATATAAAAAATATAATTAAAAAAAAATCGATAATGACGGAAAATAGAAAATTTTTTTTTTAAATCGATAATGTTGGATTAGGTTACTAAGGGGGGGGGGGGGTGTTGTGAAGCTAGTGGAGCCTTTTTGTGCTGGCGTGGGTGACGATGTATGTTGCGTTGTAGCTGGCGGGGTGGGTTAGGGGTTTTGTGTGTGTGTGTGTGTGACTCAGCAGTGCGTTGGTGTATTTTGGGAGTGAAGTGTTAGAGACTTGACTAGGGCCAGCATGGGATTGAAGTGTTAGAGACGGGATTAGGTCTAGCATTGAGAGGTGGGAGTGAGGTGTTAGAGACATGTTTATACTAGGATCAGCAGTGAGAGGTGGGAGTGAAATGTTAGAGACTTGCCTATACTAGGTCTAGCTTCTAGAGGTGGGAGGGTAGTGTTAGAGACTATACAACATTCACACTGCCATTTCATACTTTTGGTATCAGTTTTCATATTTCCACGTCATAATTTTTGTCTCGGTTTTTCATATTTCCATTTCATAATTTTTGCATCACAACACGCACACTGCCATTTCATACTTTTGGTATCAGTTTTCATATTTCCACGTCATAATTTTTTGTACCGGTTTTCATATTTCCATTTCATATTTTTTGCAACACAACATTCACACTGCCATTTCATACTTTTGGTATCAGTTTCATATTTCCACTTCATAATTTTTTGTATCGGTTTTCATATTTCCATTTCATAATTTTTGCAACACAACATGCACACTTCCATTTCTTACTTTTGGTATCAGTTTTTATATTTCATAACTTTTACAGCACAACATTCACACCCCGATCCCATATCTTAATTTTAATTTTGGCACCACTGTTTTCATATTTCCCACTTCATACTTAGCTATAACAGGGACAGCAGCGAGAGGTGGAGTGAAGTATTAGAGACGGTCACTATACCAGGTCCATCATCGAGAGGTGGAGTGTGAAAGTGTTAGAGACTTGCCTATACTAGGACCAGTTTGAAGAGGTGGGAGTGAAGTGTTAAAAACTTGACTATAATAGGTCCAGCATGAAGAGGTGGGATTGAAGTGTTAGAGACATGCCTTTACTAGGTCGTTTTGTAAGTGGAGAGGATACAAATGTACGCGAAGGTAATGTATAAGCACAGAGGCGTAAATAAGTGTTAGTCCTTTTCACAGTGTAAAATCACTATTGGTTATCTGTAGTGTTTTAAAAAATAGTTTTTGTTAGGCCATTATTTCTATAATATTTAGGAACATCTCGACGCTGAATATACAACCACCGAGGACGGGTGCGCATGCGCGCATAACTTCATTACGACAAAAAAAAAAACTCATTACAGGAGCGATTATATGTTGATTTTTCACTGTCGATGTTAAAGAGGCCATACCGCAGACTTGTGCAGATTGACAAATTATTGTGGCGGTAGTGTATTCTTAAGCAATAACAGGAGATTTTTGTGTATTTCATGAAAGTTTAGGTATAGGTACACTGTCCAAAAGTGAGCTCATCATTGAAAACGTGTCCAGACTTGTTGAGCGCTAGCCAAGACTTGATTAGTGGAAAAACTAATCAATAGTTGACGCGTTGTCGATGTGAAAATTTTTGTGTGCTGGTGTTGTAAGTGTATGACTCATGGACGTATTGGCGTGAGGAAAAAATATGACAGGGAATTTTTTTGTTGGGTGAGTACAACTAAAATACTAGCTTATTGTGTTGTTTATTGAGCTCCTTAGTACATTTTTTCCGCCCCGCGCTTGTAGTTTAGTGAGAACCACCAAAAACGTGTGTTTGTCTAAGGTGTTGTGGTGTTTATTGAACCAATTAGTACTAGGTGTATTGTGCTCCCCGAAACAAACCAGAGGTTCTCTCCTCGTATAATTTCCTACCCTGGGAGTTCTGACAAACGATTCTTGTTTTACCCTCACTAGTAAGAAAACTCGGCTCGATTGGCGTCGCGAAACTTCGCGTGGAAAACCATTGCTCGTATACCTTATCTAAAAAAACATTACACAAACAGGACACATAATAGAAGAGAGCTATTTTTAGCTGGGAAGAGGCGACGTTTTGTAATTATCGGAGGTAACTATTCTTGTGATGTAAAAATATGACAGGGAATTTTCCGTTTGTTGGGGGAATGTAACTACATATTGAGACGGGCGCTGGGGCACGTGGTAGTTTTTTTATTATTATTTAAATTATAGCATGAGTAATAAGTCTACTCACCCATCTAGTGATATGTAAGTGACCCCCGCACACAGCCGTATTCTCCAACATAAAATATACTGTCAAGCGCTGGACAATGCCAAATAGACAGTTTTATTGAACACAACCGTAGAGATATATCCCATATGCAGACTAGATTATGGCGGCAAACTAGGGGACAATCCCTTAGTGTTGCAGTCTGTAACTGAAACAAGGTCGAGGCCAGTTTCAGCCATTTTAATAAAACTCAACACGCATGTGCTTTTACCGCTCGTTATTAAACTCGATCGATGGCCCGCGCAAAACATCGCGCGTAAACCATGACTCGTTTATAAAATTCCGGTACCATAGAGGGTGACGTCAGGGCTAAATATAGCTATCTAGAAAAGCGTAATAAAAAATCTAACATGCAGAGTTTTTGCGTGTTGGTAGACGAAAGACCAAGACCCCAGACACTCACGTTCATACTTTACTGAAGCGGTGGTGTGATAACGACAGATACTTACACCTCACTTAAGATGACTTCAACTGTTCCCAACAACTGGGTCTTCATCAAAAGAAGGGATGAAAATGCTTGTGCCGTTGGAGAGTGGGGGCTGAAGGCCGCGTCTGCAAGTGTTTACCGAGGCCAACATTTTACTACACGTGCAAAAAATCTTGGTGAATCCTACCTCAAGTCTCCTACCAAAAACGGCATTACGTTAACTAGATCTGAGTTTGAACATTTGTTGACATTACAGGGTGAAATCCTCGCCGAATTTGACCGACTACAGTCACCAAACATGGATACCTATCCTACTACTTGTACCAGTAACACATTTGACCACTACATCAATTCCAGTTATTACCAACCAATATCCCCAGAACCGAGTTGGTTTCCTAACACCAACCGTTGTACGTCAGCTCCCACCACAGACAAGCCCCTGGCCGATATCTCTAATCTACCACCGAAGAAGCAGAGACCTACTACCTCCCCCAATAACACGTTTGTCGACTACATCAACCCCAACTGTTACTTACTTACTTAGTCGTTCCCCTTCTACCGTGAGGTGTAGAGGTAAACCCCAAACTGTTACCTGTCAATATCAACAGAACCGAGTTGGTTTCCTAACACCAACCCTTGTACAGTACGTCAACTCCCACCACAGACAACCACCGGGCCGATGTCTCTTATCTACCACCGAAGAAGAAGCAGAAACCTACTACTACCTGTCCCAGTAACACGTTTGACGACTACATCAACTCCAGTTGTCCAATATCCCCAGACCCGAGTTGGTTTCCTAACACCAACCCTTGTACGTCAGCTCCCACCACAGACAACCACCTGGCCGATGTCTCTACAAAATATTTCTTCCACTTATCAAAATATTTCTTAACGGTGTCAAAATATTTCTACCCCTTGGCCAAAAAAAATTTCGTCCACTTGTCAAAATATTTCTTCCACTTGTCAAAATATTTCTTACCGGTGTCAAAATATTTCCTACCCCCTTGGCAAAAAAAAAATGTCGTCCACTTTGTCAAAATATTTCTTACCGTTGTCAAAATATTTTTTTCCAGTTGCCAAATATTTCTTAAAATTTTTCAAACTTGGTAATTTTTTTTTTCCAGCAGTCAAAAAGTTCCCCCACTTGTCAAATATTTCTTAAAATATTTCTGCTAGTCGCCAAACATTTCTTCAAAGGCGACCATCTTTCATGTGGCGGATATGACCAACCCAGCGTAAACTTCCCTGTCTCAGCCGGGTATACAGGCTTTGAAGGACAACACGTGACAACAACTCGACATTTGGTACTTTATCTTTCGACGAAATGCCGAGGAGGTGGCGCAGACACGGTAGATGGAAGGTATTGAGCCTTCTTTCTTGCTTAGCATAGATTGTTCAGGTCTCACTGCCATATAGAAGTAAACTGACGATACAGGCGTTATATATTGCAGCTTTGGTCATCGTTGCGAGTTTGGAGTTTCCCCAAACGCGTGATGTGATGCAGGCAAAGGTAGCTGCAGCTTTGTTAATGAGACTAGTAATTTCGGTGTCCAGTGTGAGAGTTTGTCATTGATGATATACACAAGGTATGTGTGATGCACGTGGTGTTAAGTCGGCCGGCGCGATGCTGTAGTCAGCATCGCGCCGGCCACCTTAACCGTCCCAGAGTTCCTCTGGCACCCAGTTAAAACTGAGTCTGCCCTGCCGGGTTGTGGGCGGTGCATCACACATACCTTGTGTATATCATCAATGACAAAAAACAAAACTCTGGACACCGAAATTACTAGTCTCATTAACAAAGCTGCAGCTACCTTTGCCTGCATCTCATATCACGCGTTTGGGGAAACTCCAAACGCGCAACGATGACCAAAGCTGCAATATATAACGCCTGTATCGTCAGTTTACTTCTATATGGCAGTGAGACCTGAACAATCTATGCTAAGCAAGAAAGAAGGCTCAATACCTTCCATCTACCGTGTCTGCGCCACCTCCTCGGCATTTCGTCGAAAGATAAAGTACCAAATGTCGAGTTGTTGTCACGTGTTGTCCTTCAAAGCCTGTATACCCGGCTGAGACAGGGAAGTTTACGCTGGGTTGGCCATATCCTCCACATGAAAGATGGTCGCCTTTGAAGAAATGTTTGGCGACTAGCAGAAATATTTTAAGAAATATTTGACAAGTGGGAAAACTTGTTGACTGCTGGAAAAAAAAATATTTACCAAGTGGGAAATATTTTAAGAAATATTTGGCAACTGGAAGAAATATTTTGACAACGGTAAGAAATATTTTGACAAGTGGACGACATTTTTTTTTGCCAAGGGGTAGAAATATTTTGACACCGCTAAGAAATATTTTGACAAGTGGAAGAAATATTTTGACAAGTGGACGAAAATTTTTTTTGCCGAGGGGTAGAAATATTTTGACACCGGTAAGAAATATTTTGACAAGTGGAAGAAATATTTTGACAAGTGGACGAAATTTTTTTTTGCCGAGGGGTAGAAATATTTTGACACCGGTAAGAAATATTTTGACAAGTGGAAGAAATATTTTGACAAGTGGACGAAATTTTTTTTGCCAAGGGGTAGAAATATTTTGACACCGGTAAGAAATATTTTGATAAGTGGAAGAAATATTTTGTAGAGACATCGGCCAGGTGGTTGTCTGTGGTGGGAGCTGACGTACAAGGGTTGGTGTTAGGAAACCAACTCGGGTCTGGGGATATTGGACAACTGGAGTTGATGTAGTCGTCAAACGTGTTACTGGGACAGGTAGTAGTAGGTTTCTGCTTCTTCTTCGGTGGTAGATTAGAGACATCGGCCAGGTGGTTGTCTGTGGTGGGAGTTGACGTACTGTACAAGGGTTGGTGTTAGGAAACCAACTCGGTTCTGTTGATATTGACTGGTAACAGTTGGGGTTGATGTAGTCGACAAACGTGTTATTGGGGGAGGTAGTAGGTCTCTGCTTCTTCGGTGGTAGATTAGAGATATCGGCCAGGGGCTTGTCTGTGGCGGGAGCTGACGTACAACGGTTGGTGTTAGGAAACCAACTCGGTTCTGGGGATATTGGTTGGTAATAACTGGAATTGATGTAGTGGTCAAATGTGTTACTGGTACAAGTAGTAGGATAGGTATCCATGTTTGGTGACTGTAGTCGGTCAAATTCGGCGAGGATTTCACCCTGTAAAGTCAACAAATGTTCAAGCTCAGATCTAGTTAACGTAATGCCGTTTTTGGTAGGAAACTTGAGGCAGGATTCACCAAAATATTTTTGCACGTGTAGTAAAGGTTGGCCTCGGTAAACACTTGCAGACGCGGCCTTCAGCCCGCTCTCCAACGGCACAAGCATTTCATCCATTCTTTTGATGTAGACCCAGTTGTTGGGAACAGTTGAAGTCATCTTAAGTGAGGTGTAAGTATCTGTC
Organism: Oreohelix idahoensis; assembly: GCA_024509875.1. Classification (NCBI taxonomy): domain Eukaryota; kingdom Metazoa; phylum Mollusca; class Gastropoda; order Stylommatophora; family Oreohelicidae; genus Oreohelix; species Oreohelix idahoensis. Next base: position 1,287,038 of record JAMPIV010004153.1, on the reverse strand, counting down.
GTTATCACACCACCGCTTCAGTAAAGTATGAACGTGAGTGTCTGGGGTCTTGATCTTTCGTCTACCAACACGCAAAAACTCTGCATGTTAGATTTTTTATTACGCTTTTCTAGATAGCTATATTTAGCCCTGACGTCACCCTCTATGGTACCGGACTTTATAAACGAGTCATGGTTTACGCGCGATGTTTTGCGCAGGCCATCAATCGAGTTTAATAACGAGCGGTAAAAGCACATGCGTGTTGAGTTTTATTAAAATGGCTGAAACTGGCCTCGACCTTGTTTCAGTTACAGACTGCAACACTAAGGGATTGTCTAGTTGCCGCCATAATCTAGTCTGCATATGGGATATATCTCTACGGTTGTGTTCAATAAAACTGTCTATTTGGCATTGTCCAGCGCTTGACAGTATATTTTATGTTGGAGAATACGGCTGTGTGCGGGGGTCACTTACATATCACTAGATGGGTGAGTAGACTTATTACTCATGCTATAATTTAAATAATAATAAAAAAACTACCACGTGCCCCAGCGCCCGTCTCAATATGTAGTTACATTCCCCCAACAAACGGAAAATTCCCTGTCATATTTTTACATCACAAGAATAGTTACCTCCGATAATTACAAAACGTCGCCTCTTCCCAGCTAAAAATAGCTCTCTTCTATTATGTGTCCTGTTTGTGTAATGTTTTTTTAGATAAAGTATACGAGCAATGGTTTTCCACGCGAAGTTTCGCGACGCCAATCGAGCCGAGTTTTCTTACTAGTGAGGGTAAAACAAGAATCGTTTGTCAGAACTCCCAGGGTAGGAAATTATACGAGAAGAGAACCTCTGGTTTGTTTCGGGGAGCACAATACACCTAGTACTAATTGGTTCAATAAACACCACAACACCTTAGACAAACACACGTTTTTGGTGGTTCTCACTAAACTACAAGCGCGGGGCGGAAAAAAATGTACTAAGGAGCTCAATAAACAACACAATAAGCTAGTATTTTAGTTGTACTCACCCAACAAAAAAATTCCCTGTCATATTTTTTCCTCACGCCAATACGTCCATGAGTCATACACTTACAACACCAGCACACACAAATTTTCACATCGACAACGCGTCAACTATTGATTAGTTTTTCCACTAATCAAGTCTTGGCTAGCGCTCAACAAGTCTGGACACGTTTCAATGATGAGTTCACTTTTGGACAGTGTACCTATACCTAAACTTTCATGAAATACACAAAAATCTCCTGTTATTGCTTAAGAAGATACTACCGCCACAATAATTGGTCAATCTACACAAGTCTGCGGTATGGCCCCTTTAACATCGACAGTGAAAAATCAACATATAATCGCTCATGTAATGATTTTTTTTGGTCGTATGAAGTTATGCGCGCATGCGCACCCGCCCTCGGTGTATATTCAGCGTCGAGATGTTCCTAAATATTATAGAAATAATGGCCTAACAAAACTATTTAAAACACTACAGATAACCAATAGTGATTTTACACTGTGAAAAGGACTAACACTTATTACGCCTCTGTGCTTATACATTACCTTCGCGTACATTTGTATCCTCTCCACTTACAATACGACCTAGTAAAGGCATGTCTCTAACACTTCAATCCCACCTCTTCATGCTGAAACTGTTATAGTCAAGTCTCTAACACTTCACTCCCACCTCTTCAAACTGGTCCTAGTATAGGCAAGTCTCTAACACTTCACTTCCACCTCTAACTGCTGATCCTAGTATAGCCAAGTCTCTAACACTTCACTCCCACCTCTCGATGCTGGACCTGGCATAGTGATGTCTCTAAAACTTCACTCCCACCTCTCGCTGCTGTCCCTGTTATAGCTAAGTATGAAGGGGAAATATGAAAACTGTGGTGCCAAAATTAAGATATGGGAGTGTGAATGTTGTGCTGTAAAAATTATGAAATATGAAAACTGATAACAAAAGTAAGAAATGGAAGTGTGCGTGTTGTGTTGCAAAAATTATGAAATGGAAATATGAAAACCGATACAAAAAATTATGAAGTGGGAATATGAAAACAACTCCGCCTGTGCCGGTCCCAAGCCCGGATGAAAAAGGAGGAGAGCGGCCTGCATGGAAGCCGTAAGGAGGCAGCCCCTCCACCATGCAAAGGCACAACAGGCCAATCACCTGTTTGTCTTAAAATATAATTACGAGCAATACAAGAGAGAAAACCGGACTGATTCTAAAGGCGACGAACTGGAACGGACTACGGACTACGACTTATGGAACTTGGAACACAAGAAGTATAAATGGGAAGGAAGAGGAGCTGGTGGAAGAGATGAGGAAAGCAAAATTAGAAATCCTGGCTATAACGGAAACGAAGAAAAAAGGACAACTAGTCATGGATCTCGATGGCAACACGTTGCTCTACAGTGGTGTACCCATATCTGAAAGAGCTAAAGGGGGCGTGGGTTGCATTGTAGCCCAAAATCAAAAAGATAGTATCAAGGGATGGAACTTTGTCTCGGAGCGCATTATGGTTGTAAAACTAAAAAGGAGAAACCATAGTCAACCTGGTCATAGTGTATGGGCCAAATGAGGATGAGAGAGCAGAGGTCAAGGAGGAATTCTTCGAGCTGTTTCAAAGGACAGTGGATGACTGCCTAGATGAAGTTATCATGCTCGGAGATTTTAATGCCAGAGTTGGAAATGACCATGCTAGATGGGGTGGAGTTATCGGAAGATATGGAGAAGATACTCTCAATGACAATGGAAAGCGACTCTTTAGATTCTGCAGTGAGCAGAATCTGATCATTACAAACACAAAGTTCCCCGATAAGCGCCATAATGCTTACACTAGATGTGAACGCAACCAAGAATGAGAAGTCAGTGATCGACTATGCCATTGTTCGGAGAAGCTCATTCAGATATGTCCGAGATGCAAGAGTCTGGAGGGGGCCAGAGATTGGAAGTGATCACTACCTGCTAACAATCAAACGAACAACTGAAAGAGTTGCTCAGCCTAGGAACTGCCCAACATCACGCAAGAAACCAAGTAAACGAGCAGGAGAAATGAGCATTAGGACCTACAAGCTGAGAGAGCCAGAAATTAAGACCAGATATCAGGGGCTTATTGCTACAGCAGTGAGCAACACGAAGAACGACCTGATGACTTGGAAACCCTCTGGAATAAATTCAAGGATATCATAAAGACAGCTGCTGCAGAAGCATGCGGTGAAGTCCGACTTGGGAACAAGAGAAAGAGGACACCTTGGTGGACAGAGGAAGTCAAAGAGAAAATAAGAGAGAAGAAATGGCATATAAACAATACTTAGGAGCTAAAAACACAACAGGACAAATGGAAAAATATAGAGAATATGTGACACTCAGAACAGAAGCAAAGAACAAAGTGCTAGCAGCAAAACAGAAGTCCTGGGAAGAATTTGGAGAAAAGCTAGAAAAAGATGCACAAGAAAACCAGAAATTGTTCTATAAGACCCTAAAGAATACGATGAAGGAAAAACAATGCCCTCTCAAATTTATAAAGGACAAGCAAGGCAAATTGCTTACTGCTCCGAAGGAAGTAATGGAAAGATGGAAAGAATATTTCTCAGAACTCCTGGATGGTGAGCATGGTGAAGAATCAGAAATGATAACCACTAGCACAGAAGAAAAAACCAATGATGGTGAAGATGACATAAAGATGGAAGAACTGAGGGCAGCACTAGAGAAAATCAAGATGGGCACAGCAGCAGGGAATGATGGTATAACACCAGAAATGGTTAAGTACATGGGAGCATCCGGCGACCTATTACTCTTAAAGGTCCTACAGGCAGCATGGTGCAACAAGACCATACCAAAGGATTGGGAGATTGCCATCATAACACCAATTTTCAAAAAGGGTGACAATCGACAATGTGGAAACCATAGAGGCATATCCCTTCTCCGTGTCCCTGGTAAAAATCTACTCTAGAAACTCACCCCCCTAGAGCAGAGACCTCCCGACGCCTAGCAATGAGCCACAATGGATGAGATCCAGTGCGGATTTCGAGCAAAACGAAAGTACTCAAGACCTAATCTTCACACTCAGACAGCGTGAGTGAAAAGGCCCTTGAGTATATAGAGTGGGATCCATCTTTGTTTCATAGACATGGAAAATGCGTTTGACAGGGTTCCCCTGGAGCAAACTTTGGGAGGAACTGTTTGGCAAGGACCAGAATTTTCTCCAGCACACCTCTGATTCATGTTATACAGAGCTTCTACAAGTCTAGAAGAAATTATGTGAGGACAGCAAACCCTTAGTCAGAAGAGTTCAGGACCACCACTGGTGTAAGACAAGGTGATATCCTATCACCTTACCTCTTCATACTCCTTATGGACGATGTCATCAAGGCATGTAAGGAGAGAACAAGAAAGTATTCAGTTGGGTACTGGAAGAAGAGACAGGTCTATATTTCAGAGCTGGCATTTGCTGATGATGTTGCCCTGATTGCTAAATCAGAGGCACATCTCCAATCCAACCTGCAAGTCTGGAAGGAAGAGCTGGAGAAGAGAGGGATGGTCATAAGCAGCTCTAAAACAAAATCCATGGTGATATCACGAGAAGAAAGAAAACATCAGATTAAGTTGGGAGAACAGGTCCTGGAGCAGGTCGACCACTTTAAATATCTCGGAGCTATTATAGACCGAAAGGGAATTTATGGCACAGCATCATCTAAAAAAGAAGAGTGGCCGCTCGAAAAGCAGCGGCTGGGAGACTTTTTCAGGCCATAAATCGTGGATTCCTCAGCAAGAAAGAGGTTGGTAAGAAAAAAAGAAAAACGAAGATGGCTGTATACCGCTCCACCTATGTCCCAGTCTTGACATTATGGATGCGAGTCGTTGGGGCAATGACTACAACCCACAAAAGCCAGATCCAAACCTCAGAAATGAGGTATCTGAGGAAAGGAAGTTGAAGTAACAAGAAGAGACATGGTTCCGCAACCAGACGATTCCGTCAAGGCCTTAAAATCCCATCCGCTGCAGACCCAAATAGAACAGTCCCAACTAAGATGGTTTGGCCATGTCTGCAGAATGGGAGAAGATCGGCTACCACGACAAGCATGGGAAAAACAAAGAGCCAGGGACTCCCAGACCTCCAGGACGACCCAGAGTCTGCTGGGAGGACAACATTAGACAATCTTTGAAGGACCGAGGACTAGAATGGAACCAGGCCAGGAAGAAGACAGCTGATAGAATGGTCTGGTGCTCTCTCTTCCAAACCTCTACACCTCACGGTAGAAGGGCACACACCCAACCCACCCCCCCCCCCCCCCCCCCCCCCCCCCCCCCCCCCCCCCCCCCCCCAACCCCCCCCACCCCCCCCAGCACCCCCCCCCCCCCCCCCCCCCCCCAACACCCCCCCCAACCCCACCCCCCCACCTACCACTCACCCCCCCCCCCCCCCCCCAAACCCCCCCCCCCCCCCCCCCACCCCCCCCCCCCCCCCCCACCCCCCTACCCTCCCCCTCCCTCTCGCACCCGCCCGCCCCCCCCTCCCCTACCCCCCCCCCCCCCACCCCCCCCCCCCCCCCCGCCCCCCCCCCCCCCCCCCCCCCCCCGCCACCCCCCCCCCCCCCCCACCCCCCCACCCCCACCCCCCCCCCCATATACCCCCCCCCCCCCCCCCCCCACACCCCCCCCCCCCCCCCCCCCCCCCCCATTTTTCCCCCCCCCCCCCCGCCCCCCCCCTCCCCCCCCCCCCCCCCCCCCCCCCCCCCCCCCCCCCCCCCCCCCCCCCCCCCCCCCCCCCCCCCCCCCCCCCCCCCCCCCCCCCCCCCCCCCCCCCCCCCCCCCCCCCCCCCCCCCCCCCCCCACCCACCCCCCCCCCCCCCCCCCCCCCCCCCCCCCCCCCCCCCCCCCCCCCCCCCCCCCCCCCCCCCCCCCCCCCCCCCCCCCTCCCCCCCCCCCCCCCCCCCCCCCCCCCCCCCCCCCCCCCCCCCCCCCCCCCCCCCCCCCCCCCCCCCCCCCCCCCCCCCCCCCCCCCCCCCCCCCCCCCACCCCCCCCCCCCCCCCCCCCCCCCCCCCCCCCCCCCCCCCCCCCCCCCCCCCCCCCCCCCCCCCCCCCCCCCCCCCCCCCCCCCCCCCCCCCCCCCCCCCCCCCCCCCCCCCCCCCCCCCCCCCCCCCCCCCCCCCCCCCCCCCCCCCCCCCCCCCCCCCCCCCCCCCCCCCCCCCCCCCCCCCCCCCCCCCCCCCCCCCCCCCCCCCCACCCCCCCCCCCCCCCCCCCCCCCCCCCCCCCCCCCCCCCCCCCCCCCCCCCCCCCCCCCCCCCCCCCCCCCCCCCCCCCCCCCCCCCCCCCCCCCCCCCCCCCCCCCCCCCCCCCCCCCCCCCCCCCCCCCCCCCCCCCCCCCCCCCCCCCCCCCCCCCCCCCCCCCCCCCCCCCCCCCCCCCCCCCCCCCCCCCCCCCCCCCCCCACCCCCCCCCCCCCCCCCCCCCCCCCCCCCCCCCCCCCCCCCCCCCCCCCCCCCCCCCCCCCCCCCCCCCCCCCCCCCCCCCCCCCCCCCCCCCCCCCCCCCCCCCCCCCCCCCCCCCCCCCCCCCCCCCCCCCCCCCCCCCCCCCCCCCCCCCCCCCCCCCCCCCCCCCCCCCCCCCCCCCCCCCCCCCCCCCCCCCCCCCCCCCCCCCCCCCCCCCCCCCCCCCCCCCCCCCCCCCCCCCCCCCCCCCCCCCCCCCCCCCCCCCCCCCCCCCCCCCCCCCCCCCCCCCCCCCCCCCCCCCCCCCCCCCCCCCCCCCCCCCCCCCCCCCCCCCCCCCCCCCCCCCCCCCCCCCCCCCCCCCCCCCCCCCCCCCCCCCCCCCCCCCCAACCCCCCCCCCCCCCCCCCCATCCCCCCCCCCGGTTTTTTTATATTTTTTATATATATTGTCTAAGTATTTTGTATAAACAACCCGCCCGCCATTATCGAACAAATTTATTGCTATATAACAAGTCATCCGTCTGATCGTCAGAGGAAGTCACCCCGCTAAATTATATCGCTATATAAAAAGTCATGCGCCTCTGCCTGACGCTTCTCCTGCGGAATCGACACTTCACTCCCACCTCTCGATGCTCCCACCTCTCGATGGTAGACCTAGTACAGGTCTCTAACACTACCCTCCCACCTCTCGATGGTGGTCCCAGTAAAGGTTCTAACACTTCACTCCCATATATAAATATTGTATACACAACAATTAAAATACCGGCACACAAAACCCCATACCCCAACACACCCCACGAGTCGGCTGCCCCGCCAACTAAAACACACAATTAAGATACCTACAACCAAACACACCACCACACTACCAGTTGTTTCTATGTCTAACTGTTGTCATATAAATATCGTCTATATGTATAAATATATAGTCTACCTGTTTTGTAATACACGTCTAACTAAATATTTTGAATAAACAAAAACACAATACCATACGTGAACTATGATAGGACACCAGCTGCTTGTCAGAGGAAGTCACCCCGACTAAAATATATCGCTATATAAAAAGTCATGTACCAACGCCTGATGCTCCACCTGCGCAATGAGTATTTCCTTATATAAATAGTCACATGCCTCCTGGCGCACCTCCTATGCCTCCTGAATGCGCTTATATAAAAGTCACGCGCCTCCTGAAAGTGCTTATATAAAAGTCTTGCACCTCCTGGCGCGCCTCCTGCGCGCCTCCTGAATACGACCTGTTTCCTCCATGATATACTACCTCCTGCGCCTCCTGAATGCGCTTATATAAAAGTCACAGCCTCCTGAAAGCGCTTATATAAAAGTCACGCGCCTCCTGAATACGACCTGTTTCCTCCATGATATACCACTATATAAAAAGTCATGTACCAACGCCTGATGCTCCACCTGCGCAATTAGTATTTCTTTATATAAATAGTCACGCGCCTCCTGCGCCTCCTGAATGCGCTTATATAAAAGTCACGCGCCTCCTGAAAGCGCTTATATAAAAGTCACTCGCCTCCTGAATACGACCTGTTTCCTCCATGATATACTACCTCATGCGCCTCCTGAATGCGCTTATATAAAAGTCACGAGCCTCCTGAACGCGCTTATATAAAAGTCACGCGCCTCCTGAATACGACCTGTTTCCTCCATGATATACTACTACCAATGAGTGTCAGGTAATTCTGTGTGGTGCTACTGTTTTCTGGTGCTACTGTTTTCTGGTGCTACTGTTTTCCCAAAAATAATCTATGACCGTCGTTATTTCTCTTGTCGCTCCTTGAGGAGCATCGAGCCGCCACTGCAGCGGGTACCCTTGCAGGAAGCCGGCACCAATGCTTTTATGTGCACTTGCAGCGGTGGGGTCTGTAGCAACTCTTTTACATGATGAGGTTGCCATCCCGTACACAACTTCTAATATTCAGCTCTTACGACACGCTGCCGGATGCAGTAGATAAATTCTATTTTTGGTCACCTCAGAGACCTAGGGACCCAACCAGGAGGAACAACCTTTAAAGTAGTTTGAGAATCACTGCATTTTGTGTAGAATATTCTTGAAAACTTGTGAAGAATATAAAACTTGTGAAGAATATAAAACTTGTGAAGAATATAAAACTTGTGAAGAATATAAAACTTGTGAAGAATATAAAACTTGTGAAGATACAGATAGTGGACAAAGAAGAATTATGAGAAAACTCCACGATGCTGTATCTCACATTAGTATTATTATTAATATTATTATTATTTTTATCTGGGTCGCGGAGTCGGCCAACACATTTCCCGACTCTTGAAATTTTAGAAGTCCGACTACCAACTTCGACGCCCGATGTCGACTGTAGTCACATGGCATAATGTTCGGAGTCCGAATCCGGACATTTGTTTCCGACTCGACTAAAAAAACTACCAACTCCACGACTCCGACTCCGAAGCCTTGATTATTATTATTTCTATTCTTACATTATTTGTGCCCTGTTTGTTCTCACTTCACTGCAAGTCACCTGACATTTCGCACAGTTTGATATCAGCCATGTTATCATGACAAGGACAATACCAAATGTTACCATATTTATATTGTGTTTTTGTTTTGTTTTTTTCTCTCATGCTCGCTGTGGCACAGCTGTTTTTACCTTGTGCTATCTCACGTTCTCTGCTTGAAACGTTAGACAACTGTTGTTGTATGACTAGAGGTGTTTTGTACCAGTTGATGTTAACTTTTGTTTGTTTGTTTTTGAACTGCGACTCACTTTACAAATCGACATGACTCTGCAGCATAATGTTATATTCATCATAATCATTTTCAGCCGCGGTCCCTACAGAGCATTAGGCCCCACATTGAAGCTGGTACCCTTGCGGGAAGCATTCACAGGCTCATGCAGCTTCGGTTTCTGTGACAGTGTTTTACGTGATGAGGTTGCCAATCCAATGAATGTTATATTACTGGTGCTGTATTTTGTGAAATGGGAAGAAATCCACATTTTCAGGATATACGTATGTGCGATATAGTAAATAAGTAACAATAGTTGGTAAATCATTTAGCGATGGGTGCACATGTGGCGCTGATAAAATGTCTGCTGAACATCTGCTTCAAGGATGCCCAACATATGAGGAACATAGACAGCACATATGAACGTCACCAGCACCATTTTCTGAAAAGTTCTATGGAGATGCAAATAGCCTGAAGAACCGCTGCTTTCTGTGAACATTTTCAAGTCGACGTCTGAGAGTGAACGCAGAAGAAGAAGAAAAAGAAGTAGATATTATAATAGACAGATATACATGCAGGAAAGTAGGCAGACAGAGATACAGAAAGACTTAAAATACGTGATATATAGATGACTTGCGTACAATAGAGTATAACAGACGTTAAACCAAGCTACTGGGTGATTGAAAAAAATCACTCGTTCGTTTTACATTTTTTTTTTTTATTCACTCTTCCTCAAATACAACAGATTGGGATATCATCTAATCAACAAGCTATTCAACTCTCGGTCCACGCGTCGGAAGGTTCGGGATGGTTGGTTGCGGCATGGGTGGAAAACATTCATAGAGGCTTCCAGTCTACAAGAGCTGGTGTGGATGTACTGTCCTGGTCATGCTGGGGTATGTTGTGGTGAGAGGTCTGACGGACTGGCATCAAGCTCAAACATAGTGGGGACACTAGATATGGATAAGGGAGATATACTGAGAACAATTAATGATCGCCTGTTAGAGAATGACACTGCAATAGATGAATCATCAAGGTTAAGACTGTTGGAATTTGGCATCAAACGTAAGGCTGGTAGAGATGGACGAATGAGAGGATGCATACGACGTGTTTACAACCAGCGAGCTACGGGAACAGTTAGCATTCACACTCTTCGACATATACTGATGGAGACTGAGCACCTATGGGTTTGCCCGGGGTGCAATGATGTCAATTCTGTATAACAATAATAACAAGCTAAAGATAGGAACTATTGATGAGTGTAAATGTGGCACCGATAAAATGACTGCTGAACATCTGCTTCAAAGATGCCCAACAACGTTTCTGTTGTCGCTGTTACATTACCACAGGCTGTTGTCACCAAGCTGTTACTATACTGCTGCCGTCACAATAATTATTTCTGCTTTTCGTGCTGCCGTCCCATGTACACCTCTGACGCTCTAATTATGCATCTCCTCTGTCTCTAAAACACAATGCCTGCATATACTTAAATTTAATTAATGCAAATTTATTTTTCTTTATCCGTTTTCCCTTGATTTGGCGAGTCAACTGAGACATCAAGTCCATCGGTTTTATTAGGGCGCATCATCATAATTTTTCCTTTACGCTCCTTATGGAGAATGGAGCTACCACGTGTAGCTGGTCGCTGAGACGCTTGGTTCGAAATTTGGCCCTAGTGTGGATCTACCATCCCCCCTTTTTCTTGATTGTAGGCACGCTCATTTTTCATCGTTTTTCTAGTTTTTGGTCGCTGCTAACATGTCACTTTGATCTGACAAGTTACCTCCCCTTTGCTCCCGCGAAAGTGGCCAGCGGAGATTAAAGGTCTTTTAATGCAGGTAAGAGTGTCTTTGTGACGCGTTCGCAACGCTCCTCGCTGGGCGGCACAATTTTCCCCATGGTTTTTTATTCCAGGGAAAGTCTGGGACCCTCGCAGCGTAAGAGCGGTCGCTCTGTTACGCAATCCTTCTTGTAGTGCGTCGCCAGGAGAATCCTCTGGGAGACGTTACGATTGTTTTCTTCGTTTTCTGTCCAGGTGGTCGAACACCCGCGGCCCGATTTACAGTATATAATGAGTCCCCTTCTGTCTCTTAATGCTTTCAGTCCCTGGAGCTGCTGTCGTGAGGTGGTAGAGATTTTGTGCAGTTTGCCAGCTAATTTAATGTGGGAAATTCTTCGCAATCTCGGCAAGAATCCTTAAGTAACTTGGCAGTTGTTATTTTTTCCTAAGGTTTTGGACTTAGTCAGAGTAAGTTCATTTATAGTGGGCACTAACATTTTTAAGTTCAGCCATTACCCAATAAGCACTAAGAAGCTATAGTTATTTTTTTGTAAAGGAAATTGCATTTGTATGCCATTTACGTTTTTTTTCTAAAGCTAAATGGATGTGTAACTTAAGATGCTTCACGAAAGCCCTTTTAGAGAACTTTCTTAAGCACGAAGTGTACATATATCTGACTTGTTTCACTAAAAGAATAATTCTCCCCCGCGAAGTGTAACTATATAACTGATTGTTATGTGGAGGGAATTCTTTTTAACACAAAGTGTAACCATAAGCGATTTTCTTTTTTTTTCCGGCCCCCGTGGAGGATCTTTATAATTTTTCCACATTATGTAACTTTAATTTATTTGATTACTTGTCCACTGTATTAATACTTTTAACTCATTTAGAGATTTACCCAGAGTAGCCTTATATGTGGTCATATGGGGTACATGTAAATATGATGATATTAAGCATGTCGCAGCCAGTGAAATAACCTAAGACTGGCCTTTCGATTTCGTTTAGGCGCCTGTGGGTTAGACAGAACTGGCAGATATGTTGTAAGGTCAGTTCCGCGCCAGGTAGATGGGGCAGGAATGTTTACATATCAAAAACACCACGCCAGCCGTAGGTAAGCACTGATTACGCAAGTTGCAATTTATCGGGTAGGCCTGCCAAGGCACCTACTGGCTCGCTCGTCTATTTAACGGTCAGTAAGAAGTAAAGGGGAGAGAGATATAAACTGCAGGACCAGGTCAGCAGCAAGGACCGCTTGGGGTGGGAATGATTGTAATAAGTTAATCTGTACCTGTTTATGCAATTGATTTGTTTTTCGATGTTGTAACATTTATGTTGGCTTGGTGTTCATAGATGTTTGAATATGATTTCATTTCAGCGAGAATCCGGTTAACTCCGACTGGGTTAAGGGAACTCTGAGCCATCGGCAGGAATTGCCTTCCTGGAAAGACAAGATAAATCATCAATCCATTTACATTGAGGTGTTTCCACCAACTCCAGATGTTTATTTTACCAGCACCCTAATACGGGTACATTTGGGATCTCCCGTGCTAAGAATTTTACGCCACCCCCGCAAAGTAAGTGGAGCGCCCATGCTCAACTGGCATCAACTTCATAGAGCTACACATTATCACCAGTTCTAACATCTTGTAGCCATCGCCAGCTCTACTTCATCCAAATTATCGTGCGCAGTCACAGGGGTGGCAGGCCTGCGCCAATAGTGGATTTATTACCTCCAACACATATTTAATCTTGAGTGCATTCATTGCCACCCCATTAGATCCTGGATATGAAGCACACCTGTACGTCTACAGGACTTAACATTTGTCCTGGAAACATGTTTCGTGTTGGAGTTATAGTTTAGGTTGTTTCCACGGATTGTCAGCAGCATAGGGAGAGGAAGGGGTGATCATCTCTCCGTCTGCGATTCGCCAACAGCTGTAATCCAAGCGGAATATAAACACAAGTGAGCCGAAGAAGAAGGACTTTTGGGAGGTGCATTCAGTTAAATTTTGGTGAGGGGGGAGCTTGAAGTAACAGCGGGATAGGGTCATTAAGTTGGATTAAACAGCTGTTTTGCTGACCAGAAGAAGTCAGCGGGATAAGTGGGTGCGTGTAGGGACTTCTGAATTTCAGGGTTCCCTGCAGGAGTAGTAGAATATTTAGCCCAATAATAGGGAGAGTTTGAATCTAGGTTGATTATTCTTACGATTCTTATTATTATGAGCATTGTTTGTCTCTCAAGTTTGTTAATGCATTCTTTTTTAATGATCTGATGGTTTATGATTGGACATTTTCTTGTTGAGCCATAGTTTTGTTTTGTTAATAAATTAGACAATCAATCTGCGGATCAGACGACTTTACTATCTATACTGGTACTTGATTGTTTGTGGATTCACTAACGTGCACTGTTCCTTACTCTTAGCAGAGAGAGAGAGAGAGAGAGAGGCGGATTGAAGTAGCTTAGAAATATAGTCATTGAGTGGCAGGAGGGGAGAGTCATTATCTGCTCTTTTACTCCTGATAGCTATAATTTATTCCATCCACAATCAACACCCTAACTCATCTATCTTCTCAATCCTCACTCAAACTTTTGTCTGGCCTCAAACGTCACTTGGACTTTTTGTCTTGTCTCAAACAGACTCTGCAAACCACTTGTGACAGTCCCTTTCCAGGATGCCTGAGCTATGCAAGTCGCATGCTCTTGGAGCGTTGGTTTCTATCGCAATATATTTTACATGATGAGGTTGCCAACCTCATGCACAAACTCATATTAGTTGCCACGTACGACATGCCTGAGTGTGCAGTAGTCCCATTCTTTCTTTGTCTCTACAAAGCCCCCCCCCCCCCCTCCCCCCCCGGGAAATACATGGGGCAGTCTTTGTGATAACCCTCACAGTAATCGCTCAAGAGTAACACATAGATTAATTACATTCAGATATTCAGATATCTATTACTATCAACGCCCATACCCCATAGGTGGCGCCTGCACCTATATCACGTGTTGTTGACTAACAGTGTGCACTATTCATTCTGCTGACTCTGCAGCAGTTATGCTTGGCCAACGGTAATGGCGAATGAGTTTTAATGTACACGCTCCACCCACCTCCTCAAAACTACCAGCATAAACCAACACTGGAAGTAAACGTGCAGCATGTTGCATGAATAAGTCGGTTTTGTTTCTTCCCTAAAATAACGACTCTATTTTCAGTGTGAATATGTCAAATTTTTTTTTTTTTTTCAAATTTTATTTCTACAACGCTGAGCTTGAATATAGCGGGAAAACAGACAATGATATCATTATAAACGGACAAAGGACACGAGGAGCTGTCACTGCCTTGAAAAATATCAGGAAATAAAAAGAAATAAAGACCAAACAAAATTAGATTGTTTAACTTATATTTCAAGGCAGCCTTGTAGTATATGGTTCTGAAACATGGCAAGCAACATAGAGGACAACCAGACACATCCAGACTTTCACAAATGGGTGTTTGCGCAGAATAGAAGGGGTCAAATTGTATAACAAGATCGCCAATGAGGAACCGATGGAAATATCCAGACAAATACATGTGCCAGTGGAGCAGTGGAGCAAGATTTCAGGAAATTGAAGCTGGTATTGGATATGACACACACTGAAGAAAAAAAGATAATAGCATTACAAGGCAGGCCTTGTTTTACAGTCCACAAGGTTAGAGAACCCACCCCCCGGCAAAACAAAACATACACACAAGCACAGGGACAAGGAAACAAGGAAATTAGACATAGATATGAAGGAGATAAAGGAGACAGGGAATTTAATCGAATGAACAGGACAGAAGGCTTGGTTTGTATTTCTTGAAGCCTTATGCTACCCATGGAACTGGAGGTAATGTTCAAGTATTAGCAAGTTCTATTATTACACGATAGTTTTCAGTTGTTTTTTTTATTTATACGCAGAGAGAGTTATACAATTATCATGAGAAGAATTTCATAAAGAGTTCTGATATTTTAAAGAAGTCCAGATCTCGTTTCTCGTCTATGCTTTCTCTATCGCAGTGTTTCAGTGTTTCCCAAACTTACAATAATCGCATTATCCTGATATAGTAATAACCTCCTTCAGTCATAACTAACTATGGATGCGCCCTTGAGGCGATAGCATGCTAGGTGCTTACACACACTCACAAACACACACACACACACACACACACATATATATATATATATATATATATATATATATATATATATATATATATATATATATATATATGTTTTTATATGTGGGTGTGTATGTTCCAAAACATTATAACATTGAGTGATCTCGATATAGAGAACAAGTTTTACACTAGACAGGGGACAGATAATTCAAAGAAGAACTTCATAATTATAAGAAAACAAAAGAGATTTAAAAAAAAAGAAATTCGTGAAAGTTGTCAGAAAATAGAGCATGGAAGGAGACATTAGAACACAACACGGAATGAAAGCGAGAAAAAGCTATGGGATAGAAGTAGGAGAGGAGTGAAACATGAGGCACAAAATAGCACAAGAGACACAGAATGAGAGAGAGAGAGAGAGAAAGAGAGAGAGAGAGAGAGAGGGAAGAGAAGACAGGAGTGAAAGTAGAGAGACATGAAAGAGAGTGGGAGGGAGACAAGATACAGAGGAAGAGAGACAGAGAAGCTTTGAAGACGACGAGGGAACATGTAACGCATATCAAAATGATTACTGTAAAAACTCGAATATTTATGTCAGAATTTGTCATCAACTACCTAGTCATTTTAAAATGTCAAATTGGTCCTAAAATAGATGCTGGCGTAGGGGAATCAGAGTTAGAGACTTTTTATACTAGGTCTCAGCTTTGTGAAGTGGGATGAACCAGTTCGTTTATCGCTGGCTGTGCCTTCCAAATTCAAAAGCAGAGCCATGTACCCACTTACAGCTTCATAAAATGAAATGTGACGATGTTTCAAACCTGGCAACTTTACCTCGAGAAGCAAGGGCTGTTACCACTCTACCACTCGGCGCTCAGTAAGGCGTTTATGACGTCAAATTAGATGGAAAGATCCTAACGTCTATTCTGACATTTTTTTTAAATATTTTTTTTATTCGGTTAGTCCAGGGGTACGTTACTCAGTAGGTGTGGGGCTCTACTTTATCAACAGTGAACTCTCCAAAGATCTATTTTGATAAAATCATACATGTTTTCAGGTTTCAGAGTATCTGGAATTTGAAACATGTTGCAGACTCTGTGGAACTTTTATTTTTGCAGCACGATCCACATCCTGCAATCCCAGCATCAGCAGTGGAAAATTAAAACTAAACGTTTTATCGAATGTTCACTTCATTTCAAAGAAGAGATCGTTTCGTATCTGTTGCAAGTGGAATTTATGGAAGGGGAAGTAATCTTTAGAATGGTGTTTTGAACATATTAAATTTCGAGTTGCAACGCTTGATTAAGCGGATACTTGTCTGACTTTAGGATAGAATTATCTTTTCCTATTTTTCGGGTGACAGAGTACAGATAAGCGTGTGAACGCTGTTTAATGTATTTATTCTGTACTGTTTTGAGTTATGTGAATAGCTCGCTAGTCTGCATGTGTTATCGAGAACGGTGTTCAAGACAACCGAATCTCGTGACGGGTTTTTTGGTGGGACTAGTGTGTGATTTTGGGGAGTTGTGTTTTGGGCGTGGACCGTGTAGGTCGAGTCCCAGTGTTTTTGGATAATGTATGCCTACGTAGGATTTGAGAAAATGTCGACTTATATATTTCGCTGTGTGTACAGCCTATTTGATAAACTGCAGTGAAGACTGTTTAGGCCATATGAAGATTATTATAGCTGCCGTGTGTTGCAGGCTTTATGGAGTAATGAAGTACTGTTTAGGCCATATGAAGATTATTATAGCTGCCGTGTGTTGCAGGCTTTATGGAGTAATGAAGACTGTTTAGGCCATATGAAGATTATTATAGCTGCCGTGTGTTGCAGGCTGTATGGAGTAATGAAGACTGTTCAGGCCATATGAAGATTATTATAGCTGCCGTGTGTTGCAGGCTTTATGGAGTAATGAAGTACTGTTTAG
The DNA here is from genome assembly GCA_024509875.1 of Oreohelix idahoensis. Taxonomy (NCBI): domain Eukaryota; kingdom Metazoa; phylum Mollusca; class Gastropoda; order Stylommatophora; family Oreohelicidae; genus Oreohelix; species Oreohelix idahoensis. The sequence continues at coordinate 1,270,061 of JAMPIV010004153.1, read as the reverse complement.
GCCATATGAAGATTATTATAGCTGCCGTGTGTTGCAGGCTTTATGGAGTAATGAAGTACTGTTTAGGCCATATGAAGATTATTATAGCTGCCGTGTGTTGCAGGCTTTATGGAGTAATGAAGTACTGTTTAGGCCATATGAAGATTATTATAGCTGCCGTGTGGTGCAGGCTTTATTGAGTATTGAAGATTTGTTTAGGCCATATGAAGATTATTATAGCTGCCGTGTGATGCAGGCTTTAGTGAGTATTGGAGTACTGTTTAGGCCATATGAAGATTATTAGAGCTGCCGTGTGATGCAGGCTTTATTGAGTATTGAAGTACTGTTTAGGCCATATGAACATTATTATAGCTGCCGTGTGGTGCAGGCTTTATTGAGTATTGAAGTACTGTTTAGGCCAGGATGTGGACAGGCCGTATTATATATATATATTTAATGCAATGTGGAAATTATATGATTCGTGTTTTGCTGTCGAATGTGTGTCATTTATGTCATCGTGTCTGTGTTGCAACGTAATAAACAGTAGCGAACTGTTCCAGTCGTTTGCAACCCTTTTTGACTCCTGCATGTACTCTTACGTACGCACTGTGGTGTGCGAACATATCAACACACACCCAGGTCAACATTCCAGACACAGTGACAGGACAGCAGCACACATATATTAAATTAGCCTGTGTGGCGATGATATAGACCAAACCACTACACTCGCAACAGTGGGTGTAAACAGAGATTCTATAACATTTAGACTTAGCGCCGTTATCAGCGGTGGTTTCAAAGACATAATAACATTAACGTTTAATTACATTCAGTGAGAAACCAGAAAATCTAGTCGGTATCAGTTGGTGGTTTTCAGTTAACAGGATCTGACATCTACGACTATTCGCGTCGATAGCCTAAGTGGCGTAGTTTTGTATCATTGGATATGATTTAAGATGTGCCTGGGTGGCGTATACGATTAAGAAATTGTTACCTCTACAGTGATATGTACTTGAAGCAAGAAGATAAAATGAAGCAAATTTTGTCCACCAGAACATAACATATCTAGAGGATCAGTCACTACAAGTTGGAAATAATACATATGACTTTCACGTGACAAGAGTGTAGAACACTTGACTGTGTTATAATTAGCCTTATGTAGGCGTGGCTTGAATCTGGTGTACTTCAGAACTGTGACCTAAATATTATCTGCGTGGGTGGCGCATTTGAGAAACAACGCACGCTTTATTTGGTAGTATGCAACTTTACACCAGTAGCAATTGACGTCCTATTTCGTGCCTATAGACTACAACAACGTCTGCAGTGGTCAAGGAAGTTCAATTAGACTTGGACAGTATTTGTACCAGCATTTGTACGGGTTGTCACAGATTTCTGCAATATTCGAGTTACCTGTGCCAGTTATCACCATCACAAGTTCCAGTATGTTATGATACACGGAGTTGCCGTGTACATTTCAGACTACAGAAGAGTCAAGAGTTGCAGTGTGAGCTGTATTATGGTTCCTGTCAACTTGTGCATTGTTAAGCACATATCATATTGACGAAATTACCTGAAGAGAAACGAACCAAGTTGCAGTGCTTTCCCGCAGTGGAGGTTTTAGCAGTCTATGTGATATCCAGTATCGTGGCGGAAAAGAAGCGGGATCATTGACAGATAAGTAATTGTGTCTTGTGTAAATTGTGTCACTTCATATATGTCGCTAGGCCTCCCTAATTGCTCATTTTGTTATTATTGTTGTTTATGTCTAATTTGACATATGATTAAGATTTGATGCATAGGTGTTAATGGCTGTTGACATATGTAGATTTTCCTGATAATGATGTGACTTGATAAAGGTGCTATAAAAAGGAATTGGTGATACAGAATTGATGAATAAGCTCATTTCTTGACAAATAGTTAACTTTGTGAGCTGGAAGGGTAATTGTCAAACCTTTTGCGACAGTAATTTGTCATAACTATAAGTGATTACTATATATAGTTGATTAAGTAAGTGAATCACCATGGATCGTGATATGTGCCCTACAGATATAAGGCCTATGTTGGAGTCTGCATTGGTGGTAGGTAGAGATGGTAAGGGATTGAGAGGTGCACGACTTGGAGTATGGATCATGGACGATTTTTTGGTTAATGTATCGGCATCCCTGGAGTTATTTGCTGAACACAACTTTAAGTTTGTTTGCAATTTGGTAATGGCTAAGGATTTGGTGAATTTGCTACGACACCTTCGTGTGTTTTTGCAACAGAATATTGAACTTGAACACGGACATATAATGCAAAGCATGTTCAAAATAATCCACAACCATACATCTGATGAGCAGGAAAGGGAATTGAGAATTGAGAAACAAGCAAAAGTAAACAAACAAAGTGCTCTACAGCAAAGGGAGAATTTCCTAGAAGGTGTTGCTAAAGAGAACGAACTACAGGCAACTGTGTATAGGCTTAAAAGTGAGATACTTGAATCAAACTCAGAACTTTCTAGTGCACAAGCTACATTAAATTCAACTTTAAGCAAAGTCCAAGACTTGGAAACTCAGATAGGTAATCTCACGCGGGAACTTCAAGAACAGAAAGAGATGTATGAGAAATTGAAGGTTGAGAGAAATGTCTGTGAGAAGACTTACATAGAAATGCTTCATGAGGTGATGAATGATAATGCGATGCTCAGTGATCAAATTGGGGAGATGAATATTGTACCCCCCAAGAAGAGTAATGAGATTATGAAAAACAATGATGATGTCCAGACTGAAACACTTCAGATAGAGTTGACTCAGTTGAGGGCAAATAAAGAACAGTACGAGAAAGAGACTTTAGTGGAGTTGACGGCTGAGAAAGAGAAGGTCGCTAAAATTGAAAATTTACTAGCAGAAGAAAGCGACGAAGTTTTGGCTGTTAAGGAGTTAAATAAAAGGTTAAGTGAAACGATTTCACTTAAAGATATTGAAATTGCGGAAGCAAGGGAAAGAATATTTGGCTTAATAGATATGGTTTTGAAAAACAAAAGGTGCTCTTCTGTCAATGTTCACAATGATAGACAGAAAGTTGCGAAAAGTCAGCCCCATATACTTTTTGCTCAGAGAGATGTCATTCATGGTAAAGACAGATCTTATCGTGGTAAATACAACTTTAAAAGTTCTAATATTACTGATAGTTCCAGTGATAATTCTTGGCGTCAGACCAACAAAGATTCTTGTGTAACAGCCAGTTCTGTTGGTCAGGAAAAGAAAAGTGATAAATTTCAGGTCAAGACTCATAAAAGCAAATATTTCTCGACTATTGGAAATACTCAGAAATTAATAGCGGGTGTTGAGACTATTACTACTTGTTCCAAAGATGAAACCCATATGCGGAACAATAGAGATACTATTGTTTCTGGCAGTTGTCAAACTCAGCACAGTCAGTTTGAAACTATTGGTAAATATATTCCCATAAGGGAAAAGAAAAACAGTTCTAGAAAGAGAGATAACCCCAAGAGTAAACAGTACCAAGGGAGATCAGAAAATAATAATTTTCCCTCTCGTAGATACTGTAGACAATTTAACAAATCTCAAAGTTTTGATTGTAAGAATGTTGGAAAGTATGATAGAGATAATAGCTTTTCAAATGTTGCTTTATATCACCAGAGTAATGTTCCTAAACAAAAGACTAAAGTCATTTTTTGTAAACAAGACAACGGTAATAATAAGTATTGTGATCGTAGAACAAATAATAAGCGCAATTGTGCTAATTTTGTTCAACATGAGCCCAGAGTCATTTATAATCAAAGTAAACAGAGTAAAAATAACAGTGGATGCTTGAATACTATTGATTGCTCTACTTGTTGTTGTGAATGTGAGACTTTGTTTCAGCGTAAGACAGCGGCGACATTCAAGGTCGGTGATGTTGTCCCCAAGAATTCTATGATATCTACATGTGATAGAGAGAGCTAGTGACATTGTGAAGAGACCGGGTTTTTACACAAGCCGGTACTGGGTAATTGTAAACGTGATTTCTACGTTTTTTTCATTAAATTTCACTATTGAGTAAAATGGAAATTTTCATTTGTATTTGTTGACAGAAGCTACGTTACGATAAGAGTCAAGGCTTCTGTGACATATTGACGGTCAGAAATGTGAGTCAACTTTCCGCTCGAGTAGTCAACCGAAACCTGTCAGCGTCAAACTAAATCTGAGGTGTTGCTTACTGAAGGTCAAGCATGTTTACAAGAGAGTGGGAAATTTTACGGCGTATTTTTTTTCCTTAGATAGTAAATATTTTTGTATTCTATATTAGTACATGACATGTTGTTGTTTTGAAATAACATATAATTTTGTTGTCATGATTATTTCTATGCATCATTTGATTGCCATAATTTTTTATTGTTATTTATATGTCTGTATTTTGATGATGTATTAATACATTTTTATGCTATTTATATATTATTGTGTTGATAATGTGTAGTATGTAATTATTATCCTTTATACTACTCTGTTCAACTTAGAATTTTTGCAACTGTGTTGTTTAGGATAGTTTTGTACATGATGAGATTGCACAAACTCATTTATTGTGTTGATGTAGTGGTTACTTTTAGATAATCCTGAGTGTTCGTTATTCACTTAATTTATATTTTTCTCATGTTTTGATGTCATGATTAATTAATATATAGAACATACAGAGAAGATGTGTATTATCTGGTATGTTGTGAAATGTAATTTTGGAAAATAGCTTGCATGTATCATACATGATCTTGTATTTGGATTTGTTAACTTTTTGTGAAACTTCGATTTTTCCAGAACTTGATTTTCTTGCCAGTCAGACATGTAGATTATTTTCTTAGCAGATTATTTTTAAAAAAAAAAAACTTATTTTTTTTTGTAGATATTTTTATAGAACCTTTTTTATATTTCATATTAGCAACAGATTGTAGATTTATTTATAGATGTATATCTTATCGATTTGAATAAGAGATAAAGTTATAGCTAAATAGCATTGTACGGAGCTGAACGTAATTGTCAGCAGAAAGAACTTAAAGAATAAATTAAATTTACATGTGTTGATTTAAAGGTTTCTTCGAGATAGGATTTTTGTTTTATATTTCACTCATTTTTTTAAAATATTGATTTCATTATTAGGCTTTACTTAAAGTATTACTGAATTACTTAAAAATTAAATACTGTTTTTATGTAACTTATCGAGAAAAAAAATATGTTTGTACGGTACTGTTTAAAAAAATGATTTTTTTTTTTTTTTTGGCATTGTAATTTTTTGTTGTGTGTGCCCAGCATTTGACTTCGTGATATCATTGATATGTAGTTTGATTAGTTCTTGTAAAAAGTTGTTTTTTATTATGATGTATTTTTTATTTTTAGCGCTTGATTGTGCGTTGGTCGTATTAGTTATAGTAATGCTATTACTTGTTTGTTCGATGCCTATAATTTATTTATGTTAGTTTTGTATAACTCTTATAACTTAGTTAAATTACTTATTAGCTTTTGTTTAGTTATAAATTATTTTTTGATGGTATTAGTATAGATATACTTTGATATTTTGTGTTGTGCCTTTCGATCATGTTTATATATTTTTTTTTTTTTGAATAGGTTATCTGATCAAAACAGTTATTAGTATATACTGTTATTGACTTTCTTTGCGTTCGTGCCTTTGCTTTCTATCTGTCTTTGGTAACTATTCTTCATTTCATTCCTTCTTTTCTGTTGTCTTTTCGGTATGGATTTCATATCTTGTTTATACTTTCGTACCTCATCTTCGTTTTACTTGATTCTATATGTATACTTTGTCTTCTTTCAACACTTATACCTCTATTCTTTGTATTGTTGGAGTGGTTATATGACTTGATATAACATATCTACTTTTGACAGTTGTATTTATTTTACATGTAATTGTCCAACTTAGTTATGAGTATATGGTATTGTTGAGTTCTTACTTTCCTTTTTTTTTTACAGATCATTCTTCTTTTGATTGATCTTGTGTTTTCTCTTTCGATTGGTTGTTTTCGGTTTGGTTTGTACTAAATATACGTAACTTAATTTTGGAACTGAAACTGATCATATTTGTATATTTAGCTAATTACTTTTTTATACTTAGCTGATTATGCTGTATGCTTTAATTGCTACTTTACACTTTAATGCTGATATTTGTTGTAGATATAATTTGATTTAAAATAAGATATTTTTGTAGGCATACATTAGAGCTTAATTGTCTTCTAAATTTTTCGTTTTTGGGAGTTAATTTTTTCAAAAAAAATGATAGAATCATTTTTTTTCCCGGAGCGGGTGGTAACTGTTGCAAGTGGAATTTATGGAAGGGGAAGTAATCTTTAGAATGGTGTTTTGAACATATTAAATTTCGAGTTGCAACGCTTGATTAAGCGGATACTTGTCTGACTTTAGGATAGAATTATCTTTTCCTATTTTTCGGGTGACAGAGTACAGATAAGCGTGTGAACGCTGTTTAATGTATTTATTCTGTACTGTTTTGAGTTATGTGAATAGCTCGCTAGTCTGCATGTGTTATCGAGAACGGTGTTCAAGACAACCGAATCTCGTGACGGGTTTTTTGGTGGGACTAGTGTGTGATTTTGGGGAGTTGTGTTTTGGGCGTGGACCGTGTAGGTCGAGTCCCAGTGTTTTTGGATAATGTATGCCTACGTAGGATTTGAGAAAATGTCGACTTATATATTTCGCTGTGTGTACAGCCTATTTGATAAACTGCAGTGAAGACTGTTTAGGCCATATGAAGATTATTATAGCTGCCGTGTGTTGCAGGCTTTATGGAGTAATGAAGTACTGTTTAGGCCATATGAAGATTATTATAGCTGCCGTGTGTTGCAGGCTTTATGGAGTAATGAAGACTGTTTAGGCCATATGAAGATTATTATAGCTGCCGTGTGTTGCAGGCTGTATGGAGTAATGAAGACTGTTCAGGCCATATGAAGATTATTATAGCTGCCGTGTGTTGCAGGCTTTATGGAGTAATGAAGTACTGTTTAGGCCATATGAAGATTATTATAGCTGCCGTGTGTTGCAGGCTTTATGGAGTAATGAAGTACTGTTTAGGCCATATGAAGATTATTATAGCTGCCGTGTGTTGCAGGCTTTATGGAGTAATGAAGTACTGTTTAGGCCATATGAAGATTATTATAGCTGCCGTGTGGTGCAGGCTTTATTGAGTATTGAAGATTTGTTTAGGCCATATGAAGATTATTATAGCTGCCGTGTGATGCAGGCTTTAGTGAGTATTGGAGTACTGTTTAGGCCATATGAAGATTATTAGAGCTGCCGTGTGATGCAGGCTTTATTGAGTATTGAAGTACTGTTTAGGCCATATGAACATTATTATAGCTGCCGTGTGGTGCAGGCTTTATTGAGTATTGAAGTACTGTTTAGGCCAGGATGTGGACAGGCCGTATTATATATATTTAATGCAATGTGGAAATTATATGATTCGTGTTTTGCTGTCGAATGTGTGTCATTTATGTCATCGTGTCTGTGTTGCAACGTAATAAACAGTAGCGAACTGTTCCAGTCGTTTGCAACCCTTTTTGACTCCTGCATGTACTCTTACGTACGCACTGTGGTGTGCGAACATATCAACACACACCCAGGTCAACATTCCAGACACAGTGACAGGACAGCAGCACACATATATTAAATTAGCCTGTGTGGCGATGATATAGACCAAACCACTACACTCGCAACAGTGGGTGTAAACAGAGATTCTATAACATTTAGACTTAGCGCCGTTATCAGCGGTGGTTTCAAAGACATAATAACATTAACGTTTAATTACATTCAGTGAGAAACCAGCAAATCTAGTCGGTATCAGTATCTTATACAGTTCACGAATAGAGTGAATTTTAATTAGCGAGCTTGCGGGTTTTCACTAGGCATGCCGTGATAGTATCTTTAAACCTGGGGACAATCCACTTTTTAAGTGCCAGTGGGAAGGGTTAGTCTGAAGTTTACCTAGGGTTACAAAATTCTCTCCTCCCCCCCCCCCCCCTCCTTTTTTTCTGCCACATAGAGATCTAGCAAATGATCCACTGAGATCTACCTGTAGATCAAGAACGACCGGTTGCCGACCTCTGGGTTAGTCTAACTGTTTGACACAGACACATACACACATACGTGTACATTTTCACACACACACACACACACACATTTACCGAAGTGAATGGTTGTTGTCAAAACCGATTTGTTCCCAATGGCTAACTTTAAACACAACTTTGAACATGAATTAGAATAAAACGAGCAAGTAACACGCCAAAACAAAACACACAAGGGGGGGGGGGGGGGGGGAAGTATGTTGTGCTCTTTCTGTTGCATGTCCTGATAACGGCACTAATCCTCTTGTGGTCAGTTCATTCCTTTCCGTTCCCGTTCATCTTCATTGGATCTTTGTAGTCAAACTTGTCATGACTTATGGTCATTTGTCACTTCACCATGAACATAATTTGAAAGATCCGCTTGCCGTATTAATGGGTGTTAAATTTAGCTTTCACGGTGCAATGCGGGCTTTTTCCCACATTTTCCCGAAAAGCTGACGGAATTTTTTTTTATCAGTGTTTAGTACTCAACGTTTCACCTAGACAATTAGCATATAGGGGATTGAAAAAAACTTGGAATAACTGCGAAAAACTGCGCTTTGTACATGGTAGCAGCAGTTAACTTTATTAACGTAACAAAGTGCTGTAACATAACGTCATCACTGCCAGCTAGAATCCTCTGTCCCAGGTCTTTATACACGAACGACTATAATCTAGAACTTTCACAAGCTTTTGACCAATGCAAATCCACAAATGCTTTGTTCCTCTATCTTGTCGAAATTTGTTGAATACAGGTTACGTGCAATTCCAATTATGGCGGAAATCAACCACTAAAACTCTGCGAATTCATTCGTCATTCATTTATTTTCCTTTTCGTTCCCTACGGAGTATACGTTCTTAACCTTGTTTGTACCTTCGTAGAAAAATGTACGTACACAAAAAACAGAAATAAAAACGTTACATTTTAAATTTTAGGTTATGATCTCGGACCCCATATAAATCTGTTCACGGTCCATGGACTAATTTTTTCCTGGAACGCCTTTCGACGAGTTCTTTTTTCTTATGCTTGTTGTATGAGCGCCATTTCACTTGTTGTGTGAGCGTCATTTCACTTGTTGTGTGAGCGTCATTTCACTTGTTGTGTGAGCGTCATTTCACTTGTTGTGTGAGCGTCATTTCACTTGTTGTGTGAGCGTCATTTCACCCATTGTGAAGCAGTGCCGTAGGGACCATCTCCACTTGGAGCGAACGGCAGCTTCGTCTTATCATGAAGCTGAATTTATGTCCAGTGCCTTCAGGTCTCTCTTGCCCACATCTTTGAACTCAGCTGTGGTGGCCCGTCTGTTCTTTTGTCATCTGCCAGTTGTCCGTAGAAAATATCTTTGGGCATGCGACCGTCTTCCATGCGGCGGACATGGCCAAGCCAGCGTAATCTGCGCTGTCTAAGCAGTGTATACATGCTTTGAAGACCAGCGCGTGACAGCATCTCGACATTTATCACTGATGTCCTTCTACGAAATACCAAGGATGTTGAGTAGACACCGTAGATGGAAGGTACTGAGCCTTTTTCACAGTTCCAGTAAGATTCTAAAATTTGACACTATGTGAGAGGGTAGCACCACAACATGCTTTGTTAGTACAATAATCCTGTTACAGTGTACAGAGCCGCCACAGAAGGTGTCCCCCCCCCCCCCTTTTGCATGAAGGGTGCCCCAAAGCCTTCACGTGCTTTTACAGCGATGGTTGTTATAGAAATCTGACTATGCAAATTAACGACATAATATGTGCATATCCACACAGACAGGCATTTACACATACACACATTGACACGCGCACACATATAATCACATATAAACACGCGCGCACATATTGTAGCGAAATCTGTGAGATCATCGCGAAATTCAGTAAGATTTTAGTCCTATGATAACACTAGCTAACAAAAAAAAAAAATTTTTTTTTCTTTCTCTAACATTTCTATGTTTTTCTGGTCAATTTTAATGCGCTGTTTTTAAATCTGCAAACCGTGTTTCTCTATCAGGTCGGGATCTCTAGAAATACGCAATTGAAGTTTTTTTAACAGCGCATAGTATTACAACATCATTTGTACAAGAAGTATAACAGTTATGTAGGCTTGAATTTCTTTGCAGTCGACTTTCGTCGGTGAATGGCATGTGGTACATCGCGATGAAGCATCCAACAATAATCGGCAAGCATGGTCACACTCCACCGTCCTTGATAACGTGACTCCATTACGGCGATATCTTGATGGAATCGTTCTCCATGTTCATCGCTGACTTCGCCAAGGTTGTCAGGGAAAAAGTCAAGATGCGAATCGAGCAAATGGATTTTGAGGGACATGTTACAGCCCATAATTCTGTATGCATCTATGCACTGCTTAACAATATGCACATAGTCGACAGATTTGTGATTTCTCAGAAAGTTATAGACGATCGATTTGAATGCCATCCATGCGCGAAGTTCACTACCATGTAACAAGTTCTCGAATTGTTTGTCTGCAATAACTTTCCTAATCTGAGGTCCTACATAGATACCTTCCTTTATCTTTGCATCGCTAATTTGCGGAAACTTTTCTCGAAGACAAGTGAAAGCTTTGCTCGTTTTATCTAACGCTTTTACGAAATTCTTCATGAGCCCCAACTTTATATGTAACGGTGGTAAAATGATGCTGTCTTTGTTAACTAATGGCTCGTGTATTACATTTTTATGCCCGAGCTGCATACGATCCCTGATAGGCCACACCTTTCTTGCATAATGTTCCTGTCTGTTGCGGCTGTCCCATTCACATAGGAAGCAACAAAATTTAGTATACCCAGTCTGCATGCCCGTGAGAACTGCAATGACCTTTAGGTCTCCACAAATCCGCCATTGGTAGTCATTGTACTTTATTTTTGCCAAAAGTATAGCCATATTGTCATAAGTTTCTTTCATATGAACAGAGTAGGCGACTGGAATTGATGAAAATAAATTTCCATTATGCAATAACACGGCTTTTAGACTAGTCTTGGAAGAGTCGATGAAAAGTCGCCATTCGTTGACTATGTGCTCATGACCGAGGTGCACCATTAGACCTTTTACATCTTTGCAATAGCAAATGTCATCATCCATCTCAAAGTATTGAACAAGTTCTCTGTGTCTATGACGAAATTTAGATATCGGAGTATTGGGCGCTAAAAGGTTCCATTCTTTGAGTCGCGAACCGAGTAATTCCGCTTGTCCTTTGGTGAGAGCGAGATCCCGTATTAGATCTGAAAGTTCTGAATAGTTAATTAAGTGAACACCATCATTCACCGGTATATAATCCGAGTCAGAATTAGTTTCTAAAGCAGGTAAACTATCACTTTCTGATGGTTCATTCACGTCCAACGGATATTGTTCTGGTGGAACTGGGATCGGACACGTGATTGGATCATGAGGCACTGGTTTCGAAACCGATTCAGTATTTGGATAAACCACAGACTTTCTAGTTTTAAAAGTGAAACCATAGATATTTGTCAAGCAGAAGTAACAATCAGTAGCATGATTTGTCGGTTCACGCCATATTACTGGCACTCCAAAAGGCATCGACTTATGCTTCGGCGATTTTCGTAACCAACCTGCCAATGTATTTGCACAAGTCGAACAAACTGCATTTGGCTTCCAAGATTTATTTGCATCATCAACTTTCGAATCGAAATAAAGTTCATATGCTTTCTTTAGCAATGGTGTAAAGTTTTTCTGGTGAACACGATCGGTAAAATATCCGCACACGTAACAGAACAGATCAGCCGAATTTCTACAACTTCTAGAAGCCATATTTCACTCAGAATTATTTCAAAATACAGTAACTATTTGAAATATAACGTAACATATGTCATGCATCTTTTAGCAGTATAAAAAGTAGAATTATTTTGCATTTTATTAATTTTTAAAAAGTTATATAGTAAAAATGAAACGGAGCAAATAACGGTATCCCAAAAATATATTTATTCACAAATATCTTAAGAACCCGACGTGATAGAGATAAACGGATTTCAAATTTGAAATCAGCGCAAGAAACTGACCTAAGAACACTTATTCTTATATAAGAAAGAAAAATGTTGTTTGTCAGTGTAATAAATAAACCCGCCCGCCAGGTGTCTGACGATTGTCATCTTCGACGCCAGTAGAGCGCTGCCTTTTGTGCAATGGAAATGCTTAAAAAAATGACCCGCCGTAAAATCTAACACGCCTTTTAGTTTCGGTTTCGAGACGTACAATTAACAATTTAACATCTTGCCCGATCTGCTGCACGAAACTGAGGCAAGACTTATAATTAACGATCTGCCAGAAGTGTGACACCAAACTACGTTCTGAATTAACGAAATCTTTTAACTTTAACGTTATAATTAGTAGTGACTCGGACATTTTCCAGTAGTAAGAACGAGACGACTGTAATAATTAACGCCAACACTACCAAACGTTTTGAAAAACCCTTCTTCGCTCTGCACGCGGTTCCTTTACTATATACACGCTGTGGGCAAAGCCAGCAAATATAAACACACAGACAGTTTAAATTCTCGCCGCGTAGTGTATTTCTGACGTTTATCAAACTAGTTGGTTTATTTGAATAATGAAAAAAGTGATAGAGAATGAGGGGGGAAGATGGCCGACTTGTGTAAAAGTTATATTTGACGATTGACAGTGACAAAACTGAAAATCTAAACCATAATGAAACTGACCATAAAAATCATATATTAGGATACCTTAGTGTCTCCTGAGCAAAACTATGTTTTAATATATATTGCAGTCCAATTATTAGCCAAGTTATTGAGATAATACTATATGTCTACGCACGCTAGGACGGACAGACTGTTGTTCTTGCTCGTTACACATAACGTTATTGGGGACGCAAGTTTTAAAAAAAGAGGCATTGGAGTAATTCAAATCCGATTGGGTGGTATAAGAGTACAGGAGTAAAGGGGGAGGTAGGAAAATGTTAACCAAAAACTAAACATCTTTTTGTATTGGCATAACTAACGCAGACTGACCAATGGACTATGAGACACATAGTTTGTTTGGAATTTTGGTTTTGTTTTTTCAAAACTAAATTCAAAATTTGGTAGTCGCCTGATTTCATTGGCCAGCTCTAATAGATATTGGCAAAAGGCTTAGGGGTCGAGTGGCCATTTGACAAGAAATTTTTATATCAACAAGTACGTTGAGATCAGATGTGATAAATTGTAAAATTAAATACTAAATTCACAGTCTGGACAGGGCAGAGAAAACTGAGGCCATATCTTTTGCCTGTCAACGTTATTTGTGACATATTTCTTTGAATTTGTGGTAAGAATGCTTTATGTATTAATATGCTTGATTAAAACTGCAAAAGTTAGATACTGCTATTGGGAAAAGTGAAGGACATGCCGGGAGCAAACATTATTGAGTCCTCACATTGAACTGTATTTGACTGTTGCATATTGTTATGATTTGTATTAATATTATTGTATTAGAAGATGTTAGTAAGCCTCAGTGTTCCATGAACACTCTTCAACATGCCTAGAGCGTTTATAAGAAAAGAAAAGAAAATCATACAAAAGGAGATGTGGTTTCTCCACGTTATTGTATAGAAGAAAACTATGGAAAAGTACAGTGGCGTATCTGCCATAGGGACCTGAGGTGTGGTCACAGAAAGTGTGAGTCATATAAATTAGGGGCTAGTGCACCTGTATGCACACGGGGCTGACCCCATACCATCATGTGTAAAATAGTGATAAGAAATTGTGATCAGATGGGAAAAGGCCAGGGTGTCTTTTATTGCAGGGTTTTTATTTCCTGTTACCAGCCGGTGACAGGAAACCTGATGAGTGATTGTAAAGAAAAAGTCTCCTTTCAAAAGTTTATGCTGAAGGAGCTTGTTGGTGCTGATCTATATATTTTCTGCAGCGACAGACTGACTTGTTATCTTCATACCAAGAATCCCAGGTGATGTGTTAGCATCTGGGACATCTGAAACTTCATTCAACTAAAATTTGTTATTTCCAAGAATAAACAGAATTATATGGAGCGTGATGAAACAACAGCTCCTCCTAACAAATGACTAACACTAGTAGCTATTAAAGATTTGGTCTGTGAATACACCTACAGGAAGAATATAGTGACATTATACTTATAGGACAAAGAGTCCAGACATTTTAGTTAATCAGTATATGTAAAATATATTTTCCTCATTTTACAGACCTGTCCAAAAGAGATGGCAGGACAGGCAGATTAAATTGTACAAAGAAAAAAGCATTCAATTTTTTAAAGAAATCTTTAACCACAGTGATAAGGGTGGATTTAGGGCTTGCTCCTCTTTGGTGATAAGGCCGCTATCGTGATGCTTTCATAAATGATAATGGCAGAACTGACCACCATGGACGTTATAGGTATAAGTCCAATTTCGTTGGAAAATCTTTAGCCCCGTCACAGTACCTACCCTATCGACACCAGGTATTATAGTTCAAGATGTAGGGTGTCTTATCTGGTTTTGTGTTGTTGTTGCTGTGTATAATAGTGATGTAGTTCATAGAGTTACAGCACATAGGGTACGACATGTGAAGTCATAAATGGGCAAACTGCTCTTGACGTTTTCATCATTTATTTCTGACGCAACAAGCACAGGTACGTTACATCCAGTTCACAATAGAGCAAAGTCATGACATTCACGAATATCAGCATACATAGTTCATCAATACATTTGGCATATTCTCAAAATGATGATATGGCGCCAAGGAATTGTATTGTTGGCTCCAAATACAAAAGTACATTGTTGCTGTCATTTTCGACTGAGTCATCTGTCAAGTTATTTGCTTATGTTTGTATCATAAGTATAATTGTGTCTTTACCTGCGATGTCAGGTTGATTAGGGGTTGTCTTCCCTTGTTTATTCATTCATTGTGTTTGACCTTTAGGGTCGGAGGTTGTCAGTTCGGGCGTAGGCCTATGGGAAGGTTTTTTAAGCGGGAGTGAGATATACTTCCGGGAAGCCGGGAGGTCCTGTTTTTCTGAAGGGACCAAGAGTCCATTGTTTTTCGGGGAGAATCTTCGAAGTAACTGCTATGACAGTTTTCCCCAGTGAATCTCTGTGCGTCGGGATGACGACAGAATTCCTTGTGTAGTTCTGAGGATTCATTTACCAGGTAATACCGACCTTTATGCATTATTACGCTTTTCGGTGGCAGAACATGTAAAGGATTACCTAGGGTGAACAGCAGTTCACGGATCCGCCATTTCAGAACTTATATATTTGTGCTCGAGGTAGCCATCCAAGACTGTTAGTCTTATATTGTCCAGAAATCCAGTGACGAAGATATATTGTGGGAGCCGCAGATTGGCGGAACTTCTATCTACAATAAGTATTACTGCAGGGTTGATGATAACCTATTTAACAGAAGTACACGGCCGACGTTAGGACGAGGCCTGTGCTTCCGGCTATTATACTACAGCCTGTTATGTGCAATTGGCAGGGAGTGCCAAGTTGCACCTGTGTGTCAAGGTAACTAAGGCATCTGACGCGTTTAGTCAGAGACGCCAAGGGCGACGCTACGAACTGTCATTATTGAAGAACTTTGCTATTGACCATGCACGTCTATTCTGATGTTTACCTTTTTGAATGCCAAATGTATACCTATCGATGTCAGGTCAGCATGACCTTGTTACACTGACTGTTCCTGTTGATATTATGTGTGTTCCCGTCAATAAATGTCTTGAAACATGCCTGCAGTGTCAAAGCATCCTTGATTACTGCATGTGAGAGTATGGGTTGCAGGATCTACATCTATACGAGCCTAAACACATTCGCGTCTTCATTCGCACCCACACTCAATTCATCATACGCTCGCACTACACATCTAACAACATGTATACTGTCTTGGGCCAGTGATCACCTCAACAAGAAAAAAAAGACAGTTACATTTCTGGTGGACCAGTTACGTGGGCTCTTATGATACATTTCTTGTCGCCAATGTGGCCTAGAAACTTACATTTCGGATGGACCAGATCTGTGGGTTTAAAAAGAACAGAGCGAGCATTTGACATTATTGTTGACATTTATGGATCCAGAAATTTACATTCCTGGTTGGCTGTTACATGTATGATGTCTCCAGTTTTGTCGAGAAAGTTTCAAGAAGGACAAGTACACATTACACTTCTGATCTGTGGGTCTAAGCTACACACGGGACAGCCGTAACACACAACGCTAATTCTACACTTGCAAGTTTTGGCTACAACAGGACAGATATAGGTCATCAACAGTTGACCCAAATAAACAGTACGAGCATTTATATTATAATGCTACATAAAGCATAACAAGACAAGTACTGACGTGAACTACTAGGCATTTGCTACGTGGACCATAACTGCATAGAAGGCGGGTTCCTATTGTAAACAGTACTGCGGGTTGTGACACGTTTCATTCAACAACAGACTTTTCTAGGTCAGAGCATTCAAGCTACATTGTTGGAGGTCAAGTGTCTGTAAACAGTACGTGAAATTGTAAACATTCAATGTGCAAGCCCTAATTTGAGAAGGTCATAGTAACTTTGGTTCGTGAATACTTTATGTTACAGTGGATTTGACGTTCAGTGCGCGTTTGACATTTCGTTTCTGTGTTCGCAAGGAGCAAGAAATTTATTTTAGTTTCAGCTGTGACTGAACTTGTTCTGCAACACATTGAAATTGATTGCTATATGTTTATGTCACTTCTACTGTTTTTGGTGTATTTTTCTGCGGGTTTTTCGGTTGGTGGGTCTTACGGTAAATATGCCACTTGATCGAGGCTTACTGTAAGCGGTCTGTAGGTGCAAATTTTCTTAATTTGGAAATTTGCTAGTGACAATTGGTCGCTATTGATGTTAGCTGTGATGTAATTGTACTTAACGTTGTTTTTGTAATATTTTGTCTGTTTTTTCAGTTTTGATTGTCGAATTGTTTTGTTTGTATTCTGTAGGTCTCTCCTTTCTTGTGTATTTCTCTACACATTTTTGGTTAAAACAGTGTTGCCATTTGTATTGTTTTGTATCTTTGTCTTTGTATTTTTTTTTTTTTTTTTTTGGTTGTACTACATTACTGTCATGCACAGTCTACATACACATACTTGGTCATGTTTTGATATTATTGATAAGGTAGACTCTTCATATAGAGTTTGTTAAATAATATTATATAAGATATTTATACAAGTTCTTTGATAAAAGACTTGTTATCTACAAAGATTGAGACAAGGTAAATACATATTCAAGTTCTTTATAAAAAAAGACTTGTGCCCATAGTGAGTGGGATATAAGGGCATTTTTTTTTTCCACAGGTACTCAAGTGATTTTTTGGGTACATTATAAACAAGAGGAACATACAAAGTCTTTGTCTAAGACTAAGACAGTAAAATAAAGTAAAGTGAGTATACAAGTCTAGCATTTCAGACTTGTCTCCCATTGAAGTGGGATAAGGTAATTTATTTAATTTTTTTTCAGGTTTCTGATCTCATTAGACAGAATGTCTACATTGGATTTCTTCATCCAGCAAGGGTTGACCCTTGGTAAGTCTGGTAAAGAATTGGAAGAATATTCATCTGCTCAATTCGCCATTGCATTAAAGTCAGAAGAAAAGAAACAAAAAGAGGAAATTAAATTGAAAGCAGAAGCTGAACTAAAGAAGCTAGAAGCTGAGAATAGAAGATTAGAACTTGAAGAAAGAAGGTATCAAAGAGAGGCTGAGGAGAGAAAAGCTCAAGCTGATGAAAGAAAATTCCAGATGGAAATGGAAGACAAAAAAATTCAAGCTCAAGCTGCTGCAGAGGAAAAAAAACTTCAAGCTGCTGCAGAGGAAAAAAAAAAACTTCAAGCTGCTGCTGAGGCTGAAATTAGAAAAATGGAACATGAGGAAAGAAAACAGAAGATGGAACTTGATGAAAAACTCGCAATTTTGGAGTTAGAGAAATTGAAATTGGCGAGTACGGGTGCTCAGCAAACAACTTCGAGTACGACAAAGGAGTTTGTTAGTAGGATTAAATTGCCTCATTTCAATCCTTTAAAGGATGACGTAGCAGATTATCTAGATAGATTCCAATTTTTGTGCGATACGCATAACATAAAAAAGGAAAAATATGTTGAACAACTGATGCCATTTTTTACAGGTGACACAGTGACTACTCTTATGACAATAGACGAACATGAGAGGACTAATTATGATGTTGTCAGGGCAGCATTACTAAAGAAATACCAATTAAAACAAGAAGACTATCGTCTTCGTTTTAGGACAATGTTGCCAGAAAATGGAGTAGATTTCTCTGATTTTGTTACAAAGATACGTCGTACATTTACACGATGGGTTGAGTTGTCTCAGATTGAGAAAACATATGAAGGTCTAATGGACTTATTATTGCGAGATAAGGTTTTGTCATCTGTTAATGATTCTTTTCTTGCATTCCTTCATGAGCGTAAGCCTAAAAACTTAAAAGAAATGGAGGAATACTGTTGTCAGTATGCCACAGCACATCCCCATGCTACAGTTAGCAATTCTAAAGTGAAAGAAGGGTTGCCAGCTGCTTCGGCAACACCATATGGCCCTAATTTCAGAAAAAAATTTCAGGGTGCTCAACAAAATTGGAATAGGGGAAGTAATCAAAATTACACTCAGAAGCGGAGTAATCCAACACATGATGGTTCTTCGTCTATGCAGTGGAGACAAGATGGTAGTTCTCGTAATTTTAGTGGTAATAATTTGAGACACTTTCGTAAAGGCTATCCAAATAATAACTATTCAAATTTTCGAGGTAATCATTCTCGACGTCAAGATTATGACGATGGTGAATTTAGAAACCGGGATTCAAACCGGAATGATGATTACAATAGGCAATATGATCACAATTACAGGGGAAATGATAGTCGAAATAATTACAGGGGAAATGATAGTCAAAATAATTACAGGGGAAATGATAATCGAGGTAGACCTAGGTTTAACAAAAAAAGACCTTACCAACAGGCAAACTCTGCGCAACAAGAGTTTGATGGAGCCTGTAATACAGTAAATGATAGTGGTAACTCTAGGGCTATCACTGGTTGTGCTTTCGATTTTGGGAGAGCAACTGAATGCCCCCAATGCTTAACATTGTTTGACTCATCAACTGTATCTACGCTAAGTTGTGGTCACCCTCTTCCTGCTCTACCTGCTACAGTTGCGCATGATGGGAGAGGATCTCTCATCTTACATAAAGGTCTAATAAATGATAGGCTAGTCTCAGTACTTTTCGATTCGGGATGTACTACCGTCGGGGTTAAGGAGTCTCTGATAGATCCTTGCTGTGCCACTGGAAAAACAATCAAATGTGTTACATTTGGTGGTACTATGGAAAGCTATCCTACTGCTATTATTAGGATTGACACTCCTTTCTTCACAGGAGATGTCCATGCATGTCTTCTTCCTAATCCTATTGCGGATCTTATAATCGGTCGTATTCATGGGGTTAAGGAATGCACCCCGCAACAAATTTCTAGTTGGGAAGAAAGAAACATTCAAACGGTCAATGCAGTGGTGACAAGAGCTCAAGCTCTTAATCCCCCAACTTCATCTGATAATAGTAATGAAGTTGATAGCCAAGACGAGCACTTGGTGATTTCCCATGACTCGTTTGTTAAACGTCAAGAAGAGGATCCTTCTTTGAAGAAATACTTCCTTCTTGCAAAGAAAGGGGATCCCAATCAAAATACGAATCACAAATCGTATATCACTATGAAGAATGGTATATTGGTACGAATGGTACAACACTCGGACAAGTCTATGCACTCGCAAATTCTTGTGCCTAAGTGTATGAGAGCCTTAATTCTTCGGCATGCACACGATTCTCAGTGTGCGGGACACATGGGTTTTTCCAGAACTAAAACTAGAGTCCTTGCGTCATTCTTTTGGCCATTCGTGAATAAAGACATCCGAATTTATTGCCGATCTTGCAAAATTTGTCAAGAGGTCAAGTCTAGGGGTCCGAGACATGCTGCTCCTATTCAGGCTGCAGATATTCCGATTCGGCCGTTTCAGAAAATGGCTATAGACATCATTGGTCCGTTCAAAATTAAGTCAGCCAGAGGACACCAATTTATCCTCACTTGCGTGGACATGTGCACGCGTTGGCCAGAGGCTATTCCTCTGAAGAGCATATCAACTGTCGATATCGCTGATGCTCTTTGGCTCGTATTTTCTCGTCTGGGATTCCCCGGAGAAATACTGTCGGATCACGGCACTCAGTTAATTTCGGACGTTATGTCTCAGGTAATGGCTACGCTAGACATTAAAAGGTCTCTCAGTAGTATTTATCATCCAATGTCCAATGGATTGGTAGAACGTCTTAACAGGACACTAAAGAACTTACTTGGCAAGATAACGGAGGATCATCCTGAAGATTGGGACAGGGTTTTACCTGCAGTCCTCTTTGCCTATAGAGAGGTTCCCAACGAGCATACAGGGTTTTCTCCTTTCGAACTTGTCTTTGGCGCGCAACCGCGCGGGCCAATGTCCTTGTTACACGATTTGATAACTTCCGATAATATCGACGATGATACACAATCGTCATATGAATATGTTATAGCTCTTAGGGAAAAGATTATCGAATCGTGCAGGTTAGCAACTTCATCTTCCGAATTTGCGAAAGAAAAAGCTAGGCGATTTGCTAATAAGAAAAGACGCCTACGTCAACTTTGTCCTGGAGACAAAGCATATGTCTTACTGCCCTCAAGAGAGAATAGACTTCTCATTTCTTGGAAGGGTCCATACACTATAGTCTCGAAAATTTCTGATGTCGACTATATTGTTGATGTGGATGGAAGGCATAAAACCTTCCATATAAATATGCTAACAGAGTTTATTGAACGTCCAGACTATTTACAGCCTATTTTCCAGGCGACGGACGACTCTCCAGTTCAACATGGTCACATCTCATCCCTGTCCGTTATACAGGATGAGGAAACTATTTTTTTCTGACGTGAACTTACCTCTTCCTGCGATTCCACTTACTTCAATGGAATCGTGGAGAGACGTTACAGTCTCTTCCAACTTGTCTTTTGAGGAACAACGTCAAGTATCCTCTACGTTACAATCATATCAGGATGTCCTTACCGACATTCCTGGACACACAGATGTCATAGAACATGACATCATACTTACTGATCGTAATCCGATCAGAGTAAGACCATACCCAATACCTATTCATTTTCAAGCACAAGTCGAGAAAGAATTGGATGAAATGATTCAACTACAAATAATTGAACCATCCACTTCAGCTTATTCTTCGTCGATAGTTATTGTTCGAAAGAAAGACAATAACATACGTCTTTGCGTTGATTATCGCAAATTAAATCAAGTTACGAAGTTCGATGCTGAACCTATGCCGTTATTAGATGATCTACTTATTAGACTTTCTAAAGCTAAATTCTTTACTAAACTAGACTTGTCGAAAGGTTATTGGCAAGTCCCACTGACGGAACACGCCAAACCTCTCACTGCTTTTTCGACACCTAGGGGTCTGTTTCAATGGAATTTTATGCCTTTCGGGCTTATGAACGCCCCAGCGACTTTCGTACGCATGATGCGACGAATTCTATCAGATCGTGCAGATGTCATTGCATATTTAGACGACATCTGTCTTTTCAGCGATACTTGGGAAGAACACTATGTGGGTCTGAAGGAATTGCTATCTACTCTACATGAGCATAGTTTGACTGCTAAACCCTCTAAAGCTTTTGTTGGGTTTAGTGAAATTTCCTTCCTAGGTCATCGAGTTGGTCATGGTCTGTTGAAGACAGAGGACCAAAACATTTCAAAGATATTAAATATCTCGGTTCCGAAGACAAAAAAGCAAGTGCGTAGTCTCTTGGGATTGATACAATTCTATGGAAGATTCATTGAGAATCTGTCCTCCATTATGGCACCACTTTCAACGTTATTGAAAAAAGGTTCTCCTAATATGGTGCGTTGGTCCCAAGAATGCCAATCTTCATTGGATCAGGTTAAGAATTTGTTCTCATCTCATCCTATCTTAAGACTACCGACGATTGATAAGACTTTTGTCCTTCATAGTGATGCCTCTTCCACTGGCATTGGAGCGGCACTAATGCAGGAATATTCAGGAACTCTGCATCCTGTAATGTATATTTCTAGGAAGCTGAATGCGGCAGAAAGGAATTACTCGGTTTTGGACCGTGAATTGTTGGCTATGGTTTGGTCCATTCTTAAGCTACAAAGGTTCCTTCTGGGCGCGCATTTCTTTATGGAAACCGACCAAAAAGCTCTTACGGCTATGCAAAGTAAGGATTTGAAGAGCTCGAGATCTACTCGTTATGCTATTGCTCTTCAGCCTTTCCATTTCACGGTGCGAGCTATCCGTGGTTCGGATAATGTGATGGCGGACATATTGTCTAGATGCCCACATGATTCCAGTTAAATCTTGTGTCCTAGTTTTTCCTGATATATTTTCAGACTTAGGTCTGTCCTTAATATCATAATATGTTGTAATACAAATGTATTTGGATGATGTTTAGATAATTTAACAAATTTCATTTTGTCCATCCATCAGTGATATGTTGCTAAAATAGCATTGACATTTGTATATTGCTATGATTATATTATTTAGTAATGTTTGATATATGATTGGTATTGCCAGCAACTTAGGTTTCTTGAATGGTATCCCTTAGTTTGTTTGGCTTAAAGGAAATATTTTCTCCTATGTTGGGAGATGATTTGTACCCTCTTCTATTGTACCTGATATTAGGTTCATTGTTTGCATGAGCACAGAAGTGATACTGGTGCTATCTTGCTCATGAGCATATTAAAAAAAAAAATTGCATTTTTTTTTTACAGGGGGGTGGTAGTAATGTTGCTGTCATTTTCGACGGAGTCATCTGTCAAGTTATTTGCTTATGTTTGTATCATAAGTATAATTGTGTCTTTACCTGCGATGTCAGGTTGATTAGGGGTTGTCTTCCCTTGTTTATTCATTCATTGTGTTTGACCTTTAGGGTCGGAGGTTGTCAGTTCGGGCGTAGGCCTATGGGAAGGTTTTTTAAGCGGGAGTGAGATATACTTCCGGGAAGCCGGGAGGTCCTGTTTTTCTGAAGGGACCAAGAGTCCATTGTTTTTCGGGGAGAATCTTCGAAGTAACTGCTATGGCAGTTTTTCCCCAGTGAATCTCTGTGCGTCGGGATGACGACAGAATTCCTTGTGTAGTTCTGAGGATTCATTTACCAGGTAATACCGACCTTTATGCATTATTACGCTTTTCGGTGGCAGAACATGTAAAGGATTACCTAGGGTGAACAGCAGTTCACGGATCCGCCATTTCAGAACTTATATATTTGTGCTCGAGGTAGCCATCCAAGACTGTTAGTCTTATATTGTCCAGAAATCCAGTGACGAAGATATATTGTGGGAGCCGCAGATTGGCGGAACTTCTATCTACAATAAGTATTACTGCAGGGTTGATGATAACCTATTTAACAGAAGTACACGGCCGACGTTAGGACGAGGCCTGTGCTTCCGGCTATTATACTACAGCCTGTTATGTGCAATTGGCAGGGAGTGCCAAGTTGCACCTGTGTGTCAAGGTAACTAAGGCATCTGACGCGTTTAGTCAGAGACGCCAAGGGCGACGCTACGAACTGTCATTATTGAAGAACTTTGCTATTGACCATGCACGTCTATTCTGATGTTTACCTTTTGAATGCCAAATGTATACCTATCGATGTCAGGTCAGCATGACCTTGTTACACTGACTGTTCCTGTTGATATTATGTGTGTTCCCGTCAATAAATGTCTTGAAACATGCCTGCAGTGTCAAAGCATCCTTGATTACTGCATGTGAGAGTATGGGTTGCAGGATCTACATCTATACGAGCCTAAACACATTCGCGTCTTCATTCGCACCCACACTCAATTCATCATACGCTCGCACTACACATCTAACAACATGTATACTGTCTTGGGCCAGTGATCACCTCAACAAGAAAAAAAGACAGTTACATACATCAAAAATCCTCCTACTGTTCAGATGTGCTAAATGAGTCAAATCATAAGTCGCACGAGGATAGCATTCCAGGAGTGCAGGTCAAACTGACCTTTACAGGCATTCCTAAGTCTAACCTTGACGTAGGCGTAATCGCTGACACATAGCGACGTTCATAGAACATAGAACTGTCCTACGGGCTGAGTATGACCCGTGTACATATAGATCTCAGGTATGAAGATACCTGGGGCGTGACTTCTAATAGAAGAACCTTCCTTTCTGTAAAACATACGTGAGCAGAGATCGACCATTGTCAAACATAAGTTAAGTTACAGATTGGATGTAAATGATGCATTACCTTCGTTCGAAAATCCACACCACAGAAAAACATACGCCTCCAGGCGATTTGAATACTCAAGGGAAGGACCTTGTAAGCTAACTAACTCACAAAAAAGGCTCCTAATTCCCTAACAAAATCACAGAGACGCCGGAACGCGTCTTCTCTGCTTCACAACTTTTCATCAACTCCCGAGATAAAGAAACTTCCCAGACGCCTCGCGTCCGGACATGCGCAGAACCCATACACAAGAATGAAGAATCAAACAAGACGATCTAGGAACATTCCAGATACAGATTTATACTAGATCGCGCCTTATATGGACATGAACAGAGACCTCAACACAGGTTTCAGACATTCCAACAACAGTTGACCGATACTAACAAATAAGGAGAATGGTCACACTTCGTTCAAAAAAATATGGACCGACCGTGTCTCGACACAAGAGGAGGTAACATCATATTAAATGATAATCTAAATTATCCAGAGTTATGTAGCTTTGACCGAAAAAATTCAAAGTGTACATTTCAGTCAATCTAATTACACAATGTCTTTAGCAAAAAATGATCATACAATGTTTTGAGAAAAAATGATCCTACAATGACTTTAGAAAAAAATGATCTGTGCGTAACATTACCGCACCCTCCCGGGAAAAAAAAATGAAACTTTTTTTTTTTTAAATCCTGGAGCCGGGAAAAAACCCTAGGCTCCTAACGCACGTATGATGCGCGGAAATTTTGCCTAAAAATGAGGCTAGCTCGACGCATGGAGCGACACTGAGATTATATCTCAGATCCTTAGAGAAAAAAAAGTATCTAAGTATACGCGTATATATTCCAGGAAGGTGCCACCAACACACGCCACAATGATGGTAATATCATAATGAAAGTCAAATTATACTCATACAAATCTATGAAATTAAATATATTATCATAGTATTATACAATGAAGTGTTGTGCAAACAGCGGTGTAATATACCAATATACCGCACTATAATATTACACATATTCAAACAAAGAGTACATTATATAATGCATTATCAATCATTACTAATACATGTGCTGTTCCTCGTAGACATAAATATAATCGATACACGAAGATGTGGACATCATCCGCTCCAACTTAGGACAGGACTTGATAACTTCAAAGTTCCACACTGTACATAATCTCGCAGGCTTCAATGATGTGCTGCGAAAATATCAATAACACAAATCTTTGAGACAACTGTTAAATCACTTAATACAATCATTAAAATATAATATCTAAATGTGGCCATGTGATCTTTTGGCCCGTATATTGCTAACTAAGCCTTCTTCTGTTATGATCAAATCGGTAACAGAAAAAAGGAAATTACATGGTACAATGTTATAAATTCCCAAAAAGTGAGAAAATATATATGCTAATATGTCATTATAGTATTGAACTGTATATCAGGAAATATATATGACAGAAGAATTATGTGGAATCGTGTGGGCACCTGGACAGAATGTCTGCCATCACATTATCCGAACCACGGATAGCTCGCACCGTGAAATGAAATGGTTGAAGAGCTATGGCATATCGAGTAGACCTCGAGCTCTTCAAGTTTTTGCTCTGAATAGCAGTAAGCGCTTTCTGGTCGGTTTCCACAATGAAATGTGCGCCTAGAAGAAATCTTTGTAACTTCAGAATAGACCATACCATAGCGAATAATTCACGGTCTAAAACCGAGTAATTCTTTTCTGCAGCATTTAATTTCCTAGAGATATACATCACTGGATGCAGAGTATCAGAATACTCCTGCATAAGTGCTGCCCCAATCCCAGTTGACGAGGCGTCACTTCGAAGAACAAAAGTCTTCTCAATAGTAGGTAACCTAAGGATAGGTGGAGATGAAAATAGAGTTTTAACCTGGTCCAATGAGGATTGACATTCTTGAGACCAGCGGATCAGATTAGGCGATCCTTTCTTCAATAAAGTAGAAAGCGGTGCCATAATGGAGGACAGATTCGGAATGAATCGTCCGTAAAATTGGATCAAACCTAAGAGACTCCGTACTTGTTTCTTCGTCTTAGGTACAGAAATGTTAAGTATTTTTGAAACATTGTAATCCTCTGTCTTTAAAAGACCATGACCAACACGATGACCCAGGAAAGAAATCTCACTAAATCCTATAAAGGCTTTAGAGGGTTTTGCAGTCAAGTTATACTCGCGAAGAGTAGACAGCAATTCGTATAAACCCAAATAGTGATCTTCCCAGGAATCACTGAACAGACAGATATCGTCTAAGTTTGCTATGACATCTGTACGATATGCGAGATTTCGCCGCATCATGCGTACGAATGTAGCAGGGGCGTTCATAAGACCGAAAGGCATGAAATTCCATTGGAATAAACCCCTAGGTGTAGAAAACGCTGTAAAAGGTTTGGCACGTTCAGTTAAAGGAACTTGCCAATAACCTTTAGACAAGTCTAGTTTGGTAAAGAATCTAGAATTAGAAAGTTTATTTAGTAGCTCTTCCAATGAAGGCATAGGTTCAGCATCGAACTTCGTAACTTGGTTCAATTTGCGATAATCTACGCAAATGCGAATGTTATTATCCTTCTTTCGAACAATAACCATAGACGAAGAGTATGCTGAAGTGGATGGTTCAATGATTTCCAATCGTATCATTTCATCCAATTCTTTTTCGACTTGTGACTGAAAATGGATAGGTATTGGATAGGGTCTGACTCTGATAGGATTATGGTCAGTTAGTATAATGTCATGTTCGATGACATTTGTGTGTCCCGGGATGTCTGTAAGGACATCCTGAAATGTTTGCAACATCGAAGAAACTTGTCGATGTTCCTCAGCGGAAAGATTAGGAGAAACGGTAACGTTTTTCCAAGATTCCGTAGAATAAAGTGGGACCATAGGAAGTGGAAGATTGACATCAGAAAAAGTAGTTTCCTCATCCTGTATAACTGACAGGGATGAGTAATGACCATGAGGTACTTGAGAATTGTCCGTTGCCTGGAAAATAGGCTGCAAATAGTCAGGTCTTTCATGAAATTCCGTGAGCATATTTATGTGGAAAGTTTTATGCTTTCCATCAATATCGACAACATAGTCGACATCGGAAATTTTGGAGACTATTGCATATGGACCTTTCCATGCAATAAGAAGTCTGTTCTCCCTTGAAGGAAGTAGAACGAAAGCTTTGTCACCTGGACAAAGTTGTCGTAGACATCTATTTTTATTTGCAAACTGCCTTGCCTTTTCTTTAGCAAAATCGGATGAAGAAGTTGCTAGTTTGCAAACCTCGATGATCTTTTGCTTAAGAGCAATGACATACTCGTAAGAAGATTGAGTCTCAACGCTAATATTATCGGCAGTGATTAGATCGTGAAGTAAAGACATAGGGCCGCGCGGTTGCGCGCCAAAGACAAGTTCAAAAGGAGAAAACCCTGTGTGTTCATTGGGGACCTCTCTATAAGCAAAGAGAGCCGCGGGTAGAACCCTGTCCCAATCCTGAGGATGATCCTCAGTTATCTTCCCAAGTAAAGTTTTTAGAGTCCTATTCAAACGCTCAACTAACCCATTAGTCATTGGGTGATAGATACTGCTGAGAGACCTTTTAATATGTAGCATAGTCATTACCTGTGACATAGTGTCTGATATAAGTTGAGTGCCATGGTCTGACAATATTTCTCCGGGGAAACCCAAGCGAGAAAATATCAGCCAAAGAGCGTCTGCGATATCAGCAGTTGAAATGCTCTTGAGAGGTATAGCCTCTGGCCAACGTGTGCACATATCGACACATGTAAGGATAAATTGAAGTCCTCTGGCCGACTTAATTCTAAAAGGACCGATAATATCTTTTGCCATTTTTTGAAAAGGGCGAATAGGAATGTCAGCAGCCTGGATAGGCGCAGCATGTCGTGGTCCTTTAGATTTAACCTCCTGACATACTTTGCAAGAACGACAGTAAATTCGTATGTCCTTGCTCACAAATGGCCAAAAGAAAGCCGCAAGTACACTCGACTTTGTACGGGAAAAACCCATATGTCCAGCACATTGCGAGTCATGAGCATGTTGCACTATTTGCAATCTCATACTCTTAGGCACAAGAATTTGTGAATGAGTGGACGTAGACGAGTCTTGTACCATACGCACAAGTACGCCGTTCTTCATAGAAATCCAAGACTTTCTATTAGTATTCTGGTTTGGATCACCTTTTTTTTGCTAGAATGAAGAATTTTTGTAAAAAAGGATCTTCTTCTTGCAATTTTATAAATGAGTCACGTGAAATAATCAAGTGACTATCTTGGCTATCTACTTCATCATTATCAGTTAATGAAGTTTGAGGTGGATCCAGAGCATGTGCTCTTGTGACCACCGCATTGGTAGCTTCCATGTTTTGCTCTTCCCAAACAGCAATTTGCTGTGGGTTACATTCCCTAACTCCGTGAATACGACCAATAATAAGGTCCGCAATAGGGTTTGGAAGAAGACACGCGTGGACATCTCCCGTAAAGAAAGGAGTAGCAATATGTATTATGGCTGTAGGATACTTTTCCAAAGTGCCACCAAATGTGACACATTTGATGACCTTTCCTGTAGCTCAGGATGGATTTACAAGAGATTGCCTAACGCCAACAGAAGTACATCCAGAATCAAACAAAACTAAGACTGGATTACTATTTGCAAGACCCTTATGTAGTATAAGAGAACCTCTCCCGTCATGCGCAACATTAGCAGGAAGTGCGGGAAGAGGATGACCACAGCTTAAAGTAGTTACGGTAGTCGGGTCAAATAAAGTACTGCATTGGATACATTTATTTGCTCTACCAAAATCAAAAGATGAACATCCGATAGCATTATGATCTTTATTATCATTAACCTGTTTATCCGCTCCCTGAGATTCTTGTTGAACAGAGTTTGTCTGTTGATATCTTTTTCTTTTATGTTGCGATCTACCGCGACCATTATTGCCTCTGCAATTATCATTAAAGTCCCTACTGTAATTGTTATCCTGGTTTGAATTCCAGTTTCTATAACTGTCATTACCATTTCTATACAGTTGAGAACCTCTATTATATTGATTTTGAGGTCTCCGAGAAAAAGATTTGCCTCTATACTGATTACCTTCGTGAAAATGTCTAAAATTACAGGGAGTAATATACCGTGGAGTATCAGGTTGTCTCCAGTTCTGCGAAGAAGAATCACCCTGAAATTGATCGCTATGATTCTGAGCATAATTACGGTTACTCTTCTTATTAAAATTTTGTTGGCTACCCTGAAATTTACGCATGAAATTTGGGCCATAAGGTGCTGCCGAAGCAACTGGCAGACCTTCTTTTACTTTAGAGTTGCTAATGGTTACGTGAGGATGCGCAGTGACATACTGGCAACAGTATTCTTCCATTTCTTTTATGTTTTTAGGCTTACGCTCATGAAGAAAAGAAAGAAAGGACTCATTGACAGAAGACATAACTTTGTCTCTAAGTAGTAAGTCCATAAGAGCTTCATATGTATTTTCTGTCTTAGACAGCTCAACCCATCGTGAAAAAGTAAGACGTATCCTTGAGATGAATTCAGAGAATTCCACTCCAGTTTCTGGCAACATATTTTTAAATTGAAGACGATAGCCGTCTTCGTTAAGTTGGTACTTCTTTAACAAGACTGCTCTGACAATCTCATAGTTGTTTTTGTCAGGCACATCTACCATGCCCAACATAGTCAAAGCATCGCCTCTAAGTATCTTGGACAGATGATAAACATATAGTGTTTTATCTATGTTATGCACCTTACATGCACTTTCAAATCTGTCTAAATAAAATGTTATGTCATCAATGGAGGCATTAAATGCTGGTAGATTAAGCTTGAAATTATTAGCATTAGTCTTATCTGACACCTTATCTGCATTATTAGCATTACCAGTGTTCAACAATTTCATCTTTTCTAACTCTAAACTAAGAGTTTTTCTTCATGCTCCATTTTTGCTGTTCTCTCATCAGCCTCTCTTTGTAACCTTCTCTCTTCAGCCTCAGCCTCTCTTTGTAACTTTTTCTCTTCAGCCTCAGCCTCTCTTTGTAACTTTTTCTCTTCAGCCTCAGCCTGAAGTCTCTTATTTTCAGTCTCTATTTCTAGTCTTTTATTTTCAGCATCTTTTTCAAATCTTTTATTTTCAGACTCAATCTGCAGTCTTTTCTCTTCAGATTTTGCTTCTGGTTCTCTTTTTTGTTTTTCCATTTCCATTTGGAATCTCTTTTCCTCCACCTGCATCTGCAGCTTTAAATTCTCAGCATCTATTTTCTTTTGTTCAGTTTGTTCTTTCATTTTCTTTTCTTCCGACTTCAATGCCTTGGCATATTGAACAGTCGCAAATTCTTCTAATTTATCACCAGTCTTTCCAAGGGATTTACCCTGCTCAATAAAGTACTCAAATGTAGACATGTTGTCTAAAATATGAGTCCGAAACCTGAAATAATTAATTATCTTATTTCAACCTTAATTGTAACAAGACTTAATAAAGTACTTGTATAATCCCAATGTTTAACCCAAACTCCGTGGGAAACAAGTCTTTGACACCAACTTGTATTATCAAATGTATAATAATATCACAAGTCACTTCTTAATCATGAAGGCACTACACAAATCAGTGCATAAACATCAGTTATTAATCATAACTGCACTACAATAGTGCGTAAGCAAAAAACCACCAGTTAGTTATGATAAGTGCACTATATAAACAATAGTGAAAGCTAATTACGCAAGAACCATGTAACCAATAACAAAGAACAAAGACAATGTAAACAATAACAGAGATCAAAGTCAATGTAAACAATAACAAAGATCAAAGTCAATGTAAACAATAACAAAGATCAAAGTCAATACGAAAACATTCGCATAAGTCAACTAAATAAACAGCAGAACTAAAAGAAAATCTCACAAAGAATGTGAATGATAAAATGCGAAAAAGTAAACAAACAAATGACGTCACAATGTATAAACAAAAATTGT
The DNA here is from genome assembly GCA_024509875.1 of Oreohelix idahoensis. NCBI lineage: Eukaryota > Metazoa > Mollusca > Gastropoda > Stylommatophora > Oreohelicidae > Oreohelix > Oreohelix idahoensis. The sequence goes on along the minus strand of JAMPIV010004153.1, from coordinate 1,238,705 downwards.
GTAAAGAACTGAATAATAGAAAAGAGGAGACCTACAAATACAAACAAATCAAAACAGAACTAAAGAATGCGAAAAATAATGATAACAACACTAACACATGTCATCACAACTAAACAGAAATAGCAACAAAAGTCGCTTAGCAAATTTCACTATAGGAAATTTGCATACCCTACAGAACACTCTCAATAGAAAACCTCTGTCACGTGGTATGATCTATAGGAGTCACCACCCATCCAGACCCGCTGAAATATAAATATACATATACAAATAACATATAACATGTAAACATGTAAACAAATAGCAAAAAGTGTGTAAAAAAATTCAGAAGGCTCAGCTAGAACATAAGGGCACAGTTCACAAACAAACAGGTCACTTAACTTCTATATGTCCCAAACGTCAGCACGGTGCAGAACAGGATGTGATCAGCATTCTTAGGACAAACGATCCAACGTTGATCGACATCTGCTCCCATGAACAGCCATGACGCAGGAAAAAGAGCTTCTGATCCTGGAAATACGTTACGGAACTTGACCTTCTAGATTGAAAGAAATCGATTCAAACGGCACTTGACCTTCTAGATGTAGACAAATCGATTCAAACGGCACTTGTCCTTCTAGATGTAGAAAAATCGATTCAAACGGCACTTGTCCTTCTAGATGCAGACAAACTTCGATAACTGCCGAGCAGCGCCGGGTACTTTCAAAATATCTCTCGAAGGAAGTGAGTTGAACTGCAATGTTGTATGATGAAGTATGCTGTCTGGGTTTGATGATTCCCTTGACTGCTGGTACCAGAATTAAAATTCCCATACTGGCCACCATAAAATGATAAGGGTGGATTTAGGGCTTGCTCCTCTTTGGTGATAAGGCCGCTATCGTGATGCTTTCATAAATGATAATGGCAGAATTGACCACCATGGACGTTATAGGTATAAGTCCAATTTCGTTGGAAAATCTTTAGCCCCGTCACAGTACCTACCCTATCGACACCAGGTATTATAGTTCAAGATGTAGGGTGTCTTATCTGGTTTTGTGTTGTTGTTGTTGCTGTGTATAATAGTGATGTAGTTCATAGAGTTACAGCACATAGGGTACGACATGTGAAGTCATAAATGGGCAAACTGCTCTTGACGTTTTCATCATTTATTTCTGACGCCACAAGCACAGGTACGTTACATCCAGTTCACAATAGAGCAAAGTCATGACATTCACGAATATCAGCATACATAGTTCATCAATACATTTGGCATATTCTCAAAATGATGATATGGCGCCAAGGAATTGTATTGTTGGCTCCAAATACAAAAGTACATCAAAAATCCTCCTACTGTTCAGATGTGCTAAATGAGTCAAATCATAAGTCGCACGAGGATAGCATTCCAGGAGTGCAGGTCAAACTGACCTTTACAGGCATTCCTAAGTCTAACCTTGACGGAGGCGTAATCGCTGACACACAGCGACGTTCATAGAACATAGAACTGTCCTACGGGCTGAGTATGACCCGTGTACATATAGATCTCAGGTATGAAGATACCTGGGGCGTGACTTCTAATAGAAGAACCTTCCTTTCTGTAAAACATACGTGAGCAGAGATCGACCATTGTCAAACATAAGTTAAGTTACAGATTGGATGTAAATGAGGCATTACCTTCGTTCGAAAATCCACACCACAGAAAACATACGCCTCCAGGCGATTTGAATACTCAAGGGAAGGACCTTGTAAGCTAACTAACTCACAAAAAAGGCTCCTAATTCCCTAACAAAATCACAGAGACGCCGGAACGCGTCTTCTCTGCTTCACAACTTTTCATCAACTCCCGAGATAAAGAAACTTCCCAGACGCCTCGCGTCCGGACATGCGCAGAACCCATACACAAGAATGAAGAATCAAACAAGACGATCTAGGAACATTCCAGATACAGATTTATACTAGATCGCGCCTTATATGGACATGAACAGAGACCTCAACACAGGTTTCAGACATTCCAATAACAGTTGACCGATACTAACAAATAAGGAGAATGGTCACACTTCGTTCAAAAAAGTATGGACCGACCGTGTCTCGACACAAGAGGAGGTAACATCATATTAAATGATAATCTCAATTATCCAGAGTTATGTAGCTTTGACCGAAAAAATTCGAAGTGTACATTTCAGTCAATCTAATTACACAATGTCTTTAGCAAAAAATGATCATACAATGTTTTGAGAAAAAATGATCATACAATGACTTTAGAAAAAAATGATCTGTGCGTAACACACAGTTTTATTCATTTCCTTATAGTGAGTTAAAGTGTATTGTGTTGATGTACCACCATTGTCATTTCACCCCTAGACACTAGTCACATCAGACACCAGCCACTAGAATCAAAATACAGACCGTGTGAGATCTAGGGAGGTAGCGTTAGATTCCCTGATAATACATCATCATCATCATCTTTTAGAGTCAGGGGCCTACATTTGCTTGACCTCACACGGTTGGCACAGACACAGCTTTCTTTCCTTTTAGGTAACATCTTAACCTCCCCAGCAAATTACACTTGCTACATATATACATACATAGAGATGCGTACACACTTAGACAGGCACGCGCACATACCCCCCCCCCCCCCCCCCATATCATCATCCTGTATGGGAATACATGCATAAGAGTTCACTCATTCATCCATCACTCGAGGTGACCAAGGTTTTACATACCCAAAAAAAACGTTTGTTGTTCTGGCTTCCAGTATCCGCTGTTCCCGCTGAAGAATTGTGATGATGATTATGTATATAAAATAATAATAATAAATGTAGGGCCAGGTGGTACTAAATAAATAGTTGGCTCGGGTTGACGAAACTTCTTTTGGCTCGGTTTGACAAAACCTCTTTTGGTTCGGGTTGACGAAACCTCTGTTTGCTCTGGGCGATGAAACCTCTGTTGGCTCGAGTTGACGAAACCTCTGTTGGTTTAGGTTGACGAAACCTCTGTTGGCTCGGGTTGATGAAACTTCTGTTGGCTCGGGTTGACCAAACCTCTGTTGATTCGGGTTGACGAAACCTCTGTTGATTCGGGTTGACGAAACCTATGTTGGCTTGGTTTGATGAAACCCCTATTGGCTCGGGTTGACGAAAGCTGTGTTGGTTCGGGTTGACGAAACCTCTGTTGGCTGTGGTTGACGAAACCCCTACAACTCCACCATTCCAAGAATATCACACCACAATAACAGACATTCACCAGCAAATGTCTTCGCAGCATTATCTATATTAAATGGTCACAGATGTAATAACAAACATGGGACTCTGATATAGAGCCAGTCAATAACCGATACAGCTGGTGGATAATTAATGAGACAAAACTAGAGAAGCTCAGGCGATAGCTCAGAAAATATTCATCATCAGCAGCATCAGCATCATCATCATCAGTACATTTCAACATCCCAAGGAAAATAGGCTTTCGACAAACTTACACCAAGTGTTCCAGTCCTGTGGCATCAGCTTAAGATATTTCCATGTCTTTTTTGGTGTGTTTTTTTATTTTGTTGTTGTTGTCACCCCATACTCCTTTCAGCTTTATCTGGATCGCGTCATTCGCCTCCTTACCCCAGGACCTTCTTCTGTCTTGGATAGCTGAAGTTACTGATTTTTTTGTTGGAGTTTTTGCGGTTTTAAGAATTTTTAACGTGGTGAGGTAACCGGGCCCATGCCCAACCAACCTTAGTCGCCTCTATCGACATGCGTGGTAGGTTGCAGTGATACTATTCTTTACTCCCCTGTCGGGCCCCGACAACATACAGGCGTCAGAAAGGAGTAATGGAGGTATATGGTCTGAAGAAGTTGTTTTCTTGGTTTTCTGGTTACACATCGTGTCATCACCGTGTACCACTATATAGATCCTGCTAGTTTCAGAGGGGCCTCTGAGGGGCATATAAAGAATAGGCCTACTTCATCCTGAGGCATGTCGTAATAGGAGACATATATGAGATTGCGCAAGGGGCTGGCAACATCATCATGTCAAACAGCACGCTACAGATACCGCCGCTGCAAGAGCATGCGCTTTGACACTGGCTTGCTCAGGGTGACCATCTGATGTTGTGGATCCGTTCTCCAAAATTATTGACAAGAAGATGATTAATCTGATAATGCTATCTCACACAGTTATTAATCGTCGTATTTACTTTCCCTCGTTTTCAGCTTCATCATTATTAACAGAAGGCCATCTGTTGTTATCGCGTTACCCTGCCAGGTAATTGTAATATAATTGGGTTAAAGCTCAATATCCCGTGTATATCAGGGCAGTGTTAGATGATGCTAGTGCACATTAACGAGGCGTACAAGCCTTTGCGATTTAGCATTAAAGGACCTATTGAACCACTGCTGATAATTTATAGCTGACCTACGAGAAAAAACACACCTGTTTCTGAGCTGCTGGGTCGTTAGTTGGGAAATCGTTAACTCTTTGTGTCCCATGAATCATTTTACGCACTAAAGTGGATAGAGGAAAAATAGCATTGCTCCATCACCATTTTCCTTTGCGTTCCTTAGGAGCATGTAGTAATCACTGTAGGTGGTCCTTACGGGAAGCTTGCACCAAGCATTCACGTGGTCTTGCAGCTGTAGTTCTGTGACAATGTGTTTGGCATGATGAGGTTGCCAGCCTCATGCCCAACCTCCCTCATATAAGTGGCCTTGTACGACATGTATAAGGGTTCAGTAGTCTTATTATTTTGTTGTGTGTCTTCAGAGACCCCTGGGAACTACACAGGGCAGGACTACTGCATTATCAGGCATGTCGTAGTAGGCAACTAATATAAGGTTGTGCATGGGGCTGGCTACCTTACCAGGTCAAACAGATTGCCATAGAAACCATCTCTGCAAGATCATGTGACTGCTTGGTGCAGGCGTCCTGCAAGGGAGCAAACTGCATCTGTCGTTCCATGCTCTATAAGAAACGCGAAAGAAAATGATGGTAATTTTTTTTTTTTTTTTTTTTTTTTTCGTACGCCCGCTAATACTCGAGGCGAAATCTCAGGTTATTATTTTATGTCTAACCTGACATTGATTTTACGTGAGTATCCCTTTTTTCTTGTACAGAGACAGATGTCCCTCGCCATTCAGGCAAATACTCTCCGATTTCGGAGGTACCCATTACAGCTGGGTCGGCTCAGGAGCCGCTAATCCCTGGTCGACGACACTTCTTCAAATGTCCTCGCCAGGTCTCGAGTTAATCCAGCCCAAATCCCGGTCGACGAAAAAATCCTCAAATCGCCCGGGTTTGATCCTGAATCACCCGGTCGCCAGAGCGATGTTGTAACCACTACGCTAGCGCGGCTCCCATGATGGTAATGATGACCACAGTTTATGTCAAACTTGTTCTTTCGCTTTTAGCTCCCGAAGGAGCATATGTCTTCACCTGCCAAGTCTTCCTGTCCCGTGCCATCAGCTCAAGGTCTTCCCATGCCTTCTTCGTCCCTTTCATATCTATTTCTAGTTCTCTTCTCCATGCATTCTTTGGTCTTTCACTACCTTTATTACCCTGGTGATCACAGAACAGGGACTGTCTGTTAATGATATAAACACTCCTTTTCTCAATGTTTGTCCTATCCATCTGCAGCGTCTTAAAATATTCATAATGTCCTCAAAAATCTGTGTAAATTGGGAATGGTCGCGCACTGCTTTTCGTTATAAAAAAGAACAAAATAATGGGATTTGCCACAGCACTGGTTGGTTATCTTAAACTTTGGACGTAAACGGCTGCTTCATTGTGAGATTTGGTGTTAATTTGTCTGTCTCGACCCTGTAATCCCTTATCCTGTTTCCAGCCATCTGGCGATATGGGGAGGAAATGTTGATAAACATATTGGACCGGAAACTTATGACTCAATTAGTTCCGACGATCCAGTGCATTATCACTGGGTGATATAGATTAGCGAATCCGTCCGACATCATTTTCGTTATAAAGAAATAGACATAGTCACGAAAAAAAAAAATTCTAGAAAATAATAAAGAAAATCAGCTTTCTGTAGTTGCCGTCTTTAAAACCTGTAGGCTCCCCTATAGAGGAATACAATCATCCTATTTATTCTACTGCCAAGAGTTATTCTTAAAAGCAAAGGTTGACTACCGTTTCTAAACTCATCCAATTCTCTAAATCCTTGGCCACCATTCGTGTATCAATACGGCAGATCAAGGGAGGTAACGCCACACATTCTATGGTGTCAAACAGT